>CM038551.1:58600178-59193629 GCA_021527575.1 Ensete glaucum
TGAGTATCGCTCTATCGCCACTGCTGCTGCAAAACTTAACTGAGTGGTGAATCTGCTCAAGGAACTTAATATCCACTCTATTACTACTCCTACAATTTACTGTAATAATATCGGGGCTACCTACTTATGTGTCATTTCAGTTTTTCACTCTCGTATGAAACATATAGCAATTGATTTTCACTTCGTCCGAGATCAAGTGGTCAATCATCAGCTACATGTTTCTCATGTTCACACTGCAGATCAATCGACAGACTCTCGCACAAAGCCACTTGCTCATAAATTATTTTCATTTCATAGGTCCAAGATCGACGATCTTGCATGAACATGTTAACAAATAAAACTTGGTTATAACATTATTTTAACAAATAAAACTTGATTGTAACAATATTATTAGATTGTTTTTCTTAACCTCTCTCTTATTTATATAAATAGGTGTTGAAGTAAAGAAATCAAATCATCCTTCAATTCTAAATCTCCTCTCATATTTTCTATCAAAAACCACATCAAAGTAGAGCAGAGTTCAACCAATCCATATTCAACTTCTTTGCCCAGTTAATCTAAAGGCAGCAAATGCAAATGATGTGTGCTTTACCCGAAGGCAGGCATTAGGATGAGCAGTGAAAGGAATTTGATGGGAGAACATAGAGGATAAAGCTTCACATTCTTATCTCAGTTATCCTTCCAAACTCTTACTGATCCACCATTGCTGATCTCAAAACTTCTGGAAGCCATGAAAGCATATCCTCAATGCCATCCCAAATCATGAAAACCTATAGTTGTGTGCTGACGATAACCTCTGAGAACAAAAAAGTCAAAGCAACGTTTGGAGATCGCCCATCGAATCCAACACAATGGTATCCTTTATTGATCACCGACACAACATACTGTTGGTGACATTATTCTCTCCGGATTTCACCACAACAGCGAGATCCTGAAGCAATTCCAAGTGACCACCACGATTCCTTGTCTTTAATTTGCAGGAGACTCCTATTTCCCCAGACGCATCTTGGCGAACTCCAACAGCTTCTCGGTCTCCGGCATCACCTCCTTCACGGCCTCGTGGGCGCAGAACCTCTCCGCCCAAACCGCGAGCAGAGGCGTCTTCTCCTCGTCGAGCAACTTGAGGCCGGTCATCTGCTCGATCACCTTCGCCCACCCGAGGTAGGCACCGAGGGCGATGTCGACGTAGCCGATGGTGTCCCCGCCGAAGAAGGCTTTGCCCTTGCTCAGCTTCTCGAACGCCTCCTCGAGCAGCTTCAGCCCGGCCCACGCTTGCTCCGCGGATTCGGCCTTGGCCTCCTCTGTTTCAGCCTTTGCGATGCCGAACATTGACGGGAACCACTGCACGCAGAAGGATTCAGTCATCATCATTCATGTCGATGATCGTAGAAAATGTATAGACCAAGAAAACAAAGGTCAGAAATTGATGGAGGCATGCGAACCTTGTCGTCGATGTAGACGGCCCAGAAGCGGTGGAGGGCGCGCTCGTAGGGGTCGGCCGGCAAGATGGCCTGGCCGGTAGTAGCCCAGACCTCGTCGACGTACTCTACGATGATCATCGACTCGCAGACGGGCTTGTCGTGGTGGAGGAGGACGGGGATCTTCTTGTACACAGGGTTGGATCTCAGAAGCAACTCGCTCTTCTCCCCGAACTTCTCCTGCAGGAACTCGTACTCCACCCCCTTCAGGTTCAGGGCGACCCTCGGGCGCAGTACGAACGGGCTCGGCCACGCCCCGATCAGCCTCACTTCTCCTGCCGCCGATGCCATTGCCGTATTCTTCTCCCCCTCTTTGGTATAAGAGGCAGCGAGGCCTGGGCTTCGTATATATAATAAGGGGTGACGCTTCTTGGAAGCTGCTGTCCTCCTTCTTGCGCAACAAAAGGTAGCGATTAATTGCGATAGAAATAAACCGTCTGCAGTGACGACGCAGGGAGTAGCCGTATTCAATGGTGGCGCAAGCGATCTCGTCATAGTGTCGGATTCATTGGTGGGGAATCAGATTCGACGTCAAATTTTGTTTGCATGGACAATGAAGAACCTTTGACTCCATGTTTGACCAAATGACACCTATGTGTATCGTGAGATTTGTGATTCACACCCGATGATTACGGAAACATTTTTTTTATAATTATATATTTATTCTTGTTGTTAGGTATGATTAATATCTCGATTAATAGTATTCTTTCGGTAGTGGTCTGCCAATGTCACAACTAGGTCTGATTTTGTTGAGACAAGAGCATCTAAATCCTTGTATAATACGTCAATGCCCAAGGAGACTCTTGCATGACCCATCCGAACTTGAAGTCATTTTTTAATAGATTTTTTTAGTCCCTTGGCCTTTGCTTTGGGATTCTTTTATACTTGTAATCGGAAGTTTATGTCCTGTGAGCCCGTACAATGCCTCCGATATTTGAGTAGGCAATTCGCCTGTTTAAAGGTAATTTTCTATTCCCGTCCTTTACGTGGATGATGTTTGGTTCCAAATATCATAGGTGTGTCTTGCGCTAGTTCAGATTCGAGCATTACCTTTCCAACATTGACTTGCGTTGGTTCAGGGTTACTTCGGGGTACACTTTTGGTTCTTATTGAGGTGCCATCACATGTGACCGCATGTGGCTTTCCATCTTGAGGGTACCAAAATTTTCTTTATCACTAATCTTTTATAATTTAAAATAATATTAAAATCTCTATACTTACAAATGCTATAATAAAAAAATAAAATAATAATTTTATTATTTTTAAATTATCAATTTCATATAATCCTATCTTTCCTTCCGGTTAAGAGGCTTTCACAAAACCTTCTCGATGCTTTCTTGCCCTTCGGTTCCCTCCCCTCCAGCTACACTATCGACGATAGACCAATAACAAGGTGGAAGCAGATTGCCATTGGCTTGTCATCGTGGAAGCACTCATGCTACTCCTCATTGATCTACTGTAGGAGTCCCTTTGTGGTATCCTTCATCCCGAACTTCACTGGCTCAAATTGTTCGCTTCTCCAAAGCTCCCATATTATGCTTATATTAGCTACGATGTGGGCAGCCTTAACCGTGAGCTTAGTAGAAAAGTAGTGCTCATGCTACACCATCATCTCACTGTGGAATAGATCGAACTTGGGGTACACGGTGGTGTCGTTGACAACGGCGAGGGAAGGGAGTTTATTTATTAATATAAAATAAATTAATTGTCTAGGACAACTCTATTAGTCTTTCTCTTATATTTTCTTCTCTAGTGATTTTTCTTGATATTTTGGTTAAAAAATTTATTATTAAGCTTTTATCCATTGACGTCTCTATAATTAATTTATGTCGCACTCCTTTTATATCATTTTGATAAAAATATCTCTCGATGCCACTCTCCTCTCAACTACTAACAAAAATGATAGATTTCCCAGCTTCACGAGACAATCTCATGATCAGTTGAGGAAAATTCTCTCATCTATCATGTATAAATAGGGGTTATATTCATCAACCTTAACACATTCTTATAACCATATTAACATGGTATTAGAGTCTCTCTCTTAAAGAGAGCTCTTCAACCTTCCGCTTTGTGATGAGAACAAGGCCATCGTAGCAGCTAGCACTGTTGGCCACCTCGTGCGCACCTCTCTTCCTTTTGCTCTCCTAAGGAAGAGAGTAGTGCTCTAATTGTTTCTCATGAACTCTCCATGATAAAGAGTGACTTGCTCAAGAAATCCTTATAGTCTTATGGCGCACCACAGATTATCGTCAACATCTTTCGAGCATCATCCTTCCTCCTCCTTTGCACTCCCTCTACTGTGGCACCCCCGTGGCTAGAACGTCGTCCATGCCCTCCTCTCCATTCGTACCTGTAGCTCTAGGTGCCGAAGAACCCCTCCGCGGAGCTCTTCCCTTGGCCCCTTCCCCTGCTTCGGCTGCCTCAGCTTCTTCCTCCCCAGGCAGTAGCAGTGACCCCATCTCGATGATCGTCCTGTTGGCTCTCTTAACGGCAGCTACAGGCTTCGACTCGGAGGGAGCGGGTGACTCTTCAGTAGGAGGGAAGCTTCTGCCCCTTCCTAAACCAACTGACGTTTGCTGGCCTACTACAGCGAGCAGAGGCTGAGTATTGGTTCCCCCTATTGTCACGGGCTTAGCTGATTTTGCCTAAGCCGTGCGACACCCATGCATGTCCATCCGCAAAGGTCAGCCCTCCTCGAGATCTTCTAGAGTCCCTTAGACTTACAAAAGAAAAACTGAGCCATAAGAAGCAATTCTCATGAGATCCACAAGCAATTGCTCAAGCAAACACTTTATAAAGCCAGATACAAATTACACCCATGGACATTACAAACTCAAAAAGATTGTACACAAAGGATAATGGTCCATTACAGATCGAAGTCCCCACAAGTGCTTATAAAATACACTCATATTTATAAGTCAAATTGGCCATAAAGCAAACTAAAATAGGGCCGCTAAGCGTATTGCAAGCCCGCTACTTGTTGTACAAGATATGTACACAAATCGAATTACACAGATAAACATGAGCATTTCATCGAACACCTTGTTTACATTGTTGTTCGTGACACTATGGAGGCTTGTTCCTCCCCCACATCCTCGACGCGCTACACCGGGATGAGCCTCGGTTTGGCGCCCTTGGCCTCGACGCCTTCCTCACTCTCTTCGTCGTCATCCTTCACCTGCTCCAGCTCAGAACAACCCAGAGAGCTCGTGAGCTCAACACACTTATTGTGTGCAGCTCACATCATTGTTGTTTCCAGATGGTGCTGCTTGGAAAACTCTGGACCCGTGAGAACGCTACCAGTGCCATCTAGTATACACTAATCTGTAGTCAAATAAATCATGTGCTATCTTAAAGGGACCCTCAATCATGGTCTCTTTCTCCGTAAACACTCATCACTCAATCTTCATACCTTTGTCCATGTTGATTGGGTAGACAATTTTGATGATAGAACATCCACGTCTGAGCATATTATCTTCCTTGAAGCTAATTTAATCAGTTGAAGTTCTAAGAAACAAAATACAGTCGTATAGTCTACAATTAAAGCAGAATGCAATGCCATCACTACTGTTGCTACAAAACTCAATTGGGTTATGAATTTGCTTAGGGAGCTTCACATCAACTCCACCTTTTCTCCTACGATATATTGTGACAATGTCGGAGCCATCTATCTCTGCATTTATCTAGTATTTTACTCCCGTATGAAATATATTATCGTCGACTTTCATTTCGTGCACGATCAAGTTGTCCGACATTAATTTTGTGTCTTTCATATACATACAACTGATCAACTAGCATACTCACTCACGAATCCTCTTACTCGTAATCTTTTTTCGTTATATCGCTCCGAGATCAACATACTTAACAGGAGCTCAATCCTGCAAGGGGCATAGTAATAATTAGGATTTCTCAACTGCACAAGATAATCTCATTATAAGTTGAAAAAAATATTTTTATCTAGTATGTAAAAATATAGTTATATTCGTCAACCTCGAATGCACTCTTATGATCACATCTCCTTAGCGGTAAACACCGCCGCCACCTCCTCCGCCATCGTCATTATTGTCGCGCCTCTTCTCACTGGCGACAGGGTGGTGCTCTTCCTCTTCACCACTATCGCCCCAGCGGAGAGAGAGGGTTGGCGGTGACGATCTGATAGCAGTGGCGCAAAGGAGCAGAAGGAAGGCCCTGGCAAAAACGGGAGTGGAGAACCAGTCAAAGGGCACGATGGTGGAGATGGTGTTGAGATCCAAGGGGGAGCGGGGGAAGTCTAAAAGTGGAATCAACGACGACCATGTGCCAGTGATCGAGGGTGGGCCTCATGGTGAAAAAAATATCCTCTCTCACCAAGTCAAGTTTGACGTCACCTCCAACGACAATTGGCATTCGGAAGATCTGTAGTTGTGTGCTAACGATAACCTCAGATAACAAAAAAAAGTCAAAGCAACGTTTGGAGATCGCCCATCGAGTGGTATCCTTTATTGATCACCAACACAACATCATGAGGAAACACAAAAAAACCACCACAAATAAAACTACTGTCGGTGACATTATTCTCTCCAGATTTCACCACAACAGCGAGATCCTGAAGCAACTCCAAGTGACCACCACGATTCCTTGTCTTTAATTTGCACGAGACTCCTTCCATTTCCCCATAATCATCTTGGCGAACTCCATCAGCTTCTCCGTCTCCGGCATCACCTCCTTCACGGCGTCGTGGGCGCAGAACCTCTCTGCCCAAACCGCGAGCAGAGGCGTCTTCTCCTCGTCGAGCAACTTGAGGCCGAACATCTGCTCGATCACCTTCGCATACCCTATGTGGGCACCGAGAGCGATGTCGACGTATCCGATGGTGTCCCCGCCGAAGAAGGCTTTGCCCTTGCTCAGCTTCTCGAACGCCTCCTCGAGCAGCTTCAGCCCGACCCACGTTTGCTCCGCGAATTCGGCCTTGGCCTCCTCTGTTTCGGCCTTTGCGATGCCGACCATTGACGGGAACCACTGCGCGCGGAAGGATTCAGTCATCATCATTCATGTCGATGAATGTAGAGAATTTGTAGACCAAGAAAACAGAGGTCAGAAATTGATGGAGGAGGCATGCGAACCTTGTCGTCGACGTAGACGGCCCAGAAGCGGTGGAGGGCGCGCTCGTAGGGGTCGGCCGGCAAGATGGCCTGGCCGGTAGTAGCCCAGACCTCGTCGACGTACTCTACGATGATCATCGACTCGCAGACGGGCTTGTCGTGGTGGAGGAGGACGGGGATCTTCTTGTACACAGGGTTGGATCTCAGAAGCAACTCGCTCTTCTCCCCGAACTCCTCCTGCAGGAACTCGTACTCCACCCCCTTCAGGTTCAGGGCGACTCTCGGGCGCAGCACGAACGGGCTCGGCCACGCCCCGATCAGCCTCACTTCTCTTGCCCCCGGTGCCATTGCCTTCTTCTTCTTCTTTTTCTCCCTCAATTGGTATGAGAGGCAACAACGCCTGGGCTTCGTATATATGATAAGGGGTGATGCTTCTTGGAAGCTGCTGTCCTCCTGCTTCTTGGAGAGCAAGGCGGCGATTAATAGCGATAGAGATGAAGCGTCTGTAGTGTCGACGCAGGGAGTGGCCGCATTCAATGGTAGCGCAAGCGATGTCGTCATAACGTCGGATTCATTGGTGGTGAATCAGATTCCACGTCAAATTTTGTTTCCGTGGACAGTGAAGAACCTTCCACTACATGTTTGACCAAATAACACCTATGTGTATCGCGAGATTTATGATTTACACCAGATGATTCCGGAGTCAAATTTGTTGGCAGTGGTCTAAGTATAGGAAGATAGATTAGGGTTGCTATGGGTGACAGTAACCAGTTTAGTAGGATTTGGTGTTATATGAGGTGAATAATAACAAAGGCTATAGCATTAGAATTTTTCATCCAAAATTTTAGCAGTTTGACAATAAAAATTGCAACGATAGAGTATTATGATAGCAAAAAATCATGAGGATAACACCAAGATAGATAAGAATAGTGGCAGCATTAAATTTGGCAAAGATCGGTTGCATATGCAGCAATAAACACCAAAAATATGCAGCACAAAATTTTACGCCAAAGAGCAATAGTTCAAATAGAAGTTTTCAACGGTTCATCAGGGATTTAAGGAAGAATTCGTGGAGACTCCACTAGTAAGGAAATCTAAGTCGACATAAAATTCATAGGAGAATATGATATCAATAAATTTGGCAAAATCAAGGAGTACAAGAAGGTACTATGGCAGATTTTTATACCTAAAGTTTAGCAGTTCGGACGTAAAATTTTAGTGGCTTGTATCAAGAAATTTTATGTAGAACCCAAAGGAAATCTACTGTGCCAAAACTATCGTAAAAACACGTAGAAGATATAGTAGCAAAGTAGTGGCAACAAGATCAAAGATAAGATAGTAGTATGTAGCTGAAATTTGCAGTGTAACTATTATCGTAAAGATGGTAACTTTATGACGACAAGTTTGTGCAACGTAATTAAGTAACACTGTTTTTGGGTTTTGGATTTAGGATAACTAAATTGTAATAGTAATAGGATAGATTACTAGAACTTGATGCAATTTTTGTAAAGACCATAGGGGTGATTTGTGGAAGTGGTGATGATGCTGTAGACGATCTTAGTAATTGTGAGAATTGCTTGGGCAACTATAAGAAGATGATGGGCGGCTATGGAAAGGGAAGTGATACACCAAGATCGTTGCTCTGATACAAGTGTTAGAACCCTTACGAATTCTAAGCTTAGGGTTTAATCTCTATAGGGGATCGACCTCCTAGAACTCTATAGGGTTTCCCTCCTTCAAGATATTCGACATAATGGCTAAAGAAAAATTAATCTTATTTATAATAAAGAAGATAGTTTACATGCTTATTTATAGGATTCATGAAGAGACCCCCTAAACTAGGACTCCTGATAAGGGTCCATTTTCATGCTCGAAACGCTACTTCCATTATCACCGGACACTAGAGGTTTCTATGGTCGACATCGCTACCATCCATCTCGAGAGAGATACAATATAATGGTACAATTGGCTTGAGCTCACTCAAGGAGTCTCGACATTGAGACAATTCAAGAGTGTGCTGCTGATCCGCTTTAGACTGTTCGAATAACGAAAACATCAACGGTCAACTTGTGAAGATCTTACAAACCTTCACAATCCAAGAAAACCAAACTAGATTTAGGAGATTACATAACTAAGCATGTGATTGGTCTGAGAAGCAATTATTAAGGATATTTATCGAAGGGTTGAAGTCAAAAATTTGAGAAGAATTCAAAATGCATAACCTTACACGATGACGGTAGTTATCTTCTTCGCGTGACTACAAGAAAAAGGGTTGAACCAAGATACTCAGATTCTTTCAAGGGGTCAGCAAGTGGGATTCCTTCAAGAGATCGTCGATTCTGAAACTTGCACAATAGGCCAATGTTGGAGGAGAATTCAACGTGACGCCTTTGAAGCTTAAGTCAGTTTTTAGTGAAATTTTTATCATCTCTTGACCTTTGCCTCGAGACCCATTTTATACATGTCATCGAGAGTTTATTTTCCATGAGCCCATACAGTGCTTCTGATATTTTGCTAGTTAGTTTGTCTGTTCGAAGGTAATTTTCTTTTTCTAACTTTTGTGGGTGTACATCCGTTGGTGGATGATGCTTGGTACCAAATGGCATGGGCATGTCTTCCGTTGGTTCTAAACTGAGTGGTACCTTTCTAGCACTGAGTTGCATGACACCACATGTGACCTACTATCTGGAGGGTACCAACATTTTCTCCATAAGTAATTTTTATAATTTAAAAGTAATATTAATATCTTTAGGCTTACAAACGGTGTGATGATAAAAATAAAAAATAATTTTATTTATTTTTAAAATTATTAATTTCATACGAGGCTTTCACAAAACCTTCTTGACACTTTCTTCCACTTCGGTTCCCTCCCCTTCAGCCGCACTGTCAACGACAGACCAACGGCGAGGAGCAAGCAAATCGTCATCGACTTGTCATTGTGGAAGCACTCATGCTACTCATTGATCTTCTGTAGGAGTTTCTTTGTGGTATCCTTCATCCCGAACCTCGAATTGTTAGCTTCTCCACAGCTCCCATGTTATGCTTCTATTAGCTACAATGTGGGCAGCCTTGACCGTGGGCTCAGTAGGGAAGTAGTGCTCATGCTACACGATCATCTCGCTGTGGAGTCGATCCAACTTGGGGGGTGCACGGTGGTGTCGTTGATGACGACGAGGGCCACCCGACGACTCACCTCCAGCCATTGCATGCCCTTGCGCCACTATGAGACGCCAACCTTGGGTGCTCCGCCTCACCATGGAGCATAATGTTATCATTCTCAACGTTGACAACGCGCGTGTGGAAGCGCCGCTGGATGAGCCACTACCGTAATTGGAGCTCACTAGGTACTTGTAGGTGAAGCTAAAGTTGAAGAGCGAGATGCATGCGGGCGACGGCAGGATGAAGCACTCGTCCGAGAGATTGAGCGGTGCGTCCGACAGCAAAAGCTTCTCCACGATAGATGCCGTCTTCTCACCTCCTCCGCCACCTTCATCTTGATAATGGCTTGCCCGCAGAACTGGTTCCCGATGAATGCCAACAGGGAGAGCTCCGGGGAGTTTTGGTGGGGTGGTGGAGTTCGTCTTTCTCTTCCATTTTCTTCTACAGTGATTTTTTAAAAATATTTTACTTAAAAAATTTATTATTGAGCTTTTAACCATTGACGACTCTAATTAATTTTTCACCCTTTTTTAGCACTTTGATGAAAGTATCTCCCCGCACCACCCTCCTTCCAACTACTAACAAATGATAGTAGTTAGGATTTCTCAACTACCTTAGATTGTCTAACGATAAGTTGAAAACAATTCTCTCATTTAGCATGTATAAATAAATAGGGGTTATATTCATCAACCTTGAATGCACTCCTTTAATTACATTTCTTTAATATGGTATCAGAGCCTCTCTCTTAAAGAGAGCTCCTCAACTTCCCCTACGCAATGAGAACATGGCCATCGCAACGGCTAATGTCGTTGGCTACCTCGTGCGTACCTCTCTTCCTTTTGCTCTCCCAAAAAAGAGAGTGGTGCTCTAATCATTTTCTCTTAACTCTCCACGATAAAGAGGGATTTGCTGAAGAACCACAACTCTAGGTGCAAAAGAACTCCTTCGCAGAGCTCTCTCCTCGGCCCCTTCCCCTGCTTCGATTACCTTGGCTTCTCCCTCTTCATGCGGTAGCACTGACCCCATCTCCGTGATCGTCCTGCTTGTTCTCTTAATGGTAGTGGAAAGCTTTAGCTCGAAGGGAGTAGGCGGCTCTTCAACAAGGAAGCTTTCGCCCCCTTCCTAAACGAGCCAATGTTTGTTGTTCTGCTATAGTGTGTCATGGGCTTAGTTGATTTTACCTAAGCCGTGCAGCACCCATGCGTGTCCGTCTGCATAGGTCAGCCTTCCCCGAGATCTCCTAGGGTCCCTTAGACTTAGAAAAGAGAAAACGAGTCAAAAGAAATAATTCTAATGAGATCCACAAGTAATTACTCAAGCAAACACTTTATAAAGCTAATACAAATTACACCATGGATATTACAAACTCAAAAAGGTTGCACACAAAGGATAATAGTCCATTACAGTCTAAAGTCCCTACAAGTGCTTACAAGATACACTCATATTTACAAACCAAAATCGGCTACAAAGTAAACAAAACTAAGGCTGCCAAGCCTACTGCAAGCCCGCTACTTGCTATATAAGGTATGTACACAAATCAAATGATATAGACAAACATAAGCATTTCATCGAACACCTTGTTTACATTTTTGTCTGTGACAAGTGGGTGGAGGCAGAGTACTGGTTCCCCCTTATCGATGGCCTGGCCCTCCCTCTTCGGCGGCCTGGTCCTCCATTGCGTCCTCGGTGTGCTACTCCAAGATAAACCCCGGTTCGACACCCTTGGCCTCGACGCCTTCCTCGCTCTCTTTGTCATCATCCTTCACCCACTTCAGCCTGGAACAACCCAGAGAGCTCGTGAGCTCAACACACTTATCGTGTCTAGCTCACAACACTGGTCCCATGAGAATGCTACCTGTGCCATCTACTATGCACTGGTCTTCACTCAAATAAATTATGTGCTTATATTAAAAGGACCCTTAATCATGATCTCTTTCTCTATAAACACACATAATTCAATCTTTATACCTTTGTAGATGTTGAGTGGGAAGACAACTTTAATGATAGAACGTCCATGCCGCCGGGGTATATTATCTTCCTTGAAACTAATCCAATCAATTATAGTTCTATAAAGTAAAAGACAGTCGCTTAGTTTACAACTGAAGCAGAATACAATGTCATCACTACCGCTGCAGTAAAACTTAATTGGGTTATGAATCTACTCAGGGAGCTTCACATCAACTCCACTCTTCCTCCTATGATATATTACGATGTTGTCAGAGCCACCTATCTCAGCGTCAATCTAATATTTCACTTCCGCATAAAACATATTATCATTGGCTTGCATTTCATGCGTAATCAAGTTATTCGACATCAACTTTGTATCTCTCATATACATACAATCGATCAACTAGCACATTTACTTACAAAATTTTTTTGTTCGTAAATTTTTTTCATTACATCGATCCAAGATCGATATCCTTAACAAATGTTAAATCTTGTAGAGGCATGCTAGGATTTCTTTAAATACATAAGATAATCTATTGAGTGATTAGTTGAGAGAAAATTTCTCATCAGTATTCATCAACCTTGAATGCACTCTTGTAATCAACAGTCGACAACGTTGCCACCTCCTCCGCCATCGTCATTAGTGTCGCGCCCCTTATCGCTGGTGACGAGTGGTACTCTTCCTCTTCACCACTATCGCCCCAGCGGAGGGAGGGTTGGTGATGACGATCTGATAGCAGTGGCGCAAAGGGCACGATGGTGGAGATCCAACGGGGAGTGGGGGGGAGGTCTCAGTGGAAGCAACGACTATGATGTGCCGGTGATCGAGGGTGGGCCTGGTTGTGAAAAAGTATACGCTCTCACCAAGTCAAGTTTGACGTCACCTCCAACGACAATTGGCATTCGGGAGATCTGTAGGTGTGTGCTAACGATAACCTCAGAGAACAAAATAGTCAAAGCAACGTTTGGAGATCGCCCATTGAATCCAACTCAATGGTATCCTTTATTGATCACCAACACAACATCATGAGAAAACACAAAAAGACCACCACAAAATAAAACTACTGTCGGTAACATTATTCTCTCCAGATTTCACCACAACAGCGAGATCCTGAAGCAACTCCAAGTGACCACCAAGATTCCTTGTCTTTAATTTGCACGAGACTCTTCCTATTTCGCCAGACGCATCTTGGCGTACTCCATCAGCTTCTCCGTCTCCGGCATCACCTCCTTCACGGCCTCGTGGGCGCAGAACCTCTCCGCCCAAACCGCGAGCAGCGGCGTCTTCTCCTCGTCGAGCAACTTGAGGCCGGTCATCTGCTCGATCACCTTCGCCCACCCCAGGTAGGCACCGAGGGCGATGTCGACGTAGCCGATGGTGTCCCCGCCGAAGAAGGCTTTGCCCTTGCTCAGCTTCGCGAACGCCTCCTCGAGCAGCTTCAGCCCGGCCCACGCTTGCTCCGCGGATTCGGCCTTGGCCTCCTCGGTTTCAGCCTTTGCGATGCCGAACATTGACGGGAACCACTGCACGCAGAAGGATTCAGTCATCATCATTCATGTCGATGAATGTAGAGAATTTATAGACCAAGAAAACAGAGGTCAGAAAAATTGGTGGAGGCATGCGAACCTTGTCGTCGATGTAGACGGCCCAGAAGCGGTGGAGGGCGCGCTCGTAGGGGTCGGCAGGCAAGATGGCCTGGCCGGAATTAGCCCAGACCCCGTCGACGTACTCCACGATGATCATCGACTCGCAGACGGGCTTGTCGTGGTGGAGGAGGACGGGCACCTTCTTGTACACAGGGTTGGATCTCAGAAGCAACTCGCTCTTCTCCCCGAGCTCCTCCTGCAGGAACTCGTACTCCACCCCCTTCAGGTTCAGAGCGATCCTCGGGCGCATCACAAACGGGCTCGGCCACGCCCCGATCAGCCTCACTTCTCTTGCCCCCGTTGCCATTGCCTTCTTCTTCTTCTTTTTCTCCCTTAATTGGTATGAGAGGCAACAACGCCTGGGCTTCGTATATATGATAAGGGGTGATGCTTCTTGGAAGCTGCCGTCCACCTGCTTCTTGGACGCGTCTGCGGTGTCGACGCAGGGAGCGGCGGTAGTGAATGGTGGCGCAAGCGATGTCGTCACGATGTCGGATTCATTGGTGGGAAATAAGATTTGACGTTTCCATGGACAATGAAGAACCTTCGACTCCATGTTTGACCAAATGACACCCGTGTATCGCGAGATTTATGATTTACACCCGATGATTATTAATGAATCAATTTTTTTATAATTATATATTATTATTATTGTTAATTATGATAAAGAGAACTCATGGTCAGCTTGATATTCGACCTAGAGGATCATACACATAGAGGATTGGATATGAGTTATCCAATTATCCGTTGTTCTCACTAGATAAGACTCAACATTGATAGATAATTGCATGAGGCTCAATTAGAGGCTAATCGAGATTATTGGATAAAAATTTAATAATATAAAATTAGTGAGTAATTGGATAGAGATCCAACACCCACTAAAGCAAGATCCACTAGGGTTTCTTAGTAGCTCCCTATAAATAAGAGACATGAGCAAGAGTTATAAGATTTTTATTATGATTAGAGAACCATCGTTGCAATGATATATCGTGTGGATACCACTAAAGAGAAAAATATTTTGACCTCTTTCATCCTATGAATCTGAATATGAATTTTCAGAAATATACGATCTCTCTAGTTAATCAATCTCTCACGTATCACAATTTTCATTTTGATGGATTTTCACGTATTAATCTTTGTACTTGATATACGTGAAAAATCTATTTTATTTTTGTTTATTTAGTTTCGCTGGCTTAGCCCTCCTTAAGATAGGTACCATAGTCTTCAAACCCATGGGAAGGCATTTAGGATATTTATTACACGTAGTAGTATGCTGTACTGGTTATTATCCCCGAGCAAGCAGCAGTCAACTGCTCCCTGCTCCGTACCAAAAGACCAGAATCCACTTGCTTTGCTATTAAGTACACTGATCTCCATGATGGTTTCAATCTGCTGCAAAGGCCCTCAGCCTGGCCCGGCATAATTTAGTGTATTCCTCCAACCTCTCGTTCTCCGGCATCACATCCTTCACAGCCTCATCGGAGCAGAACCTCTCCGCCCACCCCACAAGGAGAGGTGACTTCTCCTCGTCCAAGAACTTGAGCCCGGTCACCTCTTCACATACCTTGAACCACCCCAAGAAGCAGCCGAGAGCAATGTCAAGGTATCCAATGGCGTCGCCTCCGAAGAAGCCCTTCCCTTTGCTCAGCCTCTCAAAGGCCTCCTCCATTAGCTTTATCCCTGTGTGTAGCTGCTCCACTGCTTCCACCTTGGCCATCAGCTTGGGCTCGTCCTTTGCAATTGCAACTACTGATGGGAATAACTGCAGTACAACAGAGTGAAGAAAGAAACCAAGTTGTTGTCACTCCTATAGCCACAGTTCTATCCTACTTGTCGCCAATCAAGGTTAATTGTCGAAGGAGCAATTTGGAACATGAGATATAGGATCCAAAATATTGATCTGCATATGCATCTAAATCACATTTGGAAATCCTTTAGATAGAGAAGTATATAGTATATACCCGAATCAGACTTTGGATAGTACCCTACTAAGTATTATTCCTAATATGAGATAAGAATAGCACAAGTCATGTTCCTTTAGTATTGAATCTGACATGACAGTGAGATCGGGATTGGATAACCTTTGAAATGAATTCAGATAAGAACATATCAATGGTTAATAAAAGTTGGAATTCATGAATAACTACCCACTGCCATATCTAATTAGAAGAAAATTGTGTAATATAATACATTTTTCAGGTGTTAATTAGAATTTGTATCAATAATTGAGTTTATAGATCAGCATAATTTAAGCTTTATGCATCTTATCATCAATCAGTTTTAGGTTTTCGTGGGGTTAAAAACTAAACTGACCACAATTGTCTCTCTTGAATCTATATTTTATAATTTTATGTTTCTAAATAGAGTTACGAACTATATTTAAATGCAATGGATTGATCTTTTAAAAGTAGAGTAGCTTCAAGATCGGTTAATTTAAATGAAATGACGATAAATCACAACTAAGCAAATAATCTATATGCAACCAGTAAAAAATGTAAATTTCATATACAAGAAAGGTGCTGATTCTAGGAATCCTATTCTAGAATAGGAATATTTCGGCTAAGCCACATGAGATAAAGAAAAATGTATGTTTAGTGTATTAAGACTAATCGTTCGAGTAGGAAAATAGATATGCAATTGTCATCGATGTGCGTTAGGGTTCGAGTCTAAGTTTGAATAAGATGGAATTGGCAGGTAACCTGTTTGTTATTATTCCTCAACGCATACCTTGCCATCGATGTACGCAGCCCAGAACCGGTGGAGAGCGCGCTCGTAGGGATCGGCCGGCAAGATGGCCCGGGTGGCCGCCGCCCAGACCTCGTCGACGTACTCGACGATGATCATCGACTCGCAGACCGGCTTGCAGTGGTGGAGGAGGACGGGGATCTTCTTGTACACAGGGTTGGATCTCAGAAGCAGCTCGCTCTTCGGCCCGGGCTTCTCTTGCAGGTACTCGTACTCCACGCCCTTGAGATCGAGGGCTACCTTTGCCCGCAGCACGAATGGGCTCGGCCACGACCCGATGAGCTTCACTTCGCCTCCCTCTGCGGCCGCCATTGATCTCTGGTCTTCTCCGATAAGAGGAAGCAACGCCTGGTGATATAAGTCGTGGCATTTCTTCTCGTCGAAGGCAAATCATTTGAGTAATAATAATATATATTTATAGATGGCGTTTTTACATATCCATCCTTTCTAAGCTTCAAAATATCACATTGGCCCTTCACACACGTCAGCTCACTTGAGTAAAAAAATTAAATACCTAAAATACATTTAATATTCTTAATAATTACTTAAACACATTAATATAATTTATAATTTCAATTGATAATTAAGGGATAAATTAAACACAATGGTACGATATACATGCTTTTCGATTTGGAAAGATGTTTATGTCAAAAAATTACATTTAAGGAGATAAATAAGAAAACCTTTTGAGGGATGTGTGTGTGTTACATAATACTTACTTACATTTAGAGACTTAAATATGCTATTCTCAAACTTTGTAAAGATATGATTCATATGATAATGAATACAATTTTTAGTGTGATAAGGCATATTAATTGTGGAGTACTTTGAGATTTACATTTGATATTATTGACAGTATTCATCTCAATCATTAATAACTTACATCACACAGACAAATAGAAAATAAATACAGGAAAATACTAAATAATACAAAATATAAATTATATAACATATAAAAAAAGAAACATTTTAAAATAACAATGGATGTTACGTGATTTCAAGATTAAAAAAACTAACGTGTGATGGAGATTTATTATGGAAATGCCTATAAATGCTCTCATAATGCTTCTGATAGAAAACACAAGTTAGCACAAAGCCCCTCTCAAATGATCAGATTGCTAATCAATTGACTAGTGCAGTGCAAAGAAGAAAGAATAAGAAAACATTAAGATATTCTCAAGTTATTGGAACCCACTGAAAACTTGGCAGTCTTTGAACATTTTAAACAACTTGTCAACCATCAATCCACACTGCATCTGCAGCTTAAACAGGTGCATCATCTGAGTACATTAAATCAGAGTAGAGATTAAACTGATACTCATTTTTCACACAAATAGAATTTTCTGATGCAACTAGTATGAATTGATGGAAGTATATGAACAAAGAGAGATGGACCAGACTACAGCATTCACTAGTAACTCATTATAGGGAAACAAAATCTAACTTGGGCAGCCAACACAAACATATGAATGGGAAAACAACAACCATTTTTCTGACCATCAACGCTTGCTCTTGCACAACAACAACCCACAGGTGATACCCCAGATAAGTCCAACAATTTTTCCTTGAGCTATCCAAGCATGCATAATAAGTACCTCAGGCCCAAAGACAAGATGCTAGACCTGATTTGCTCGCCCACGGCCACCCATCCTTCCTCGTCCACTACCATAATTTCTCCCACTAACCCTTCCATTACCTCTTCCTCCTCCATATCCTCCACCTGTATTTACAAATTGATTTAGTTGAAGAACATGCATTTGCAAGTAACTCAGCACATACAATAGAACCAGAAATTCCTCTGAAATTTCCAATTTAAGAAAATAAGCAAGTATGAGCAAATTTCAAGTCTTATTTTAGCAAAATGTCGGTTAACTGTCTCTGACTGCACCATGAAGATTCAATTTTTTGACCGAGATAATTAAGTTTTTAAGCAAAGACCTAGGCACAAAGGCGAGTGCCTAGAAGAAACAAATACTGTAAAAAATATAAATTTTTATATTTAGAGATTAAATGTAAGCAATTTACTAACTCATAAGTTCTAAATGTGATGAGTATGCATGCCTACTTTCGTTTTTTTAATGGAAATCATTTGAATTCTTAACATCCACTGTTTAATATTGAACATTCTATTAGAAACCTAGGACCAGATAAGACACTACTTTAAACATGTTAAAGCAATTAAAATACAATTGCATGCATCATGACTGAACAAGCAAGAATAACAAAGAAGATCTCATAGCAAACTATTCATTGTATTGCTAAATATGGTTCAACCTGCGAAAATTTGCAAGAGATATAATAAACTAGTAACCAAAATAAATTTATTGTCTTCTATTTGTTCCTCCGCAATCATAAACTGACAAGAAGTTTAGCTCAGAAGTAATGGTCTAATCAAATATCCTTGGTAACACCTCTTTGGCATGTATCTTTGTACTGTAGATACAGGAGTATATGTTAGATGCCCGTGATTAGTGGAAAAAAGGTAAAAATATATGTTAGATGTTGCCTAGCCCTATGACTCAAGTTCAACTTAGGAAATGCTGTAACCCTCATCATCCAGGAATATACCATATATATGATATCAGAGGAACACACAACACCAAAACAAGTCTCAACATAATATTTGAGAAACAAATTATTATCAACTACAAGTATCTAGATACATTTTTCCCCAGAGGAGATATTAATAAGGATTAAAATGGATCGGAAACCAATCAAATATTGGAAAAATCAGATACAAACTGGACAATACATATTTTGCAGCCATATATATATAAAGCACATATGGACATAAATCAGATCTAGGACAGACTCAGACCCAAATTGTATTTAAAGAAGAAACACATGTAAATATTATATGCATATGATAGGCTCCCAAGAAATAATTAAAGCACTAACTCAAACCCACCAATCATATTTCATATAGGGAAACACCTTTATGAAGCAAGTGTGAGAAGAAAAGGAAAAACAGAAAAATAAAATCACTTCTATAAAAGCAATCTAATAACACCTCCAATTAGGTTAATGTAAATTAGTTAGATATTTATATATCCAGATAACAATAGACGTGAACCTGTGACCATGTTCGTATCTGAAAGATTCCAAATAGCAAAATTCAGAAAAAAATAAAAACATGTGCAGACAAATTTATCCTCATCTGATTTCTGAAATCAGATTTGGATGTCTCACAAAACATAATGTCGTCTGACCCATTTTTAACCCTATAACATAATGTTTGCAACTTGATCTCATAACATAACTTTAATACAAATACAATACTTACAAGTGCCTCATAGATCTTATACACACTCAAGAATTAGTAACAACTAATGAAGCTACAATTTGTCAAATCCATATATAAACAAACAAAAACACTATAAAGCAGCAAGATAACAGGAAAGATATGGCTAGACAAGCTTACCGCGATAATTCCAACCACCTCTACTACGTCCACCACCTCGACCCCAGTTTGAGTTCCATCCACCATTTTCTGCCATAAAAGAACCATCAGCTAATTTAAAGAGGGAAAAGACAATTTTTCTGAGGTGCAATGTTTTGTAAAACTAAAGTACCTTGATTGTGCTCATATCCACCGTATCCACCTTGATTATAGCCATAGTCACTATATCCACCTTGATAGTTGCCATATCCACCCTGATTATTGTCATAGCCAGCATATCCACCATATCCTCTTCCCCATCCCCTTCCTCTTCCTCTACTTCTGCCTCTACCACGTCCTCGTACATATGAATCTTTAACAAGCATTAAAACATTCAATTAATACAGACAATCTTGAAAAGATCAATAACTAAGATGTGTACCTTCGTAAAATTGGCCTTGCGCTTGTCTTGGTTGAAGTTGTGGTTGCTGTTGATACTGCTGTGATTGTTGATATCTTTGCTGATGCTTTGGCTGCTCTATACGTGAGGGAATTTGATACCTACCAGAAAGAAGGAATCTATGAGGATAAGGTAGACAGTTCAACATGCATAACACCTTCCAAAGGAGACTGACAAATAGATTAAGTTTGAGATGCAACACTGCAACATGCGACAAATGGTTTACCCAGGGGAGTTTTCATTTAGCTCTCTGGTTGACAAAGATATTGAAATCATTGAGACAAGACGTGTCATCTCCAGGCTGCACAACAATTTAAAAATTGAAGACCTTTGGTTCAAGCTCTTTAAGAAATGATTATGTATGAACACCAAACGTGACGCGGACTTAACGGTACAAGACCCTCTTCAATAGGTTCCCAAACATCAGTGATACTGACTGAACTGATCACAGTATCTTGATATAACCCAGGAATCCTTTTCTGCACACAAGATACATGGAGCTGAAGACTAAAACCACTTTTAGCCAAAAAAAAATAAAGAATGAAAATAAGTTATTAAATTGACCTTTATAATCTCAGCAATTGTCACTGCTTTGCTGATTGCCTGTCCCATTGCCTTTATCACAATCTCACTAACACGTTTTTCCTGCATCAAGCACCATAACATTTGATCATCAAAGAGAAGAAAACCTTTTTAACCAACAATAAGCGACAAGAATCAGCAAGTTGAGTGACTGATAGAAAAACAAGCATCAGACAACATATGTACATAATTTACAGCATATATTTACTCTTAAATGAAATAATTAGTGTCCCTTGTTAGAATAGACCCATACATTCTCCTGAATTCATGGCTGGACAGCGTAGTGCATTAGAATAAACCTTAGATGTCTAAAAATAACAATGTTCCTGATGGCATTTGCATACCGATTACAATATAGCGGATGAGAGAGAGAGAGATTGTACCAAACTTCATATGTCAAAGCCATATCTTTTGACAAATAGCTGATGCTGCAACACAGTAAATGGTTTTAACAGTTTTGCATATGCCATGAAAATCTCAAAATCGGTATCACTTATCAAAGATTCTACCATCACAAAACATAAAATATTATCTCATGGTTTTTATGCTTTCTTCAGTAAACATTAGAAAGTTAGCTTAAACCCTGTGGAAGAACAAGGACATGCGACATACAACCGGTGGTGAACACTGATAGATTAAACAACAAGGTCGAACGACAAGGAATCACAGAGAGAAGACGGATCCAGACCTCAAGGAGGCTCGTCGCGTAGCTCACATAGTTCCGGATGAGACCCTGGCTGGTGATTCGAATCTCGTTCTCGTCGATGGCCGACTCCGGGCGCGGCTTCTCCACCCTCTGGTACCTATCCATCGCTCACGGGCCGCTCCGACGACGAAGGGAAGCGGAGCGAAGCCGAACGGATTGAAAGGGGTTAGGGTTTTGGGAAGAGGCTCTTCAAGGGTCCGAACTATCCAAGAAGAGAGGCATCCAACATATCTCTATATACATAGATATGATCTAACAGTTGGTCTCGCGGAAGCGGTCAGCAAGCAGACCAATTTATCGAGCGTCGAAAAATTAGGGCACTTCCGACTTTTTATTCGTTTTCTTTACTATAAAAAATATCCCATATGTGATTATTTTATTTCAATCCTACAAAAAGAATATATATATATATATATAATAATAATAATATATAATAAAATATATATTGAAAGATGTTGGTCGTGTTTTACTTCTTTTACTAATAAATTCATCTGCGACTATTTGCATTTCAATCCTAGAGAAAAATATTATAGAAGAAATTATTTTTCTAAGACAATTTACTGCTTCTCAATTCCCAAAGGACAATAAATTCTTCTGTGAAGATTTGAGAAAATATATAGCTCACTTATCATTTTCTTTATTCTGCAAAAGACACAAGAAAAAAAAGAAGAAAGATTGTACTCACTCATATTCTCGATTCACATGAGCATAAAGTTTTGAAACTATTACAATTACTGCAATACAAAGAAGTATATCCATATTTTAATTGACCACATAATGTATAATGCACAATATGATTGATCAATCAATTAGATGACATTTATACATGTCTATACAAATTAATTATCATATACTTTTAATAAATTCCATGATGTATGTAGTTCCAAAGAGTAGATGAATATTAATGAAATAGAATTCCACATCTTAGTTTATTATTGAATTTAATAGAGTAAATTTTATATATCACTTATAATTAGTTATCTTTAGTATTCGATTTTTATATTTTTTAAATTATATTAGAATTGTTATATTTAGACATGTGAAATATTTAACTTTTGTTTAATTACACCGTCAATTCTATTAGCGAAAAATGTCACACTGAAGTGAGTCAGAGTCAATACTTATTCAATGATAAATTCTACTATATTTTCATTAATAAAATCAAAAATACGGGGAGAAATGAGATTAGATATTTTATTTTTATAAATATAGAGAATGTTAAAAATAATTAATTACCAGCACATTTGTAAAAAAAAAAAAGCTCTGGCCGAGAATACTTCTTTCAACTTGTTCATATTTTGCCTAAACACATACCTGCACTGTAACTGGACCCTGTGCGACCCACCGTGTCTTGGCCAATTACTGGGCAGGTAGTTAATGGGGTTGTTGAAGAACGGGTAGGACCGTAGGAGGAGCGGAGCGTTGTTCTATTGTCTGGGCACAAGATCCAGACCGTTTATACGCTCTTTGTGAGATCTGGACCGTTGATGCGTTCGATTTTCTCATCACCTTCGTCCATTTTCTTCGGATCGCCAAAAGATGGGTTCCCTCGCAATCCTTCCTACGACCACCGTGTCCTGTTCTCCCCGCCGCCGCCACCTCCTCGTGCGGCAGGTGATCGCGGCCATTCTCCAGCGCCGGCCTCTCCCTCCCCCCTCCCCACGCTTCCCCGGCTGGACCTCCGATGCCGTCCGCGACGTCCTTTCCTCCATCTCCACCTGCTATTTCCTCTCTCCCCGCTCGGTCGGCCGCCAGCGCCCCTACGGCCGCCACCGCTCCCCCCTTCGCCAACGCTCCCTCCGCCGGGAGACCTCATCCGCCCGTGGCCCCGCCGCCCACCGCGACCCCGACAGCGTTGCCCTTGGCGTCGCCGGTGCCCTTGAGTTCTACTCCTGGGCGGAGTCCGTCTGCGGCTTCCCCCACGACGAGCTCACTTGCCGAGATATGTCCCGCCTCCTCGCCAGGGCCAACTGCCTTCCCATCCTCTGGCGCTTCCTCCGCGCAAACGAGACCCTCGTCGGCACCGCCACGGTCACCGAGGTCATTAAGGTCCTCGGCGAGGAGGGCCTCACCAAGGAGGCCTTGGCTGCCTTCTACCGCATGAAGCAGCTGCACTGCAAGCCCGACGTCCGTTGTTACAACACCGTCATCTCGGCCCTGTGCCGCGTCGGCCACTTCAAGAAGGCGAGATTTCTATTGGATCAGATGGAATTGCCGGGCGCCCGGTGCCCACCCGATACCTTCACATACACGATCTTGATTAGCTCCTACTGCAAGCACAGCTTGCAGACTGGCTGCCGGAAGGCCATCAGGAGGAGGATCTGGGAAGCCAATCACATGTTCCGGAGGATGCTGTTCAACGGATTCGTTCCTGATGTTGTCACATACAATTGCTTGATCGATGGCCTCTGCAAGACGTACAGGATCGAGAGGGCACATGAGCTGCTTGATGATATGCCGGTGAAGGGTTGTTCCCCGAATCGGGTTACATACAATTCCTTTATTAGGTACTACAGCGTTGTCAACCAAGTCGACAAGGCTGTGGAGATGATGAGGGCCATGGTATCACGGAACCATGGGAAGCCCACCTCAAGTTCGTACACACCTATTATTCACGCACTGTGTGAGACTGGGAGAGTAAGGGAGGCAAGAGACTTTTTGGAGGAGATGGCGGCCGGCGGATCTATGCCGCGGGAGTTCACATACAACCTGGTTTGCAGTGCCCTGAATCATGCAGGAGAAAAAAATTTGCCCAAGGATCTTTGCACAAGGATAGAAGATGGAATGCATACTAGATTTATGCAGGTATTGCAGTCGAAACCCATGATGAGGGGCAAAAGCATGTTCGTTCAAGAGCAAGTATGAGGAATGTGTGTCCTGTGATGGTGCTCAAACTGAAGGGAACTATGCATTTATGACCCTGCTGTTCTTGGGCGAGAGCTTCTGGTATGACATTTTTCTTTCCCCCATTTTTAAATGTCATGATAACAATGTTTTTGCATGTTACCATTGGCAAGCAACTACTTATGAGTTTATATTGTTCGCCACAGTAAATCTTAAGATTAATTTAACACCAAAGGATATATGGTCTGTCGAAGTCATGTTGTCTTCTATTTAATGAACTGGGAGGAAATTGTTATATATATATGCTCCTTTGATAGTGCATATACGTATCCCTTCTGATACCTGATGGATGCTTTTGACATAGTCTATAGAACATCACTTTGGTTCTAAATCCACATAGAACATCTTCGGATGTGAGCTGCTTGACATCGTAAACTGCTCTTTTTAATTTTTAGCAAATTTTGAAGCGCTCTTCTCAAAGGTAAAGTTCTCTGTTTCCCAGGTTGAAACAATTCGGAGAAATCCAAGATGTGATTTCTATGGCTCAAAATCACTCTACAATAACTTGGTTTCTTCACCAAAGTAAGGTAATGATATTGTCTTCTTATTGAAATTAATGAAGCGGCTCTTCTCAATTTAAGGTTCTATGTTTCCTAGGTTGAAACAATTTGGAGAAATCCAGGATATGATTTCTATGGCTCAAAATCACTCTACAAGATCTTGGTTTCTTCACCAAAGTAAGGTAATGATATTGTCTTCTTAATGAAATTAATGCAATTTTGATTTGCCTAGCTAGCTAGCTAGCTAGCTATATTTTTTACCTTCTGATATGTTTAATGGTACAAATTGTTGTTGCTTTAATACATCTTGTTAGCATAAATAAATGAACATCACAGAAGATCCTTCATCAAATAGTCAACAATGAAGTCATATACACCTGGCAAAAGAGGACTGAAGTAATAATGTCATTGTAAGAAGTAGCTTCAAGTAACTGAACTTACTAGTATCTATAGCAGTTTCTTGTATTTTGTTTGTTTTTCTGCTACAGGAAGGATGCCAAGGGTTGAGAATCTTTTACTTATGACATGATAAACTTATGCTTTTTGAAATGTTTTTGACTTTTTTTTTCATTAATCAACCCAATGCAGCTAAACTGCAAGTATGCAATATGAGACTACTATAGTGTATGGTTGGGCCATGTGGTTCAGTTTAATAATTCTCTAGCATTTGCATAGCTTTAAGAACATATTGTTGAATTGAGTTTATGATGCAAACCATACAATGGATTCAACGTTAGAAATACTCTTTTGAATAATTGGGATTAAATCATCTTGTAACCTGAAATAAGATAAAGAGTTTTTCCACCTTTGTTTCAAAACAAGTCATCTATGCTTTTGACATGTTTATGTTTCAAGCACCTAATCAGAGTAGCATTGTTGATAACTTAATGGTCGAGAAGTGAAATAACATGACAGACACAGTTATTAGGACATCTACTTAGGATGGCTTCTGGTAATTAGCAACATATTTGTCTCAAGGAATGAGGTTCTTTTATCTTTCTCCTGTGAGATATTCCTCGGACAAGTAGAACATCCTAGTACAACAAGTTTCAAATACGTTCAAACATATATATTTAGTCAAAATTTTCAGGCATTTTAAGAAAATTGATGCATATGCAAATTAAAATAGAATATAGGATAATATTATTTTCTTGCACTAGACTAGACTGACATGTGTTCTTCTTTTCTTGGAGATTGATTGGTGCTGTTAAAAGAGGGGTTGATGGTCATGGCAGCCCATGCCTCACTTGATTTCCTTTATTTTTTGTTTGCAGTTCCAGTATCATATGCTACCAGTGCAAATAACTCATTAACTTTACCCCATCATCCCCACAAAGTTCTATTTTGTTGCATTACCCAGGAGGCCATTTCTCATGCCAAATATTTGCTCTCCGTTCCAGGTTGTGTGCTTTGGCAACCGGTCAGCACGTAAAGCAGATGACCGGACCATACAGAGTGGATGAACGAACGTGGACTCAAATTGCTAGGAAGCCAGAAATGAACCTGGTTTTGCAACTTCTCTAAATGTTATTATTACAGATATTTTCTAATGCATATTCTAATCTAAGATTGATGAGAAAATATTTTATGCTCAATTACTTATTCTTAAATTTTTGTTAGTGTTTGTCGACTTAGCTTTTGGAAGAACCAGTAGTAGTTTTTTTCAAATAAAAGTATTTATTTTATTGCACAGTGTTGTTAAATTATTAACATACAAAGCATGTATTCCATGCAAGCATTGGTAATATTGAACCATGATCGCATGACCCTTCCAAAAACGTGTAATCCAATCAAGGGTTCTATAACCTATCAATTGGCATACTTTGTTGGGTAGACTGTATTTATTATCAATGCTGTATTTGTGGAATAAAAAAAATATTGAGGATTGCATTACTGACATATTTTACCACCAAAGTGTCCCCAATGTATAATTGAATCAAATAATAAAAATAAAAATGAGTTATATATGCACTGATATACTTGATATATCGATTTGTTCGGTGTTTAAAATCTTGAGTCTGGTACAAGGTTGTAGTAGGTGTTGTTCCAGAGAGTCACAGAACAATACCACACACTCGACCCTACTCCCGCACGCCTTTTTCTTTACCTCGTTGCATATATATATATATGTTAGAACCTTAGGAAATTACCCCCTTAAAGATCATTTTAACATCCTTAACTTTAATTTACCTGACACCATGAAAGTGCATCTACATTCATTTAAATCCTTAAATTTTTAAAAATATAAATTAAAATTTTTATCGTTCATACTAAAACATCTAGATTCATTTATCCTAACATCATTAGTTTTATCGACGAAAATATAAAAATAATAGACAAAAAAATAATTTTAATCGTTTTAATTGATGGGAACAAACAACATCAATGGTAATAGACGACGACACTATTAGGAGCCATGGGTGACTATTGTGGATGAGGAAAGTAACAATTAGATATGAGAGTCATCTTGCATATGTATCAGCGTCGATACAGTTGCTGAGTGACGTTGGCGAAAGGACCATTCAGTATCTACCTCGATGTCAACACAAATACAAAGGACCCTCGTCTCTCGCATTCACTCTTCCCATCCATAGCAACCATTCGCGACCCTGAACGATGCCATCACCTGTCACTATCAACTCGTCCGCCACCACCAAATGAAACGTTGAGATTACTTTTTTTGTCTATTATTTTTGTATTTTTGTTAATAAAACCGACGACGTTAGGATAAACGAACCTAAATATTTCACTTTTATAATTATAAAGATTCCAATATAAATTTTTAAACCTATGGATCAGGACATTAAAGAGGTCTAACCATATGAGGTAATATGGAGAATTTTAAAGCGATGCAATCAAGCCTAAATATCTAAAATAGAGTGTTAATAAGGCTCTTAACGATGAGATGAAATTGAGGCAACTTAATTGTTGATGATGCTTCAGAGACACCTCTAGAGGCTAGTTAACTGGTATTTAGCATTTATTTGCAGGGTACTTCGCATTGACATGGCGGAGGATTCTGGATCAATCACAATCCACATTAGGACTCCAGGACAGTGATTTAACCTCAAATAGGATGATAGCAATTCCAGACAACAGGTGGATGTAGCTTGGTTTGCAGATCTTTGACCACTGTAGAAGTTTTCAGCAACAATTTGACCTTTGTTAGCTGCTCAAACTGAATATTTTATAGCAAATTAACAGGAAATATAGGCTGACAGATTGTGAGGAAATTATAGGAAAAGTTTAGGGAGGAAGAGAGGAGAGAGGAGAGGCGATATAAGAAAGAGGAACAAGACTCATCTGATTGGACTGCTTTATAACATAAAATACAGATGACATCAACTTTGCAACTACTACTAGTGGACTAATTAGAATTTGACTCACATCAAAATCTAATCAAATAACATCTGGATTCAACTTATAATGCATCTCAACACCTTTTGTTATCATTCCTATCTTCTTCTTTTTTTTCATTTTTTTTTTTCACACAACATGCGACATACTGTGTGTCCGTCCTAACAAATATCTCCAGGCAACCTTACTTACATTATTGTCACAAGGAAAACAATCATGATACCTTCAAAGATAGTATCTATAGACAGAGGATGAATGCTCAGGCTTCAATGTCATACATAACAGGACAACAGGGATATGGTACTGCGTTTCAGAAAGGGATGAATGGGAATATTAAAAGAAAAGAAGCTATCAAGCAACTTATACCTACTTTATTGTTTACCTTAGACATACTGGAAACACACCTGATTGTTAATTAGACATACTAATTTAAACTGCTTCCCCAGAAAAAAGAATGCCTATATATCTTAAAGATAAATAAGGGTCTTCCAGACTACTTATGCAGTCTCCTATAGTAACCAAAGCCAAAGGACGTCTGTATTTGATAATTGCTTATTCAACATAATTTCCTCTTTTATTCATCATATACATAATCAACTTCTCTCATCATAATCATCTAATTTCTCGGCTGTTGGAATGCTCATCTGCAACACTAGATCCAAATTCTAGCTCAGTTCCCACACTTGTATCGCTCAACTCGGTATGGTATGTGAGGTATAGACCGTTAGGACCATGAGATGTGAGTGATGAGTCCCCGTTGGCACACCCCAATGTATCATGTGTTGATACACCGATACATATGACCCAGCAAATCTCCGAGATGGACCTGATACCCAAAATGGCAAATAATCTTTGATATTTTACCTCTAGGTAAATCAGATCCTTAGATTGCAAATGTGTCTATAGTTTTTCAGTTCCAAGGACAATATAATTTTGTCAGTTCCTACAATCACAACCATCCACTATATATATACTCATCAATGCAATCAGTAGAACCAGATTGGATCAAAGTTGACCCTAAAGTAGTCACTTCATTCAACTGCATGCATGTCATTGGTAATGAAACATGATCATTAATCAAATTTGCCATTACATGGTTGACGTTACCCTTGTTATAAAACAATAGATCTTTAATCAAAGCTCTTCACATCAACGTTTGTTTGTTATACCGCCCGATTCAGTATGGTGGCGAGCAGTATGGACCGAGCTGATCGGCAACTGAGACACGGATCGCCCGAGTCCTGGTCAGCATGGCCTAGCATACCATGTGTTGGTACATCGATACAAAATGATACGTACCAACCCAACAAATCTCCAACATGGGTCTGGTACCTAAAATGGTGAAGCCTACCTAGGAAGCACGACCACGCTAGTTTGGACCATGTATCGTGTCCAACATGTGTCACACAGATTCGTCACCGACACGACAGGACACATTTCTAACACATGTCCTCTTTTATTATTTATTTTTTAATTCATTGGATGTGACGTTCACGTGCCGGACTCGATGCTCGCGGGCAAAGGAACCCTTCTTCATCGCTGGCTTCCGTTCTTCCGCACTAGTGAAATCTTTGCCCTCGCCCCACTTGTGGAAGAGGTAGGCTCTGCCGCCAACCCAAGTGCCCCTAGACCACCACCACTCACCAGCCACCTTTACTCCAAAACCCAAGTGAACTGAAGTTTTCAATCCTCCTTCCTTGACGACCCACCTGCGAATGACCTGACGATCGTCACCACATTGCATGCTCTTGGGCCCTTCACCCACTTGCAAGCCACTCGAGAACTGTCGCACGCTCTCAAGCCCTCTACCCCAAGTGCCCCTTTGTCTTTTGCTCGTTGTCGTCAAGTTGCTGTCGAGCCCTCCACCCCAAGCACCCCATCTACGAACTGCCCAGTGGCTATCACGCACCCTCGGGCCTTCAACAGCTTCACCAACGTCCAAAGCTTCTTCCTCAATCGTGATGTGTTGCAAGGTATAATGACATTGTTTAGCTTTTTATACTACTAAAAACACCTATCTTTGATTATTATTTTTATTATTTTTTAAATCTGAGTTTTTTACTGCTTTAGGTTAAATTGTTATAATAATTTGAATAAAATATCAAGAATATATATATATATATATATATATTAAAATATATATGTATCCTCGTCTAGTTTGTGTCCTAATTTAATAAAAAAAAAATGATGTATCGTTGTGTCTATCGTGTCCGTATCCATGCTTCTAACCCTGCTTCAAATAAACATGCATGCCTCCCATAGAAAAAGACTAATGTCATTTGACAGGATCAAATACCCCTATCTGTCCATAAGTAAATTACATAACAATCATTCATTTGCTGAAGTATAATTCAATCTTAATCAATCATAAATCACAAATTCTTAGTGCTAGGATTTGAAGCAGTGCTAGTTCAGAGTGATCTAACCAATGCCTCAAACAAGAGTGCAGGGTTAAATGTGCCTCCTCGAAATGATATAAACCTAAACGTCCATATTACAACAGAGTGCGACACCTATGTTAACACACATGATTAGTGTAATATGTAAGGAACTATTGTGACCTCAATCAAGCATTCATTTAGAAAACCAGACACAAAAAGAAAAAGAAAATTAATACTGAGATTCTCAGATAGGAAGATGGAAGCAGATAAACAAACAATTGTACCTGAAAGAGGGATTCGGTTTGCCGTCAAAGATCATCAGAATTCAGCATTCTGAAATCTGCCAAGCGACAATACCACTCTCTGTAGCCATACAATAGGGATGCGTTGAAGCTGATACACATATTTCAGATAAACAAAACACATAAACAGTCATGATAGACCAAACACAGATAATGTTGTCTGTCTTGCAGCTTCTATGCATATATTTCAGATAGACAAAACACGTAAACAATCATTCTAGATCAACCACATGCCAGCAAATCCAAATAATGTTAAGCATATCATGGATGGATGTAAAGAACATGACAACATGGTAGGCAATTAGGCCCCATAAGCGCCATAAAATGCATTATTAATGCCACAGAAATCATTCAAATAGAAGCAAACAAACCTATGTGGAAATAAGAGCAGACAAAATCTATAGATTTAAATGCAGAATGTTTCAACTGCTTATAATAAAGCAAGCAATTCATGAGAAGCTATTTTGATTCAGTAAAGAAACGACCCAACCGTGAAACGAAGAGGAAACGGCCGATTGCTTCTGTGCTTGCCAAAATCTACTCCGAGCGGGCGGCAAACCTCTCGACCTTGGCATCGTTGAGATTGATCCCCACCATGGCCTCCCCAAGGCCGCAGCTCACCTCCGCCAGGATCTCTGGATCGCTGTAATGGGTGACTGCCTGCACGATGGCCCTGGCCCTGCGCGCAGGATCGCCGCTCTTGAAGATTCCGGAACCCACGAACACGCCGTCGCAGCCGAGCTGCATCATGAGGGCCGCATCGGCCGGGGTGGCCACCCCACCGGCCGCGAAGTGGACGACGGGCAGCCTGCCGAGCTGCTTGGTCTGCATGACGAGGTCGTAGGGCGCGGCGATGCGCTTGGCGAAGGTGAAGACCTCGTCGTCGTCCATGTTGCGGAGGGCGCGGATGTCGCCCATGACGGAGCGGACGTGGCGGACGGCCTCGATGATGTTGCCGGTGCCGGCCTCGCCCTTGGTGCGGATCATGGCGGCGCCCTCGCGGATGCGGCGGAGGGCCTCACCGAGGTCGCGGCAGCCGCAGACGAAAGGCACGCGGAAGTTGTGCTTGTTGATGTGGTGCTGGTCGTCGGCGAGGGTAAGGACCTCGCTCTCGTCCACGTAGTCGACCCCGATGGCCTCGAGAATCTGGGCCTCGACGAAGTGGCCGATCCGGGCCTTGGCCATGACCGGGATGGTGACGGCGCGCTTGATCTCTTTGATGAGGCCGGGGTCCGACATGCGGGCGACGCCGCCCTGGGCGCGGATGTCGGCCGGGACGCGCTCGAGGGCCATTACGGCGCAGGCGCCGGCCTCCTCCGCGACGCGCGCCTGCTCGGGGGTGACCACGTCCATGATGACGCCGCCCCGCAGCATCTGCGCCAGCCCCACCTTCACCGAGAAGGTGGACGACTTCTTCGGCTCCAAGAGGGCGGCGCCGTTGCCGTAAACCGTCACCACGCCGCTGTCCGACATGTTCGATGAAATGACCTCGCCTTCTTCTTTGCGAGACAGGAAGAGGAAGAAAAGATGGGGCTTCTTTCTTCGAGCCGATCACTTCTTAATGGAGAAGAGAGGAGAAAGGTTGGGTATATGTGGGGAGGGGAAACAGTGATCGGCAATTAATGATCACCACGTGGCCTCTCCTCAGCCCTTCGATTTCCATCTTGTTAACTGTTTGTCTCGAAACGATACAAGTCACGGGTGACGGCAGCGGCTCGCAATTCCTGCAACTTGGACTATGTGCTATTTTATCCATTTTAAAGAAACATACATATTTCTTTTATATATAAATGGGGAGTTTAATTCCTACAATTTTTTTGTTCACTCTGTAGTTTTAATAAAATTAAGATATTATCTTATGAATCTCGAAAACTATTATTTATGTAATTAAATTATTAACATCTTACTTAGAATAATTTGAGAAAAGACAAAGTAAAGGAAAAAAAAGAAAGGATGATCATTGCAGAACACATCGAACGAATATAAAAAAACGAAGCCACCACGAACTGTCAAACCGACACCAAACGAGAAGATAAAAAGTTGGGTGCCATCACAAAAAGGCAATTCTTGCTCAAGGAGGAAGTAATTCGAAGGAACCTTCTTTGCTTGCAGTTGTCGGGAATCCCGCCATGGAAGAACATTGACATGCAACAGTACTGTGTTCAATCTTGTCATTCGTGTTTCACACTTAATTCCATTCCGTAGTATTTAAAATGTAATAGAATTCAAATCAAAATTTGATCTCCAATATCAGTTGGAAAGAAATGCACAAAAAAATTAAGCACCATAAATAGTAAATTCAGGAAAATATAATTACTATGATCTTTTCCCATCAATATGTATAGCATAATATCTCTAATTCAATAAAGAATTATTCAAATATGTTTTTACTGTTACCATCAAATAAACTTAGCACCGGAAGAAACCATTATTCACCTTTGTGCTCTGATGGGGCTCTTGCTGTTGCACATGGAATGGTGAAATGAGCAACAACAATCCATGTTTCAGTCACAAAACCAAATAAATCAGTCATGGTTCTTCCAGATTCAGCACAAGTCTCCATTTCAATCACTTTGGGAAAAAACCTAAAGGTTGAGAAGCAAACAGGAGTTGTTCCAAACCGGCTCAGTTAGACATATGCCATGGAAAATTGGAGAAGCCGAATCGGCAAGACAACATATCGCCTAATTTGTAAGATGAATTAAAACTCTTCAAAGCTTATCAGAGAACAATACAAAAAATGTTAGTTATGCAGACTTGGGCTTGATCTTCTTTACCCTAGAATAGAGGAAAACTCCAGCAAGTGCAACACCAGTACCTGCAGCAAAAACATTTCCTGATAAAGAAATGGAGGACGCAAGTGATACTCGTGGGATGACTGATTCTGACATGGGACCAGCAGGGTTAGGAGGGAGATAAAGTTTTACCGAGTGAGTTGATAGGTGAAACTGGTGTCCTGAAGAAAAGGACGGAAGTCACAATGACCACGACCCGCTTCACACAGTTGCCGACAGAGTGGGTGACAGGTGATACCCTTGCCAGTATCATATATGAAACCTGATGAAGAAAAGTGAGATAATATTTGTAATTGAGACATATGGGCAAACAGATGAAGAGAAAGATTATCTTGTGCTTACCAGAGTAAATAGAGAAGTAATACATGAACAGTGAGTATCCTCTTGCTCAAGAAAGGGAAAAAAGGAAATTCATTACGTTTTATGGAATAGCACAGAGACAACAAGATTCCAAGTAAATGACTTGCAAGCCACACCAATTTTAGAATAGAAACACCTTAAACCATGCACCATAAATTTGAATTATAAGGGTCTCCCAATGTAGTTGAGGGACGGTCTGGATCTGGTAAACTATGGCTGGGGTTACAATCAAATAAGGCTATCATGAGAACAAATTCAGGTGGTTCTATATTGAAAAAAGAAAAACAATTCACCACCAATATGGAGGGACAAGTATATTAAGAATTGAAGTGCGTGAAGGGAAAGAAGGTCAAAGACTTTGTTAGAATTAGAGGAGGTAGCAGCTGAAGATCCTTGAACTAGAAGATAACATCTCTTTGATAAAAAATCAATTGCAAGAGACGACATGTCACCAACTTTTAGGTAATCAGAAAGCAAAACGATTATTGATGTTATCTTCTACTATCTATGTCCCACAACTTCATAATCTCTAAACCATAGTGGTATGAATTATAACGTGTGAAACTTCAGTACCAACATTTCTGCAGTTTTAGATTACAGAGCATTAACAGATATAGTCTCTCTTCAAAAGATGTCTTCGGAGCTAGTCTGAAAACTTATCAGTGGTTTAGAGGCTTTTAAGTTTTCCAAGTCCACCAAAACATATCAAGACCCATCCAAACGATTCATTGTGGATCAAAACCCTTGCTTGGATTTAGAAATGGCCTATTATCATAGATCAAAGTAACAAGATACTGCAGAACTCTATTGATATTCTTAACATATATGTACTCCAATCTTATCAGGCACTCTGAGCAGATCTTCACCACCAACGATGCATCTTTTGTCAATTAAAATCTAGCGTGTTCACTTCATCTCGCCAGCAAAGACTTTCCATTTCTACTTCTTTAACACTTTGTTATCTCTTTTTCCCTAGTCACTAGACTGGGAGCAAATCTGTAACTATGGCTGGGAGCATGACCAACCAAGGATAAGAAGGAACATAACTTCAGCTTCTAACATCCAAAACAAATCAGTACGAGTGAGGGAAAAGCAGATGCATATGTAAAGTTTCACAAGGGAGAGAAGGTCAAAGGATTGGGTAAAAGTGAGAGGCAGAATAAGATAATTGTCTAAATGAGAACATATCAGTGGAAGGGAAAGATCCATGTAAACTTAAATAGTTGCAAGTGAAGTGATTGTTGTTATGCTGCCATTGTTTTTTCATCACTTGCACACTAAAAGAAACCCCCAATAGCACTATCTAAGCTTCTAAACACCAGCAACTTTGAAGCATAGTGGCCAACAGTATAATGATATAGTTCCAATTATGTTATTTACAAGATTCTAAACTAATCTAAACACACAGCACTAAGATGGAAAAGAAAAGGCATTGCAATGAAGCAGCAAATGTTTGCAATTGTATCTGTGACTGTATGTGATTCTCACCAAATCAACTCCAGTATACAAAAAGCAAGCAAATTACCAGTGACGCAAAAACATAAACAAGCTACTCTTATATTTAAAACATGAGAAGGAACATCCTTTTAATTTGTCTATCAATCAAAATCTTTTAGAAACATAAACACATTGACCCAATTGCTGAATACAAGTTCAAGCGGAAAAGTATATGATCTCAGGAAGCACAGATGTCTGTGCACAAAATATGCAAAATAATTTAGAATATCTCACCTGCTGATAAGCATGAAAGCAGAGTGCAGCAAGAAGAGATCTCAGATATATCTCTTTAAAATTCAAACCCTAGAACACCAAGCCAAATTGAAACAAACATTAGAATTACATATTTCTGAAGAACCACTTATAGATATAGACATTTAGTAACAACTTTATATATCTATATGCACAATTAAGCAAGTTTGCATTTTTGAGACTTCAACTTACAGCGGACTGCAGAAATGAAGGGGTAACCTTGATGCCCTCCACAAACAAAGTTGCAGGAGCTAGAAGGCAAAATGACATGATAGTTATTGTAGAGAAGAGATTTATATTGTCCAATGATTCCTGCAACAACAGAAAAAAGTTGTCATATTTTCATCATAAAGTTGCTTTCATTATAACTAAGTGATATATTTTCCTACACAGAACAACCATAAAAGATTAATGTTACAAAAGATTATATTATATATGTAGCATATACATTCTTCTAAATATCTATAATACCTCTTTCTTAACCATGGCTTTCTTGCTAAGCACGTTTCGGGATTGGAAGGTCAGATTGGAAGCCATCGCACTCCAAAATCCAGCCCTAATTACAGCAAAGAATGAACCTGTCAAGAATTCTAAACTTCTGAACCAGAACTATTTTCATTTGAGAGAGGGACAGGAAAGCCCTTGAGTGCTTCATGCAAACAATCACCATTATTTTCCAAACCTTTTTAATAAGCTCTAAATTTGAAAAGCCATGATCTTTTACCAATTAAAAGAAGCTTCAGTAAGAGAGGCCAATGCCACACCACCAACAATTGGCACAAGGGATAATAGAACCCATATGGTAGGCATCTGCTTGACATCAAGCAAGAAACTATTATTTATGGAGCAAACTCATGAAATGTTGAAACAATAAATTACAGTTTTAAAAGAGAAATTTATTTATGGTTCTGCAGGTTAATGGTCCAATAGTCAAAGAATAAATTTCTACAGTTCTACTAATTCTTTGTAAGAAGCACATAAACAGATGGCCTAAGTTCTAGAAAGATTGCTTTACAAACTTCAAACTGCACAGTTTGTAAAGGCATTGAGAATACAAAGTAAACATAAAAAAAGAATTGATTCATACAGACAAAAGGTCTTGTTTTAACTTTTATGCAAAAATGTGAAAAGTTAAAAAAGGAATTACCTCTCCCAAAAACAAGGCAGAAAGAAGTACAGAGAAAAAAGGCTCCATAGCTTTGATTGTGTGTGTGAACGAAACAGCAACTTTTCCCAGACTCATATTTGTAAAAAGGTTGCCCATTGTATGGACCATAGCTAATGGTAAGATGACAGCAAGCTGAAGAAGATGCCCTAATTAGATAAAAGCTTTCTAACTGATCACTTCTTGTAATTCTCGTCTAAGCATCACATACCTGTGAAGCAGAAATCTTTGGTCGCTTGTATAGATTGGTGGTCCACATAAACAAGACAAGAAAAGTTCCAACTAAAAATTGAACTGTTGTGATTGTAAGTGGAAAGGGGAAAACCTTCAGAACCTGTGACATGTAACGGCAACGTATATGTTACTTATGCCACATCGGATGACAACAAAAATGAAACAACCTAATGTCATGTGCTCCACAATTTCACATCACAGGAGGCATCTACTGACAGTTTATCAACAAAAACAATTTTCTTCTAAAACAATATGATACAAAAGCCAAAGAAATTAATATATATTTGCCCCAAATTCAGCTAGAAAGCAACTCATCACATGATCACTTCAATAATATCTCAATATTAAATGGAAATATATTTATTAAATCTGAAAATAAGAAATGTCACATCCAGCCATCTCTGCATTACCTATTAATTGTGAATACACCCTAAAAATCTTCAGCTATTACCTTTAACAGCAATTTAAGATGAAACAAACCATACTTATGTGTTTCCATGAGTTAAGAAGAAGTCAACAGTACAGAATATTTACCTAAGCAGCTGAACCTAATTTAGAAACAATTATGATTGTTGACATCCTCCAGATTTTACTGTTCTCTTTTTGTTACAATAAGCATATAAAATTACATAGGGGTCAACCAAGAACAAACTACATCCATCTTGGTTAGAACCTAAACCAGATCTAAAGCATTATTGATGACCATGAACTAGTGACTACAATCACTAATAATCAAATTTTAACATCCTCTGTAAATAAAATTCAAGCTAGTTCATGTATGGGGCCAAATAAAGTTGAAGATATCAAAAAATAAAAGCACTTCTCAATATGAGCATTACCAACGTCAAAGGAGGTCAAAAAAGAAGTGTTTTTTTGGACTATATAGGAAGTCTAAAGAGTTCAAAAGATTTGACTACTAAGGTCATCAGCTTTCATCCATTGTCGAATTTCTACCTGCATGAATACATAGGACATACTTTAATGCAAGTTCTCAATATCTTATGTGTCTCTTGTAACTTGTCTATGAACTTTGTGGCTCAATTAATGTGGTCACAAAACCATATATGCCCTTTACATATGCAAATACAAAAACATACTTAATATTGCTTAATCTAGTATTAGCAAATATACTTCCTGGCTAAGCTTTTAAGAGGGTCACAGTATCTGGCCATGATCTGTTCGAGTAACCTAAGCCTGGTTTGCTATAGAAAACAAGCCCTCGATAGTACAAAGAGAACTAATTCAATCAAAAAACCATATCAGTGTGCAAAGACCACCACATTTCAATGCTAAATCAATTGATTCTGAACTTGTTTTGTCCTCCCGTCCAATATATCAGGCCTATGAGGACTTGACACACAGAGCATAATCAAGCTAGAACTATCACGTCAGTACAAGCTAAAGGGGAAGAATTTTTTCCACAATATTCCTTATTCTAAGAATATTCTTCTCACTACTCTATAAACAGGAGTTCAAATATGAAATTTTACTTGTATCTCACATACTGAGCCTCTCACTGACTTGATTTGAGTATTGGATTGGAGTGATATCCCTGGACATTCCTATGAGGGAATCACCAAGAGAAAGCATCCAACCTCCTCGGAGATCTGGTTCTGATGCATGACGGGTCGGCTCGACTATGTGAATCGATAATCAAATCTGACACTAATACCCCTGAAATCTAACAAACCTGTTTTTTTCTCTTAGCAACCACTGCAACGATATGCTGCAGAAATTTTCTCAACAAACGCATCAGAGTTTGTAATGAAATTAATTTAGAGGAGAATCCCGGCAAACTGTAATCATCTGTGACTTGTGCGGCAAGAGAAAGCCATTAAATCTTTCAATCAAAATAGAAACTCGGACCATTTAGGGTGGAGTACCCAAACAAATGGATCTCCGGGTCCGAAGCAAAAGGGAACGCAGTTGTAATCAAGGGATCCAGGGCCGCCAGTGCCAGACCAACATCGCAAAGACGAAACGAAGGAAGAGGAGGGAACACATGCCTGCTTATTGTAGATGTTGAAGTAGATGTTGAAGAGGTACCAGAGACCAAACAGCGATCCGAGCTGCAGCGTCTGCAGCAGCCCTCCTCCTTCGGCGTCCTTGGAGGCAGCGTCGCCGTCGGGGACGGAGGTCGCACGGACCGCCAGGCCATCCTCGGACCTCCGATCCGAGAGAGACGGGAGGGAGACCCAGGGGCGGGGGACCGGGGGAAAATGGGAGGAGGCTACGACGGAGAATGAGGGGGCGGCGAAGACGGGCCGGAGGTGAGGCCCACCGCGGTGGAGAGGGAGGAGCAGCGGCGACCACCGAGGAGCCGGCGGCTTGGTAGAGCTTCGGAGGAGGGGACGGGCGGCAGAGAGCGAGATAGCGCCGCTCTGCATCGCTTCTTTCCTTCTTCTTCCTTCCCCAGACAGAGCAAACCGACTCCTTATGGTGCCCTTCTTCTGCTGCTTATTGTTGTTGGTGGCAGTGCTTCGAGCGTATCGAGGTTTGTAGTTGAAAACAAAGACATGACATTACTAATACCAATAAAATGTTTCCTGTAATGTTCGTCACAGACGAAGATAAATAAAAAAAAAAGTATCTATTTGGTCACCTATACAATCATTATATTTACATGATTAATCACTTCTTATCCAAATGTTTCAAACCTAAATTTTACATAGCTCAGCCAAATTTGAGAACACCTCCCCAAATCAATAGCCTGATGGAGATAATTAATCAAACGATATTTGGGAGTCTCAAGAAAAGAATCATCGAAGCACACAACACATGGGTTGACAAACTCTCGAGCATCCTATAGGTATCCTACACTATACCAAAAATCACGATAAAAGAATTACACTTCAGCCTAACGTTTGGAACCGAAGTCGTATTACCTCCCGAGATGGTCTCCCTGACTCTTCGATCACAAACCTCAAAAAAAGTTCATTGGAGGAAGGGCTCCGAGTTAACCTTGACCTCCTCGAAGAGAGAAGAGCCAAGACACACCTTCGAGCTGTCATCAAAAAGGAACCTCATCTAGCATCTCTATAGTGTCATCCTCGGGAAGGACGACGAATGAATCCTATTCAATCTCCAAATCAGGGTATCGAGCCCGGAACCAGGCTAGCATGATCTGATACTCATACTCATATGTTGTCTGCCCCGACATCTTGGGGAGTGGAAAAATCCAAAGTGACCCTTCACCTTCACCTAGGGAAGTGGCCTCGTCTTCATTGCGCCATGGGAAATGACAACCTTATTCGAAGTCCCTAACTCTTCAACTAAAAATAGCCCACCCAAAAACCAAAATTTCCAAAAAGCCCATCGAAAAGTCAAAATTCCCACCAAACTGAAAAAGAGTGCCAAAAACCTAGCCTAAGCCCAAGCTATTGCTTAGTCGAAATCGAGCTACAGCCCAATCTATGTCCGTGCAGCATTGCTTAACCAAACATGTGCACGAGCAACGTTACTCATCCTAATTTCATGACAAAGTCGTTGCTCGACCAAAATCGAGCTACAACCTAATCTATGCCTGAGCAGCGTTGCTCAGCCTAATCTCATGTTGCTAAAGCTGTTGCTCAACCAAAATTGAGTTGCAACCCAATTTATGCTCGAGCAGCGATGCTCGGCCAAACTAGCGTCCGAGCAGCATTGCTTGGCCCAATTTCATAATGAAGTTGTCGCTCGCCCCAAACCAAGCCATAATCTGATTTGTGCCCGAGCAGCGTTGCGTGGTCCAACTTCATGCCAAAACTATCGCTTGCCCAAAACCGAGTTGCAATCCAATTTGTGCCCGAGTAGCGTTGTTCGGCCAAGCCTATGCTCAAGTAGCGTTGCTCGGCCCAGTTTCATGCCAAAGCTATTACTCGGCCAAAACATATGTCTGAGACGCATTACTTGACCAGTCCAGTACCCGAGATGCGTTGCTCGATCAATCTAGTGTCTGAGACATCCCTCGTCTAGTCCAGTACCCAAAACGCATTGCTCGATCAGTCTAGTGTTCGAGACTTATCACTGGGTCAATCTAGTACCCAAGACGCATTGCTCAGTTAGTTTGGTGTTCAAGACAAATTGCACAGCCAATCCAGTATCCGAGACGCATTACTCAACTAGTCCTAGGCGCAAGACATACCGCTTGGCAACATCGGTGCCTAGTACAATGCTAAAGTGATCAGATCATCGACCAATCCCAACCGATTCAATTCCCAAGCAAAGGCCCCTTGATAAGCCTATGATCGGATCATCGATCTCAATGTAAACTACAAGGAGACAATAGTCATGCCCCAGATGACCGCCTCCATAGAGAATCCTGGGTATGCCTCTTTAGGAGGGGGAAAGAATGATATGGCTTATTTCGATGCTACCATGTGGCAACGAGACACCAACCGTAGGAGAGCCAACAAGGAACATCGAAACCAATGTGGTGTGCCATGATGACATCATTCATTCCTTGAGGTTTGATCATTGGTGTCTCGACCCAACCGCCTCAGATAACCCGAGACAGCTCCGCATTGACCTACCCCACATGGATAGATCAGCACCCGTATGAGGCTCGCAAGCTGTTTCATGCCAGGAAGCCTGGAGCAGCACCATGCAACATCGACCCATGCAGTTCGGTCAGCATCCATACATCGTCAATACGACATGTACGGGTAAGTCGCCTAAAGTGATGAAGGACATAAGCAGGCCATGCACGACCAATTTTCGACCGTAAATATAAAATGAACCCCTAGGCCAGTGAAAAGGAAGGGGGCACTCTCTCTCTCTCTCTCTCTCTCTCTCTCTCTCTCTCTCTCTTATTGCCTCTCTCCCTGACCTTAGAACCCACAACACTTCTCTAATTTAATCTTCGGAGGAGCCGGATCGAAAATTCTTTAACTACGATAGATTACAGGACCAACAAGCATATATCCTTGCTCCATTGTATGCAGGATCACCTCATTGCTCCATTGTGGTCGGATGGAAGTCGCACCCTATCCACCTTTGGTGTCGTCAACCAGGAAAGCCATATGGGCAACTTCGAGTGTCTAGGTTCATATCAAGTTGCACTGACTATTCAGCCTAAATATACATAATACTATTTATTCTCATGAACAAAATTAAATCACTGGTCATAAATAACTAAATAGATGTATTATCATTTTATGGTATGGGTCAGCAAAAATAATTAAATAACTGGTCATAAATAACTAAATACATGTACTATCATTTTATGGTATTGGTAAGCAAGAATAACTTTTTAGCAAAGCATGATTAGGCATAACTTTTTAGCATATCATGATTCGGCTTATGGAGAATCTAACGTAACTGAACCGAACCGAATGATTCTGTTCCATTTCGTTAGGTTTCGTTCTCTTTGGTTCGATCGGTTGGGTTCCATTTTGTTATTCCATTTGATTCAGTTTAATTCAATTAGATTTGGTTTCATTCGGATTTGCTTTATTCCATTCCGTTGTTTAGTTTGGTTTGGTTCCATTTTACTATTCCGTTTGGGTCGATTCGGTTTTGTTCCGTTCCATTTTGGTTTCATTCGACTCTGTTCGGTTCGGTTCCTGCTCGGCATCACTCTACCTGGCACCGTTCGGCACTACCGCTCTGCTCGACTCGCTCCAGTCTGTTTCACTCCGCACCACTCGGCTTCGTTGCGGCTCGACTCATTCGGTTCAGTTTTGTATCGTTCGATTTCGGCTGCTTGGCTCGGCTCAACTTATCTCGGCTCAATTAGGTTTGGTTCCATTCAGTTCAGTTCGCTCGGCTTGCTCCGTTCCGATTCGCTAGATTTGGCTCTACTCGGTAAAATTCAACTACAACGGTTAGCTTGACTAGCATTAATTTTAAGATCATTTTTATATTTTAATCATCATCGTATATGTAATGCTGGAATTCAAGCTGAAGGAACAGTTCATCCTTGACTAGCATTAATTTTTACGTTCCCGTCTAATGCTGAAATTTAATCTAAAAGGAGCTAAATTCTGATATCGTAAATAAAAAAAATATTTGTTTACTAATTTATTGTTATTTATTTGATTTTTAAATTATCTACAAGCACATGATGAAACTGGTATTCTTTCTTTTTCTAGTCTTCCTTATTTGCTGGTTCGGTTTGGTTAGGTTTATGTTGAAGACGTACCAGAGACCAAACAGCGACCCGAGCTGTAACAGCCCTCCTTGGTGTGCCACGAGACACTATGTGGCAACGAGACACCGACTTATCAATTCATTGCTCAAGTTCGTATTTTTTTTGCTCATTGGTAGAAACCCAATAATCATATAGGTCTTCATGGGAAAATTTTTCTGTCATGTACAAAGACATTTTGCGTTCTATCATTTCGAAAAAAGTTGATAAACTAGGCGGATATGTAAAAGATATTATTTGTTTTCCATCAACCATAGGAGAGCCAACAAGGAGCATCAAAACATATGTGGTGTACCACGACGACATCATGCCTCGAGGTTAGATCCTTGGTGTCTCGAGGCAACCGCTCCAGATAACCTGGGATAGCTCCGCATTGGCCTACCCCACATGGATAGATCGACACCAATATGAGGCTCACAAGCTATTTCACGCCAGGAAGCCTGGAGCAGCATCGTGCAAGATCGACCCGTGCAGTTCGGTCAATATCCATACATCGTCCATACGACATGTATGGGTAAGTTACCTAAAGCGACGAACGACATAAGCAAGCCATGCATGACCAACTTTAGATCGCAGATATAAAATGAATCCCTAGGACAACGAAAAAGAAGGGGGCACTCGCTTTCTCTCTCTCTCACTAACCCTCTCCCTGGCCTTAGAACCCACAACGCTTCTTTAATTTAATCTTGGGAAGGGTCAGATCATAAATTCTCTGACTTCGATATATGTGCAGAACCAACAAACATGTCTCCTTCTCTATTGTGTGCAAGATCACCTCAAAGTAACGGTCGCACCCGATCCACCTTCGGTGTCGTCAACCAGGGAAGCTATGTGGGCAACTTTGAGTGTCCTGGTTCACATCAAGTTATACTGACTATTCAGTGTAAATATACATAATATTATTTATTCTCATGAACAAAATTAAATCACTGGTCATAAATAACTAAATAGATGCATTATTATTTTACGGTATAGGTCAGCAAGAATAATTAATATCACTGGTCATAAATAACTAAATAGATGGAGTTGGTCTCTATGGCAGCCTAATAACTCTGGATTCGGCTTATGGAGTTGATCTCTATGGCTGCATGATAACTTTGGATTCGGTCGAACCGGACCGGGGATCGGGAATCGGACCGGGGACCGGACCGGAACTGGAACCGAACCGATCCGATCCTTTGGTAAACCCAAAACCATATGGTGGTTCAAAATAAAAAAATATCATTATATGAAGAAAATACCATGGTAAATGATATATGGGGAACCTTCGAGGAGAAGAATATGCAATTGTTGCAACTACAAAAACATCTATAACCATCAAAATTGGCCTTCAAAAGAGCATATGAACCACTAGAGTAATTAGCACAAAACCATGAAATTATTGCTATGTGAGTTTCTAGCAGTTCAATTCTCATATATCTATTATTATCGTGTTGGAAAGCAATCAGCCGCCGGACCGCATAACTACTTATTCTCCTTGAACCAAATTAAATCACTGGTCATAAATAAATAAATAGATGTATTATCATTTTATGGTATGGGTCAGCAAAAATACCTTTTTAGGCCAGCATGATTTGGCATCTGGAGTTGATCCCTATGCCAGCATGACAACTCTTGCCTATGCCACTGGTCAACCGATGTACAAGCCTGCCATCACAAACCCATAGCTCAATTATACCTGTAATCAGAAATGCAAAGATTTGATGAAACAGTTGGACTCAATTTGGACAAATTTGAAGGCAAATGCATCAGGTTACACCACAGGTGAAAAGCTACTACACAATTATTGACTTCATCCCAGCAACGCAACTACAAACTGCAGGAACAATGACATGTAAAAAGGTTCTTTCGGAAGAATCCAATAGATACAACAGCTAGAAATTTTACACGACTTCCTGTTATTACTTTAGGGGATCTCCAACAAAGAATACATTGATCCTGTTTGTCATCTGGTGCAATGTCATAATAATGATACATCCTGAAGTCCCACGTTCGGCCAAAGAATACATTGATCCTGTTTGTCATCTGGTGCAATGTCATAATAATGATACATCCTGAAGTCCCACGTTCGGCAAAATCAGTCACCTCAACACAGTCCAGTGGAAAAACAAAAATATTATTGTAATAATAATTAAGTGCTTGGTAAAGAGCCCATGAGAATCACAGGGCTTCGGTTTTTAGGCCTCCATATTTTGTCTGGCCTTGCCTTAAGCAAAACATTAGAGAATAAATTTGAAGCTGAATTGGAATTTGATGGTAAAATCAGTTCATCCAATGGTTCTTCACTCTCAACATGACCTTGGATAATTAGATTTTTGGTTGCACCAATTGGCTGGCGACAAGGGCAGATGATCACCTTTGCAAGGCAAGGCTTGTGGAAGATGGACCCACAGGAACCACACCTAGCAGCTTCAGCTTCCTGTAATGAAAAGTAAAATTCCACCATCACCTAACCTGATTTATTAGTTTATAAGGTACATCAAATTGCAATGGGCTGATTCCAGGCCAGTCAAACTTAGTAGTACAACTGATAAGCCTAGATCCAAATAGGACCAAATCCACTTGCCTGTCAAGGTTACCTAACATGAACCTCACATGTGTGTATTATCAATGGGTCATCACAAGGTCAGATAAAGCTTGGATGTAAGCCAGACTTTTGAAAAAAAAGGTTGGAACTTAGAACAGTTTGTGATCAGGTCAACATTTAAAATTATAAAACATAATGATCAAACCCAAAATCGATCCAAAAATGCCAGCAAGCAAGTTGACCATGATTAGCATCGACTCGGTAGGTGGCTCATGAGCTCCGTGATTGGGATGATCCAACTAGGTTATTCCAAGATTGTCACTTGTAACTAATGAATTAGAGAGACTAACCTGAAAGGGAAATATGAGAGACATCGGGTCATCACAGACTTGCCGGGCGGCACAAGGAACACCGGTGTCATAGCATACAAGGCACTGTTGTGTGATGTGCTCGAGGATCTTATTTGAAACAGTTTCTAACATGATGGGAAGTGCTGCCAATGTAAAGAAGAGAAGAATCAGATACAGATAAAGTCAATCTCAAGAGTATATCGATAAACACAAGCAAGCAGGCATCAAACTGTTGCTAAGCATACAGTTATGCTTGTAGTTAGTTATTTGCAAAGGACTGAATATACAAACACTTCATCATGTATGTACATGTTCAGCAGCATACATACACTACATATTACCATAACAAAAAAAGGTAAAAGAGTACAAGTATTGGTTCATTTTTGCTCTAAAACTTCAGGTTTATATGGTTCTTGAATTCTCCATACTGGCTTGTGGTCCAAACTTAAGGTCTACTACTGTGCTTTCAACAAAGAGAATTATTATGTGACTGACTTATGAGGAACTTTTAAAGATTACTGTTCTCGATTATGCACAAGGTCATCAGAAATAGATTAAGAATTTCTTACAGATTATGAAATAAAATACTCGATTGTTTAGTCTCCATTTGTTGGATTTTGTGCAACGAACTCAATGGAATGTTCGAAAAGACAAAGATTTGAAGATAGGTAGGAAAAACAAATAAACAAGTAACTTAGCGGTTCGGTCGTCCCGTGTGATAAAAGATAAGATTTAGTCAGGATTTAGATATGATTTCCCCAACTGAATGAGGAAATCTCGTATGTTAGTTGAGGAAAATCCTCCTTCTCATTATGTATAAATAAACGATGAATCAATGAATTAAGTGGGCATTTTCATTACTTCTTCTTATTTTCAACATGGTATCAGAGCCCCTCTCTCTATAAGAGAGATTATCTTTCTTTTATTCACTGTCAAACGACAGCTTCTATCATCATTTGTTCGTGGACAACTCCGCCGTGAAACCACAGATACCCAGGGGTCATCCACCGCCATCCTCTCGGACATCCTTTGCTCCGAAGGTAACTCTCTCCTCATCGGTGCAGATCTATCTCTTCTGACTGTCAAACGGCAGGCTCTCGTCGATGTCGAAGCTGGAGATTTCTAGTGCATCGGCTTTCTCTTCCTCCGTTGGACCTTGTTGGCTTTCCCAATTCCTCTACCGATTCGGAGGAAACCAAAATTTCTATAGCAACCATGTATCTGAATAGAGACGCAAAACTTTGGTGGCGAACTCGTTGGGAAGAGATCCAACAAGGCCAACGCCGAGTGGATACATGGGAAGACTTGAAACGCGAGTTGAGAACGCAGTTTCTACCCGAGAACACTGAGTTCGTCGCAAGAAGGAAACTGAGGCAACTCCGCCAAAGTACTTCCATCCGAGACTATGTGAAGCAATTTTCGGCATTGATGCTGGATATACAAGACATGTCCGAAAAGCACAAACTATTCAGCTTCCTTGATGGGTTTAAGTCATGGGCACAACAAGAACTAAATCGGAGGAATGTCACCGACGTGGTCGGGGCAATTGTAGCTGCGGAAAGGCTGACTGATTTCGTTTCTTCAGAATACTTAGGAAAGAAGAAACAATCCTCAGGAAATCGCCCAGCAAAATACTCTCGTGCCAAGGAGTCTGGGGGCAAACAAAAGAAAAGGAACTTCCATAAGGGACCGAGCTCAAAAGGCAAAGCCCCGAAATCTACTGTGAATTAACTTTCGTGGCTACTGTGAAGCTGGAGCAACTTAACGGGGAGGCCATTCATGAACCTGCTGTGGTGGCAAACGTTCTGAAGGAGTTCAGAGACGTCATGCCACCCGAGTTGCCGAAGACTCTACCACCACGCAGAAGCGTGGATCATAACATTGAGTTGGAGCCAGGAGTTAAGCCTCCAGCGAGACCACCCTACCGCATGGCCCCTCCAGAGTTAGCAGAACTGAGGAAGCAGTTAGATGAACTGCTAAGCGGTGGTCTCATCCACAGTTCAAAGGCACCATTCGAAGCTCCAGTTCTCTTCCAGAAGAAACAAGATAGGAGCCTCCGATTATATGTCGATTATCGAGCCCTGAACAAAGTGACAGTGAAGAACAAATATCCCATTCCGCTCATCGCGGATTTGTTCGATCAACTAGGCAAGGCCAAGTATTTCTCCAAACTCGACCTTCGATCGGGGTATTGGCAAGTGCGCATTGCAGAAGGTGATGAGGCGAAGACTACCTGTGTAACCAGGTATGGAGCGTTCGAGTTTCCGGTGATGCCTTTCGGTTTAACCAACGCTCCGGCCATATTTTGTACTCTGATGAACCAGCCTTTCAAAGAGTATTTGGATAAATTTGTGGTCGTCTACCTAAACGATATCATCGTCTATAGCCAGACGCTCGAGGAGTACATTGAACACCTTCGGACAATCTTCAGAGTTCTCAGGGAACACCTTGTTTGTGAAAAAGAAGTGCACGAAAATACTGTTCCAAGTTCAGTGTTTCAAAATTATATATATATATATATGCACATGCATGCTTAGATCCAACATTGCGGATGACATTCTATCTTGATACATGTGCTCAAACAGTCCACCCTTTTTTACTTTTGCAGCATGAGGAATTGTGCTAAGAGATTGTCTACATGTATTGCTCCCCAGATGTGCCTGCTATGAAGCTAGTACTCAATTAATGAAAAATCATAAACTTACTAGATACCTGCAAATGCCCCTTTTGATAGATCGACAAGATCTCGTAGTGCAAAAAAATCGTTACTTTCAAGAAGATGTCGGCGAAATCCAAGGCCTCTCTGAATGGAGGTTCGGAAAGGACAGCGAATATAAGGGAACATTGCACTTATTTTCTTCCTGATACCCATAACATGAACCAAAGCTGGTACTTTGGAAACCAGAAACGGATTCATTGCACTAACACAGAGCATCGGCTGGAAAAGACGATGTAGCATGTATTAGCATTTAAAATAAGCAATGATAAGATTCTTCTTCCAGAATTCTCCATGTCACAAAAATTACATCATCTGACCATAAAAACCTTAAACTCTCATGTTATAAGTTTAGGAAGATTCTTCTATGCCAAACTTTAATAAGAAAAACAATATATCATATCTTGCAAACATTAATCATTTTCAAGGACGATACACATGATCCAAAAATGCTAATTCACAGATTACCTGGTCATAAATGGATTCCAAATATGCTTTTGCTAACTGAGAAACCGGATAAAGAGAAAAATCCCAGTGATGTACGACTTTTGCTGGCAGAACTGAAGTATCATTTGTATGACATGACGCACAAAATAACTGACCAGTATACTCGCAAAACCGTGGCCTTCTCCATCTTAATGTCTGAACAAGCTCCCCCAACAGTGTCTTTGTAACATCCAACTGTTTGTGGCATCCTGCACAAGTATAATGCTGCAATTCCAACAACTGTTGCATAGACTTTCGAGGCTTTATGTCAACCACAAGAGGAATTGTCTTCCCCAATTCAGAATGATCTTCTGGAGAATCCTTATCAGTTGAAAACTTTGAATTCCAATCCTTCCCAAGCTTTTGAAGGGATTGGGGAACTAGAGTTTTTAACAAGCTAGAATTATAAGCCATCTTGCCTGGGGACAAAAAACAGAGCAGAGGGCTCGGAAATCCAAAAGGGAATCTTGAGTTAAAGAACTGAGCGTAAACAATCTTGAATAAGAACACTCCTCTTGCTGACAACATCTGGTGATGCATTTCCAAATATTTTCATCAATTCTCTCTCAACAAAAGACCATTCGGATGGAAGACTTAAACCGTGGTTACACAAAAGAGTTCTTAGCTGCTGATAAAGTGCAAAGAAATCGCGGTACTGTCGTTCAACCTCCCATTGATCATTAGCACTCCACACTTTTAATACATATACAGTATACTCCTTGACACCAACCAATCGTTCCCCAAAAGAAACATCTCCTATTTTCTGTTTTGCTCCAATGACCTCAACCCAATCAATTCTGGAAGGATAATGTGCAGGTGGATAAACATCATCTGTGCCTGAAGTAGTAGAAGCAGTTGAGCTACCATCTCTAAAATGATGAGACTGATGATTTAAGTACCCTTGGTTGGGCCACGGACCTGATTCCGATGGACTCTCCTGTCTCTAGTAAAATTTCCTCCATCTCCACAACCATTTCATCATATGCATCACCAGCATCTTGTTTCTTGTTCTACATAATAAACAACACATCTTAATGTTTTAGAAAATGAAGAATCTGTGAATATAATTACCATGTATCACAATAATCTGAAACTATGACAGATCTAATCGAGCAAAACTTTTATTGTTGGCTTTGGGGTTAATAAGGTTGAAGCAGTGGCCTTCAGGCTTAACCAACCAAACATCATAGATCAATGAAAGTTATACCATACCGAACCAGCATCTTGTTTCTTGTTCTACATAATAAACAACACATCTTAATGTTTTAGAAAATGAAGAATCTGTGAATATAATTACCATGTATCACAATAATCTGAAACTATGACAGATCTAATCGAGCAAAACTTTTATTGTTGGCTTTGGGGTTAATAAGGTTGAAGCAGTGGCCTTCAGGCTTAACCAACCAAACATCATAGATCAATGAAAGTTATACCGAACCGAACCGAACCGAACCGAACCGAACCGACCCAACCCGAACCGAACCGAACCCGACCCGACCCGACCCGACCCGACCCGACCGACCGAACCGACCGACCCGACCAACCGACCCGACCGACGACCCACCCACCAGGCGACCCCGACCGAACCGACCCGACCCGACCCGACCAGACCGACCGAACCGAGCACCGACCCACGACCCGACCCGAACCGACTCAACCGAATCCCGACCGACCGAACCGAACCGAACCGACCACCGGAATCAACCGACAACCCAGAACCGACCAGGACCGACCGAACCGACCGACCGACCGAACCGACAGCCGCACCCGACCGACCGACCGACCAGGCACCGGACCAGACACCGACCGACCGACCGAACCCGACCGGACGACCGACAACCGACAACCGACCCGACCGACCGAGCGACGACCGACAGGCAGGCAGGCCGACGGCAGGAAATCGAAACCGACGGAACGATGAAAACGAAAAAGAATGGAATCGAATGGTTCCATTTCGTTAAGTTCCATTTTGTTGTTCCGTTTGGTTTGGTTCGGTTTGATTCGGTTTAGTTCCGTTCGGTTATGTTAGATTTTGTTTCCTTCCATTCCGTTGTTCAATTCGATTCGATTCATTCGGTTCGGATCCGTTCAATTTTGTTCCATTCTTTGCTTTTCGCTCGGTTTGGCTCTGGCTTGATTCGATTGGTTTTGCTCGATCAAACCGAACCGACCGACCCACCGACCAAATCGAAACCGAATGGAACGGAATGGAAACCGAAGAATGAAAACGAAATGAATGGAATCGAATGGTTCCATTTCGCTCGTTCCATTTTGTTGTTCCGCTTAGTTGATTCGGTTTAGTTTCGTTTGGTTATGTTAGATTCTGTTTCCTTCCATTCCGTTGTTCAATTCGATTCGATTCATTCGGTTCGGATCCGTTCAATTTTGTTCCATTCGGTTCTGTTCCATTCCTTTTCGTTCGGTTTGGTTCGGCTGGGCTTGATTCGATTGGATCTGCTCTGCATCGCTCCACCTGGCACCGTTCGGCACCACCGCTCTGCTCCGCTCGCTCCATTCCGTTCGCCGCTCCACTGCTCCGCACCACTCGCCCGGCTCGGCTCGGATTCGATTCGCTCGATTTCGGCTCCTTGGCTCGGCTCAGCTTGTCTCGGCTCGATTAGGTTTGGTTCCATTCAATTAAGTTCGCTCGGCTTCGCTTGCTCCGTTCCGATTCGCTAGATTCGGCTCCGCTCGGTAAAATTCAACTAGAACGGTTAGCTTCACTAGCATTAATTTTAAGATCATTTTTATATTTTAATCATCCTCATATATGTAATGCTGGAATTCAAGCTGAAGGAACAGTTCATCCTTGACTAGCATTAATTTTTACATTCCCGTCTAATGCTGAAATTTAATCTAAAAGGAGCTAAATTCTGATATCGTAAATAAAAAAAATATTTGTTTACTAATTTATTGTTATTTATTTGATTTTTAAATTATCTATAAGCACATGGTGAAACTGGTCTTCTTTCTTTTTGTAGTCTTCCTTATTTGCTGGTTCGGTTCGGTTCGGTTTATGTTGAAGAAGATGTTGAAGATGTACCAGAGACCAAACGGCGACCCGAGCTGCAGCAGCCCTCCTCCTTCGGCGTCCTTGGAGGCAGCGTCGCCGTCGGGGACGGAGGTCGCACGGACCGCCAGGCCATCCTCGGACCTCCGATCCGAGAGAGACGGGAGGGAGACCCAGGGGCGGGGGACCGGGGGACCATGGGAGGAGGCTACGACGGAGAATGAGGGGGCGGCGAAGACGGGCCGGAGGTGAGGCCCACCGCGGTGGAGAGGGAGGAGCAGCGGCGACCGCCGAGGAGCCGGGGGCTTGGTAGAGCTTCGGAGGAGGGGACGGGCGGCAGAGAGCGAGATAGCGCCGCTCTGCATCGCTTCTTTCCTTCTTCTTCCTTCCCCAGACAGAGCAAACCGACTCCTTATGGTGCCCTTCTTCCGCTGCTTATTGTTGTTGGTGGCAGTGCTTCGAGCGTATCGAGGTTTGTAGTTAAAAACAAAGACATGACATTACTAATAACAATAAAATGTTTCCTGTAATGTTCGTCACAGACGAAAATAAATATAAAAAAAAAAGTATCTATTTGGTCACCTATACAATCATTATATTTTATTAACTAATATCCTATGTGTAACTGGACATGATTAATCACTTCTTGTCCAAATGTTTCAAACCTCGATCTTATTGACTAAGTATGAATCTGCATTTAAATTTTTATCATCATCCATTTATATTATTGTTATTGTTATTATGTATATTATTTTTCTATTAACTACTAAATAGTAATGCCAGGATGTGTCGAAGCAAATCACAATCTTAGAATATGATGTTATTTTTTATTTTATATTTAAAAATAAAATAAATAGTGTTGCCGGGGCTCGGAAACCGACCAAATTGTGTAACGTGGGATTAGATCAGTAAAATTTTTATATAAATATTTCGTATATTATTATCATAAATACCTAAGTTTTTAGTTCTTCAAGATTATATTTATTCAGTGAACTATTATATCACGAAATTATTATTTTATTCTTTAGCTAAAAGATACAGCATGAGATATATATTTTTTTTATCACTGCTAATTGGATACTTCCTCTTTTTCATGTGGATTGATCCACAAGAAGCTTACAGCTCGATACTGGGCATGAAACTACAAACGAGACTCTTCCACGATTTAGGAATATAAGACCTATCCTTTGGTAAACCCAAAACCATATGGTGGTTCAAAATAAAAAAATATCATTATATGAAGAAAATACCATGGTAAATGATATATGGGGAACCTTCGAGGAGAAGAATATGCAATTGTTGCAACTACAAAAACATCTATAACCATCAAAATTGGCCTTCAAAAGAGCATATGAACCACTAGAGTAATTAGCACAAAACCATGAAATTATTGCTATGTGAGTTTCTAGCAGTTCAATTCTCATATATCTATTATTATCGTGTTGGAAAGCAATCAGCCACCGGACCGCATAACTACTTATTCTCCTTGAACCAAATTAAATCACTGGTCATAAATAAATAAATAAATAAATAAATAGATGTATTATCATTTTATGGTATGGGTCAGCAAAAATACCTTTTTAGGCCAGCATGATTTGGCATCTGGAGTTGATCCCTATGCCAGCATGACAACTCTTGCCTATGCCACTGGTCAACCGATGTACAAGCCTGCCATCACAAACCCATAGCTCAATTATACCTGTAATCAGAAATGCAAAGATTTGATGAAACAGTTGGACTCAATTTGGACAAATTTGAAGGCAAATGCATCAGGTTACACCACAGGTGAAAAGCTACTACACAATTATTGACTTCATCCCAGCAACGCAACTACAAACTGCAGGAACAATGACATGTAAAAAGGTTCTTTCGGAAGAATCCAATAGATACAACAGCTAGAAATTTTACACGACTTCCTGTTATTACTTTAGGGGATCTCCAACAAAGAATACATTGATCCTGTTTGTCATCTGGTGCAATGTCATAATAATGATACATCCTGAAGTCCCACGTTCGGCAAAATCAGTCACCTCAACACAGTCCAGTGGAAAAACAAAAATATTATTGTAATAACAATTAAGTGCTTGGTAAAGAGCCCATGAGAATCACAGGGCTTCGGTTTTTAGGCCTCCATATTTTGTCTGGCCTTGCCTTAAGCAAAACATTAGAGAATAAATTTGAAGCTGAATTGGATTTTGATGGTAAAATCAGTTCATCCAATGGTTCTTCACTCTCAACATGACCTTGGATAATTAGATTTTTGGTTGCACCAATTGGCTGGCGACAAGGGCAGATGATCACCTTTGCAAGGCAAGGCTTGTGGAAGATGGACCCACAGGAACCACACCTAGCAGCTTCAGCTTCCTGTAATGAAAAGTAAAATTCCACCATCACCTAACCTGATTTATTAGTTTATAAGGTACATCAAATTGCAATGGGCTGATTCCAGGCCAGTCAAACTTAGTAGTACAACTGATAAGCCTAGATCCAAATAGGACCAAATCCACTTGCCTGTCAAGGTTACCTAACATGAACCTCACGTGTGTATTATCAATGGGTCATCACAAGGTCAGATAAAGCTTGGATGTAAGCCAGACTTTTGAAAAAAAAGGTTGGAACTTAGAACAGTTTGTGATCAGGTCAACATTTAAAATTATAAAACATAATGATCAAACCCAAAATCGATCCAAAAATGCCAGCAAGCAAGTTGACCATGATTAGCATCGACTCGGTAGGTGGCTCATGAGCTCCGTGATTGGGATGATCCAACTAGGTTATTCCAAGATTGTCACTTGTAACTAATGAATTAGAGAGACTAACCTGAAAGGGAAATATGAGAGACATCGGGTCATCACAGACTTGCCGGGCGGAACACCGGTGTCATAGCATACAAGGCACTGTTGTGTGATGTGCTCGAGGATCTTATTTGAAACAGTTTCTAACATGATGGGAAGTGCTGCCAATGTAAAGAAGAGAAGAATCAGATACAGATAAAGTCAATCTCAAGAGTATATCGATAAACACAAGCAAGCAGGCATCAAACTGTTGCTAAGCATACAGTTATGCTTGTAGTTAGTTATTTGCAAAGGACTGAATATACAAACACTTCATCATGTATGTACATGTTCAGCAGCATACATACACTACATATTACCATAACAAAAAAAGGTAAAATAGTGCAAGTATTGGTTCATTTTTGCTCTAAAACTTCAGGTTTATATGGTTCTTGAATTCTCCATACTGGCTTGTGGTCCAAACTTAAGGTCTACTACTGTGCTTTCAACAAAGAGAATTATTATGTGACTGACTTATGAGGAACTTTTAAAGATTACTGTTCTCGATTATGCACAAGGTCATCAGAAATAGATTAAGAATTTCTTACAGATTATGAAATAAAATACTAGATTGTTTAGTCTCCATCTGTTGGATTTTGTGCAACGAACTCAATGGAATGTTCGAAAAGAAAAAGATTTGAAGATAGGTAGGAAAAACAAATAAACAAGTAACTTAGCGGTTCGGTCGTCCCGTGTGATAAAAGATAAGATTTAGTCGATTTAGATATGATTTTCCCAACTGAATGAGGAAATCTCGTATGTTAGTTGAGGAAAATCCTCCTTCTCATTATGTATAAATAAACGATGAATCAATGAATTAAGTGGGCATTTTCATTACTTCTTCTTATTTTCAACATGGTATCGAGCCCCTCTCTATAAGAGAGATTATCTTTCTATTTTCGTCAAACGACTTCTATCATCATTTGTTCGTGGACAACTCCGTGAAACCACAGATACCTGTGGGTCATCCACCGCCATCCTCTCGGACATCCTTTGCTCAAGGTAACTCTCTCCTCATCGGCAGATCTATCTCTTCCGATCAACAGCAGTCTCGTCGATGTCGGGAGATTTCTAGTGCATCGGCTTTCTCTTCCTCCGTTGGACCTTGTTGGCTTTCCCAATTCCTCTACCAAGCATTCTTCGCATGAGGTCATCTTCCTTGTGCACCATCGCCGATCGCCTCAAGCGGCACCGCAGAGACGATGGCTTCACCGCCCGGCGCCATCCCTCCTCTTGTTCTCTTTCTTTGAGAGTACCAGCGGTCGCTTATCGCTCGTGCTCTGAGAGGGCACAACAAGTTCTTTCTCAAACGACAAGAAATCTACGATCGTAGCGCTTCTCGCCACCGCCGCCACGCACCCTTTGCTACAACCCTTGCTCTTTGCCGTTGACATCATCGTCAAAGTCAACTATCGTCAACGTCATGAGGAAATCTCGTATGTTGCGGGGGCATGATAAAAGATAAGATTTAGTCAGGATTTAGATATGATTTCCCCAACTGCATGAGGAAATCTCGTAAGTTAGTTGAGGAAAATCCTCCTTCTCATTATATATAAATAAACGATGAATCAATGAATTAAGTGCGCATTTTCATTACTTCTTCTTATTTTCAACACCGTGAACCGTTTGTCGCAAGAAGAAGTTGAATCTCTGATCGGCGAGTTGAGTCGACAGTGAGGATACTAAAGACTCCATATGACATCTACATGAAGTTATGGCGAACTCACGGCCAAAGTGATATTGCTCACTAGAACCCTTAATGCGGAGGAAACAATACCCGTCCGCCACAAAGCTTGAGCACCGAGCCGCACGGGCGCTAGAGATGCCAAAGAGCTCGAGAACTTCCTGTTCGACATGGAACAGTATTTTCGTGCTACGAGACCCGATTCGGAGGAAACCAAAATTTCTATAGCAATAATGTATCTGAATAGAGAAGCAAAACTTTGATGGCGAACTCGTTGGGAAGAGATCCAACAAGGCCAATGCCGAGTGGATAAATGGGAAGACTTGAACTCAATGGAATGTTCGAAAAGAAAAAGATTTGAAGATAGGTAGGAAAAACAAATAAACAAGTAACTTAGCGGTTCGGTCGTCGTGAAGAAGAAGAAGTTGAATCTCGATCGACGTGGTTGAGTCCCGGTCGATCGACGGAGGATACTAAAGACTCCATATGACATCCACATGAAGTTATGGCGGAACTCACGGCCAAAGTGACATTGCTCACTAGAACCCTTAATGCGGAGGAAACAATACCGTCGCACCGCCACAAAGCTTGAGCACCGAGCCGCATTGCTACGGGCGCTAGAGATGCCAAAGAGCTCGAGAACTTCTGCTCGACATGGAACAGATTTTCGTACGAGACCCGATTCGGAGGAAACCAAAATTTCTATAGCAATCATGTATCTGAATAGAGAAGCAAAACTTTGATGGCGAACTCGTTGGGAAGAGATCCAATAAGGTCAATGCCGAGTGGATACATGGGAAGACTTGAACTCAATGGAATGTTCGAAAAGAAAAAGATTTGAAGATAGGTAGGAAAAACAAATAAACAAGTAACTTAGCGGTTCGGTCGTCCCATGAACCGCTTAAAGAAGAAGTTGAATCTCGATCGGCGTTGAGTCCACAGTCGACGGAGGATACTAAAGACTCCATATGACATCCACATGAAGTTATGGCGTAACTCACTACCAAAGTGACATTGCTCACTAGAACCCTTAATGCGGAGGAAACAATACCCGTCGCCGCCACAAAGCTTCAGAGCAGCCTACGGGCGCTAGAGATGCCAAAGAGCTCGAGAACTTCCGCTCGACATGGAACAAGATTTTCTACGAGACCCGATTCGAGGAAACCAAAATTTCTATAGCAATCATGTATCCGAATAGAAGCAAAACTTTGATGGCGAACTCGTTGGGAAGAGATCCAATAAGGTCAATGCCGAGTGGATACATGGGAAGACTTGAACTCAATGGAATGTTCGAAAAGAAAAGATTTGAAGATAGGTAGGAAAACAAATAAACAAGTAACTTAGCGGTTCGGTGAACCGCTCGTAAGAAGAAGTTGAATCTCGATCGGCGTGGTTGAGTCCACTGATCGACGGAGGATACTAAAGACTCCATATGACATCCACATGAAGTTATGGCGTAACTCACGCCAAAGTGACATTGCTCACTAGAACCCTTAATGCGGAGGAAACAATACCCGTCACCGCCACAAAGCTTCAGAGCACCAGAGCCGCATTGCTACGGGGGCGCTAGAGATGCCAAAGAGCTCGAGAATTTCCTTTTCTACATGGAACAGTATTTTCGTGCTATGAGACCCGATTCGGAGGAAACCAAAATTTCTATAGCAACCATGTATCTGAATAGAGACGCAAAACTTTGGTGGCGAACTCGTTGGGAAGAGATCCAACAAGGCCAACGCCGAGTGGATACATGGGAAGACTTGAAACGCGAGTTGAGAACGCAGTTTCTACCCGAGAACACTGAGTTCGTCGCAAGAAGGAAACTGAGGCAACTCCGCCAAAGTACTTCCATCCGAGACTATGTGAAGCAATTTTCGGCATTGATGCTGGATATACAAGGCATGTCCGAAAAGGACAAACTATTCAGCTTCCTTGACGGGTTTAAGTCATGGGCACAACAAGAACTAAATCGGAAGAATGTCACCGACGTGGTCGGGGCAATTGTAGCTGCGGAAAGGCTGACTGATTTCGTTTCTTCAAAATACTTAGGAAAGAAGAAACAATCCTCAGGAAATCGCCCAGCAAAATACTCTCGTGCCAAGGAGTCTGGGGGCAAACAAAAGAAAAGGAACTTCCATAAGGGACCGAGCTCAAAAGGCAAAGCCCCGAAATCTACTGTGAATTAACTTTCGTGGCTACCGTGAAGCTGGAGCAACTTAACGGGGAGGCCATTCATGAACTGGTGGTGGCAAACGCTCAAGGAGTTCGAGACGCCATGCCACCCGAGTTAAGACTCTACCACCACGCAGCGTGGATCATAACATCGAGTTGGAGCCGAGTTAAGCCTCCAACGAGACCACCCTACCGCATGGCCCCTCCGAGTTAGCAGACGAGGAAGCGGTTAATGAACGCTAAGCGGTGGTCTCATCCACGCTCAAGGCACCATTCGAGCTCCGGTTCTCCGGAAGAAACAAGATAGGAGCCTCCGATTATATGTCGATTATCGAGCCTCGAACAAAGTGACAGTGAAGAACAAATATCCCATTCCGCTCATCGCGGATTTGTTCGATCAACTAGGCAAGGCCAAGTATTTCTCCAAACTCGACCTTCGATCGGGTATTGGCGCGCGCATGCGAAGGTGATGAGGCGAAGACTACCGTAACGGTATGGAGCGCTCGAGTTTCCGGTGATGCCTTTTGGTTTAACCAACACTCCGGCCATATTTTATACTCTGATGAACCAGCCTTTCAAAGAGTATTTGGATAAATTTGTGGTCGTCTACCTAAACGATATCATCGTCATAGCCGACGAGGAGTACATTGAACACCTTCGGACAATCTTCAGAGTTCTCAGGGATACCTTGTTTGTGAAAAAGAAGTGCACGAAAATACTGCTCCAAGTTCAGTGTTTCAAAATTATATATATATATATATATATATGCACATGCATGCTTAGATCCAACATTGAGGATGACATTCTATCTTGATACATGTGCTCAAACAGTCCACCCTCTTTTACTTTTGCAGCATGAGGAATTGTGCTAAGAGATTCTCTACATGTATTGCTCCCCAGATGTGCGTGCTATGAAGCTAGTACTCAATTAATGAAAAATCATAAACTTACTAGATACCTGCAAATGCCCCTTTTGATAGATCGACAAGATCTCGTAGTGCAAAAAAATCGTTACTTTCAAGAAGATGTCGGCGAAATCCAAGGCCTCTCTGAATGGAGGTTCGGAAAGGACAACGAATATAAGGGAACATTGCACTTATTTTCTTCCTGATACCCATAACATGAACCAAAGCTGGTACTTTGGAAAGCAGAAACGGATTCATTGCACTAACACAGAGCATCGGCTGGAAAAGACGATGTAGCATGTATTAGCATTTAAAATAAGCAATGATAAGATTCTTCTTCCAGAATTCTCCATGTCACAAAAATTACATCATCTGACCATAAAAACCTTAAACTCTCATGTTATAAGTTTAGGAAGATTCTTCTATGCCAAACTTTAATAAGAAAAACAATATATCATATCTTGCAAACATTAATCATTTTCAAGGACGATACACATGATCCAAAAATGCTAATTCACAGATTACCTGGTCATAAATGGATTCCAAATATGCTTTTGCTAACTGAGAAACCGGATAAAGAGAAAAATCCCAGTGATGTACGACTTTTGCTGGCAGAACTGAAGTATCATTTGTATGACATGACACACAAAATAACTGACCAGTATACTCGCGAAACCGTGGCCTTCTCCATCTTAATGTCTGAACAAGCTCCCCCAACAGTGTCTTTGTAACATCCAACTGTTTGTGGCATCCTGCACAAGTATAATGCTGCAATTCCAACAACTGTTGCATAGACTTTCGAGGCTTTATGTCAACCACAAGAGGAATTGTCTTCCCCAATTCAGAATGATCTTCTGGAGAATCCTTATCAGTTGAAAACTTTGAATTCCAATCCTTCCCAAGCTTTTGAAGGGATTGGGGAACTAGAGTTTTTAACAAGCTAGAATTATAAGCCATCTTGCCTGGGGACAAAAAACAGAGCAGAGGGCTCGGAAATCCAAAAGGGAATCTTGAGTTAAAGAACTGAGCGTAAACAATCTTGAATAAGAACACTCCTCTTGCTGACAACATCTGGTGATGCATTTCCAAATATTTTCATCAATTCTCTCTCAACAAAAGACCATTCGGATGGAAGACTTAAACCGTGGTTACACAAAAGAGTTCTTAGCTGCTGATAAAGTGCAAAGAAATCGCGGTACCGTCGTTCAACCTCCCATTGATCATTAGCACTCCACACTTTTAATACATATACAGTATACTCCTTGACACCAACCAATCGTTCCCCAAAAGAAACATCTCCTATTTTCTGTTTTGCTCCAATGACCTCAACCCAATCAATTCTGGAAGGATAATGTGCAGGTGGATAAACATCATCTGTGCCTGAAGTAGTAGAAGCAGTTGAGCTACCATCTCTAAAATGATCAGACTGATGATTTAAGTACCCTTGGTTGGGCCACGGACCTGATTCCGATGGACTCTCCTGTCTCTAGTAAAATTTCCTCCATCTCCACAACCATTTCATCATATGCATCACCAGCATCTTGTTTCTTGTTCTACATAATAAACAACACATCTTAATGTTTTAGAAAATGAAGAATCTGTGAATATAATTACCATGTATCACAATAATCTGAAACTATGACAGATCTAATCGAGCAAAACTTTTATTGTTGCCTTTGGGGTTAATAAGGTTGAAGCAGTGGCCTTCAGGCTTAACCAACCAAACATCATAGATCAATGAAAGTTATACCGAACCGAACCGAACCGAACCGAACCGAACCGAACCGACCCGACCCGACCCGACAAGAACCGACTCGAACCGAACCGACCCGACCCGACCGAACCGAACGGAACGGAACCGAACCCGAACGCGAACGGAACCGAACGGAACCGAACCGAACCGAACCGAACGGAACCGAACCGAACGGAACGGAACCGAACCGAACCGAACCGAGCGGAACCGACCCGACCCGACCCGACCCGAAGCGAACCGAACCAAGGGTTAATAAGGTTGAAGCAGTGGCCTTCAGGCTTAACCAACCAAACATCATAGATCAATGAAAGTTATACCATACCGAACCGAACCGATCCGAACCGAACCGAATCGAACCGAACCGAACCGAACCGAACCAAGGGTTAATAAGGTTGAAGCAGTGGCCTTCAGGCTTAACCAACCAAACATCATAGATCAATGAAAGTTATACCATACCGAACCGAACCGAACCGAACCGAATCGAACCGAACCGAACCGAACCGAACCGAACCAAGCGAACCGAACCAAGGGTTAATAAGGTTGAAGCAGTGGCCTTCAGGCTTAACCAACCAAACATCATAGATCAATGAAAGTTATACCATACCGAACCGAATCAACCGACCGACCGACCAACCGACCGACCGACCCGAGACCGAGACCGACCGACCGAACCAACGGAACCGACCCGATCGACCGACCAACGATTGAAATCGAAACCGAACGGAAACGAAAATGAAAACCTAAAATAGAATGGAATCGAATGGTTCCATTTCGTTCGGTTCCATTTTGTTGTTCCGTTTGGTTTGGTTCGGTTTGATTCGGTTTAGTTCCGTTCGGTTATGTTAGATTCAGTTTCCTTCCATTCCGTTGTTCAATTCGATTCGATTCATTCGGTTCGGATCCGTTCAATTTTGTTCCATTCGGTTCTGTTCCAATCCTTTTCGTTCGGTTTGGCTCGGCTGGGCTTGATTTGATTGGTTTTGCTCGGCATCAAACCGAACCGAACCGACCGACCCGACCCGACCGAATCGAAACCGAACGGAAACGGAAATGGAAACCAAACAGAAATGAAAACCTGAAACAGAATGGAATCGAATGGTTCCATTTCGTTCAGTTCCATTTTGTTGTTCCGTTTAGTTCGGTTCGGTTTGATTCGGTTTAGTTTCGTTTGGTTATGTTAGATTCTGTTTCCTTCCATTCCGTTGTTCAATTCGATTCGATTCATTCGGTTCGGATCCGTTCAATTTTGTTCCATTTCCTGCTCCATTCCTTTCGCTCGGTTTGGTTCTACTGGCTTGATTCGATTGATCCGCTCGCATCGCTCCACCGCACCGCTCGGCACCACCGCCCGCCCGCCGCTCCATTCCGCTCACCGCCTCCACTGCTCCGCTCGCACCACTCGCCCGCCGCCCTCATCTGCCCGCCTCATCGCTCGACGCTCCTTGGCTCGGCCTTGTCTCGGTTTGGTTCCATTCAATTAAGTTCGCCGGCCGCTGTCTGCTCCGATTCGCTAGATTCGGCCCGCAGAAAATTCAACTAGAACGGTTAGCTTCACTAGCATTAATTTTAAGATCATTTTATATTTTAATCATCCTCATATATGTAATGGAATTCAAGTCAAGGAAGCTTCATCCTTGACTAGCATTAATTTTTACATTCCCGCCTAATGCTGAAATTTAATCTAAAAGGAGCTAAATTCTGATATCGTAAATAAAAAAAATATTTGTTTACTAATTTATTGTTATTTATTTGATTTTTAAATTATCTATAAGCACATGGTGAAACCGGTCTTCTTTCTTTTGTAGTCTTCCTTATTTGCGTCTTGGTTTATGTTGAAGAAGATGTTGAAGATGTACGAGACCAAACGACGACCGCAGCAGCCTCCTCCTTGGCGTCCTTGGAGGCGGCCGTCGGGGACGAGGTCGACGGACCAGCCATCCTCGGACCTCCGATCCGAGAGAGACGGAGGGAGACCCGGGGACCGGGGACCATGGGAGGAGGCTACGACGGAGAATGAGGGGCGAAGACGGGAGGTGAGGCCCACCGCGGTGGAGAGGGAGGAGAAGGCGATCACGAGGAGCCGGGGCTTGGTAGAGCTGAGGAGGAGGCGGAGAGAGATAGCGCCGCGCATCGCTTCTTTCCTTCTTCTTCCTTCCCGCAGCAAACCGACTCCTTATGGTGCCCTTCTTCCGCCGCTTATTGTTGTTGGTGGCTTCGAGCGTATCGAGGTTTGTAGTTGAAAACAAAGACATGACATTACTAATAACAATAAAATGTTTCTGTAATGTTATTTAAAATAAATATAAAAAAAAGTATCTATTTGGTCACCTATACAATCATTATATTTTATTAACTAATATCCTATGTAATCGACATGATTAATCACTTCTTGTCCAAATGTTTCAAACCTCGATCTTATTGACTAAGTATGAATCTGCATTTAAATTTTTATCATCATCCATTTATATTATTGTTATTGTTATTATGTATATTATTTTTCTATTAACTACTAAATAGTAATGCCAGGATGTGTCGAAGCAAATCACAATCTTAGAATATGATGTTATTTTTTATTTTATATTTAAAAATAAAATAAATAGAGTTGCCGGGGCTCGGAAACCGACCAAATTGTGTAACGTGGGATTAGATCAGTAAAATTTTTATATAAATATTTCGCATATTATTATCATAAATACCTAAGTTTTTAGTTCTTCAAGATTATATTTATTCAGTGAACTATTTATTATATCACGAAATTATTATTTTATTCTTTAGCTAAAAGATACAGCATGAGATATATATTTTTTTTATCACTGCTAATTGGATACTTCCTCTTTTTCATGTGGATTGATCCACAAGAAGCTTACAGCTCGATACTGGGCATGAAACTACAAACGAGACTCTTCCACGATTTAGGAATATAAGACCTATCCTTTGGTAAACCCAAAACCATATGGTGGTTCAAAATAAAAAAATATCATTATATGAAGAAAATACCATGGTAAATGATATATGGGGAACCTTCGAGGAGAAGAATATGCAATTGTTGCAACTACAAAAACATCTATAACCATCAAAATTGGCCTTCAAAAGAGCATATGAACCACTAGAGTAATTAGCACAAAACCATGAAATTATTGCTATGTGAGTTTCTAGCAGTTCAATTCTCATATATCTATTATTATCGTGTTGGAAAGCAATCAGCCACCGGACCGCATAACTACTTATTCTCCTTGAACCAAATTAAATCACTGGTCATAAATAAATAAATAAATAGATGTATTATCATTTTATGGTATGGGTCAGCAAAAATACCTATTTAGGCCAGCATGATTTGGCATCTGGAGTTGATCCCTATGCCAGCATGATAACTCTTGCCTATGCCACTGGTCAACCGATGTACAAGCCTGCCATCACAAACCCATAGCTCAATTATACCTGTAATCAGAAATGCAAAGATTTGATGAAACAGTTGGACTCAATTTGGACAAATTTGAAGGCAAATGCATCAGGTTACACCACAGGTGAAATGCTACTACACAATTATTGACTTCATCCCAGCAACGCAACTACAAACTGCAGGAACAATGACATGTAAAAAGGTTCTTTCGGAAGAATCCAATAGATACAACAGCTAGAAATTTTACACGACTTCCTGTTATTACTTTAGGGGATCTCCAACAAAGAATACATTGATCCTGTTTGTCATCTGGTGCAATGTCATAATAATGATACATCCTGAAGTCCCACGTTCGGCAAAATCAGTCACCTCAACACAGTCCAGTGGAAAAACAAAAATATTATTGTAATAACAATTAAGTGCTTGGTAAAGAGCCCATGAGAATCACAGGGCTTCGGTTTTTAGGCCTCCATATTTTGTCTGGCCTTGCCTTAAGCAAAACATTAGAGAATAAATTTGAAGCTGAATTGGATTTTGATGGTAAAATCAGTTCATCCAATGGTTCTTCACTCTCAACATGACCTTGGATAATTAGATTTTTGGTTGCACCAATTGGCTGGCGACAAGGGCAGATGATCACCTTTGCAAGGCAAGGCTTGTGGAAGATGGACCCACAGGAACCACACCTAGCAGCTTCAGCTTCCTGTAATGAAAAGTAAAATTCCACCATCACCTAACCTGATTTATTAGTTTATAAGGTACATCAAATTGCAATGGGCTGATTCCAGGCCAGTCAAACTTAGTAGTACAACTGATAAGCCTAGATCCAAATAGGACCAAATCCACTTGCCTGTCAAGGTTACCTAACATGAACCTCACATGTGTGTATTATCAATGGGTCATCACAAGGTCAGATAAAGCTTGGATGTAAGCCAGACTTTTGAAAAAAAAGGTTGGAACTTAGAACAGTTTGTGATCAGGTCAACATTTAAAATTATAAAACATAATGATCAAACCCAAAATCGATCCAAAAATGCCAGCAAGCAAGTTGACCATGATTAGCATCGACTCGGTAGGTGGCTCATGAGCTCCGTGATTGGGATGATCCAACTAGGTTATTCCAAGATTGTCACTTGTAACTAATGAATTAGAGAGACTAACCTGAAAGGGAAATATGAGAGACATCGGGTCATCACAGACTTGCCGGGCGGCACAAGGAACACCGGTGTCATAGCATACAAGGCACTGTTGTGTGATGTGCTCGAGGATCTTATTTGAAACAGTTTCTAACATGATGGGAAGTGCTGCCAATGTAAAGAAGAGAAGAATCAGATACAGATAAAGTCAATCTCAAGAGTATATCGATAAACACAAGCAAGCAGGCATCAAACTGTTGCTAAGCATACAGTTATGCTTGTAGTTAGTTATTTGCAAAGGACTGAATATACAAACACTTCATCATGTATGTACATGTTCAGCAGCATACATACACTACATATTACCATAACAAAAAAAGGTAAAAGAGTACAAGTATTGGTTCATTTTTGCTCTAAAACTTCAGGTTTATATGGTTCTTGAATTCTCCATACTGGCTTGTGGTCCAAACTTAAGGTCTACTACTGTGCTTTCAACAAAGAGAATTATTATGTGACTGACTTATGAGGAACTTTTAAAGATTACTGTTCTCGATTATGCACAAGGTCATCAGAAATAGATTAAGAATTTCTTACAGATTATGAAATAAAATACTAGATTGTTTAGTCTCCATATGTTGGATTTTGTGCAACGAACTCAAATGAATTAACTTAGTCTCGAAAAGAAAAAGATTTGAAGATAGGTAGGAAAAACAAATAAACAAGTAACTTAGCGGTTCGGTCGTCCCGTGTGATAAAAGATAAGATTTAGTCAGGATTTAGATATGATTTCCCTAACTGAATGAGGAAATCTCGTATGTTAGTTGAGGAAAATCCTCCTTCTCATTATGTATAAATAAACGATGAATCAATGAATTAAGTGGGCATTTTCATTACTTCTTCTTATTTTCAACATGGTATCAGAGCCCCTCTCTCTATAAGAGAGATTATCTTTCTTTTATTCACTGTCAAACGACAGCTTCTATCATCATTTGTTCGTGGACAACTCCGCTGTGAAACCACAGATACCCAGGGGTCATCCACCGCCATCCTCTCGGACATCCTTTGCTCCGAAGGTAACTCTCTCCTCATCGGTGCAGATCTATCTCTTCCGATCACAACCAGCCTCGTCGATGTCGGCCGGAGATTTCTAGTGCATCGGCTTTCTCTTCCTCCGTTGGACCTTGTTGGCTTTCCCAATTCCTCTACCAAGCATTCTTCGCATGAGGTCATCTTCCTTGTGCACCGCCGTCGCATCGCCAACAAGCGGCACTGCAGAGATGGCTTTACACCGCCGGCGCCATCCCTCCCGCACCTCTGTTGTTCTCTTTCGAGAGTACCAGACGCCGCCGCTTATCGCTCTCGGTTTCTGAGGGCACAACAAGTTCTTTCTCGCCAAACGACAAGAAATCTACGATCGTAGCGCTTCGCCGCCACCACCGCCGCCACGCACCGCGTCCTTTGCTACAACCCTTGCTCTTGCCGCTGACATCATCGCAAAGTCAACTATCGCCAACGCCAACCACCGCCGTCTTCACCGAGGTTGACAACATGCCTTCCTTCCTTCGCCATTGGCATTGATTCAAGATCGACATCTTAGTTCAAGATCGGCCTTACAGGAGCTCGATCTTGCGGGGGCATGATAAAAGATAAGATTTAGTCAGGATTTAGATATGATTTCCCCAACTGGATGAGGAAATCTCGTATGTTAGTTGAGGAAAATCCTCCTTCTCATTATGTATAAATAAACGATGAATCAATGAATTAAGTTCGCATTTTCATTACTTCTTCTTATTTTCAACACCGTGAACCGTTCGTCGCAAGAAGAAGTTGAATCTCTGATCGACAGGGTTGAGTCCCTGGTCGACCGACTGACGGAGGATACTAAAGACTCCATATGACATCCACATGAAGTTATGGCAGAACTCACGGCCAAAGTGACATTGCTCACTAGAACCCTTAATGCGGGAGGAAACAATACCCGTGCTGCACCGCCACAAAGCTTCAGAGCACCAGAGCCGCATTGCTACGGGGGCGCTAGAGATGCCAAAGAGCTCGAGAACTTCCTGTTCGACATGGAACAGTATTTTCGTGCTACGAGACCCGATTCGGAGGAAACCAAAATTTCTATAGCAATCATGTATCTGAATAGAGAAGCAAAACTTTGATGGCGAACTCGTTGGGAAGAGATCCAATAAGGCCAATGCCGAGTGGATACATGGGAAGACTTGAACTCAATGGAATGTTCGAAAAGAAAAAGATTTGAAGATAGGTAGGAAAAACAAATAAACAAGTAACTTAGCGGTTCGGTCGTCCCGTGAACCGTTCGTCGCTTTTTGTTGCTTGTACAAATGTTGGGCAGCCTGTTTTGCCTTGGATTTGGGTGATTTTGCCTAGGAATTGTGAGCGTAAACAGTGTGCTGCAGACCACTGCCGCGGGAGATGTAACAGCCAAAATCGTCCCAAAGCGCCGTGGGTCGTTGCGCGACGACCAACCGAGCGAGCAAATGTCACCATCTCACCGGAACCCCGTGGCATAGGGTGGATGGGGCTTCGGATAGTAGCGTGAGCACTCAAAGAAATTGAAGTGTTTTCGTCGACACCCTTGAGAACCGTCGTTTGGACTTGCGACGCTCTGCCCTCCAAAGTCCTGTTTCGCTCTCTCTCTTTTTCTGCTGCACACAAGGTGTTCGACGAATTGCTTGTATGAGCTACCCTCTTGGCGAGACGTCAGAACTTGTCCGTCGCTCGTTTTCAAAACTAATCAACTTCTCTTTTTGCAGGTCCTTCGGGACCCGCACGAGGTTACAATTGGACCCTGCAACACGCTTCGCGTTTATGGCTTAGGCAATCCCTAAGTCCGTAAGCAAGATTGCTTCGCGACTTAGGCAATTCCAGCTAAGTCTACAAGCTTGTCGCAAGGGTGACACACGGCTTAGGCAAATTCCGCTAAGTCCGTGACATTGTGGTATCAAAGCAGGCAAGCAATTCGAACAAACAAGCGAAGAGGATTCGTAACCTCGCCATGGCGAAGCACCGTGGTGAATCGAGCAAGATGGGGCAAGCCGGACCTTTACCCCAAGCAACCGCAAGTGGGCTGCAAGTACAAACTCGCCAAGAATCGCAAACTGCTGGAGCCGCTCATGAGGAGCACGACAGTGAGCATGAGCGTGAAGTTCGATACTCTCCGCGAGCGGAGGAAGCACAATCCGGTGCACCAACTGGGAAAAGGAGCCACAAGGAGAGACTTTCAACGGTGGAAACCTGCCTTGATGTCCTTGAAGCGAGCTTGAAGGAACTCTACCAAGGCCAAGGAAGGCTCCTTGGGGTAGAGAGCTCGCAAGAAGAAGTTGAATCTCGGATCGACAGGGTTGAGTCCCTGGTCGACCGACTGACGGAGGATACTAAAGACTCCATATGACATCCACATGAAGTTATGGCAGAACTCACAGCCAAAGTGACATTGCTCACTAGAACCCTTAATGCGGGAGGAAACAATACCCGTGCTGCACCGCCACAAAGCTTCAGAGCACCAGAGCCGCATTGCTACGGGGGCGCTAGAGATGCCAAAGAGCTCGAGAATTTCCTGTTCTACATGGAACAGTATTTTCGTGCTACGAGACCCGATTCGAAGGAAACCAAAATTTCTATAGCAACCATGTATCTGAATAGAGACGCAAAACTTTGGTGGCGAACTCGTTGGGAAGAGATCCAACAAGGCCAACGCCGAGTGGATACATGGGAAGACTTGAAACGCGAGTTGAGAACGCAGTTTCTACCCGAGAACACTGAGTTCGTCGCAAGAAGGAAACTGAGGCAACTCCGCCAAAGTACTTCCATCCGAGACTATGTGAAGCAATTTTCGGCATTGATGCTGGATATACAAGACATGTCCGAAAAGGACAAACTATTCAGCTTCCTTGACGGGTTAAAGTCATGGGCACAACAAGAACTAAATCGGAGGAATGTCACCGACGTGGTCGGGGCAATTGTAGCTGCGGAAAGGCTGACTGATTTCGTTTCTTCAGAATACTTAGGAAAGAAGAAACAATCCTCAGGAAATCGCCCAACAAAATACTCTCGTGCCAAGGAGTCTGGGGGCAAACAAAAGAAAAGGAACTTCCATAAGGGACCGAGCTCAAAAGGCAAAGCCCCGAAATCTACTGTGAATTAACTTTCGTGGCTACTGTGAAGCTGGAGCAACTTAACGGGGAGGCCATTCATGAACCTGCTGTGGTGGCAAACGTTCTGAAGGAGTTCAGAGACGTCATGCCACCCGAGTTGCCGAAGACTCTACCACCACGCAGAGGCGTGGATCATAACATTGAGTTGGAGCCGGGAGTTAAGCCTCCAGCGAGACCACCCTACCGCATGGCCCCTCCAGAGTTAGCAGAACTGAGGAAGCAGTTAGATGAACTGCTAAGCGGTGGTCTCATCCACAGTCCAAAGGCACCATTCGGAGCTCCAGTTCTCTTCCAGAAGAAACAAGACAGGAGCCTCCGATTATATGTCGATTATCGAGCCCTGAACAAAGTGACAGTGAAGAACAAATATCCCATTCCGCTCATCGCGGATTTGTTCGATCAACTAGGCAAGGCCAAGTATTTCTCCAAACTCGACCTTCGATCGGGGTATTGGCAAGTGCGCAATGCAGAAGGTGATGAGGCGAAGACTACTTGTGTAACCAGGTATGGAGCGTTCGAGTTTCCGGTGATGCCTTTCGGTTTAACCAACGCTCCGGCCATATTTTGTACTCTGATGAACCAGCCTTTCAAAGAGTATTTGGATAAATTTGTGGTCGTCTACCTAAACGATATCATCGTCTATAGCCAGACGCTCGAGGAGTACATTGAACACCTTCGGACAATCTTCAGAGTTCTCGTGGATACCTTGTTTGTGAAAAAGAAGTGCACGAAAATACTGCTCCAAGTTCAGTGTTTCAAAATTATATATATATATATATATATATATATATATATATGCACATGCATGCTTAGATCCAACATTGCGGATGACATTCTATCTTGATACATGTGCTCAAACACCCTCTTTACTTTTGGATGAGGAATTGTGCTAAGAGATTGTCTACATGTATTGTTCCCCGGATGTCGCTATGAAGCTAGTACTCAATTAATGAAAATCATAAACTTACTAGATACCGCAAATGCCCCTTTTGATAGATCGACAAGATCTCGTAGTGCAAAAAATCGTTACTTTCAAGAAGATGTCGAAATCCAAGGCCTCTCGAATGGAGGTTCGGAAAGGACAGCGAATATAAGGGAACATTGCACTTATTTTCTTCCGATACCCATAACATGAACCAAAGCTGGTACTTTGGAAAGCGTAAACGATTCATTGCACTAACACGAGCATCTGGAAAAGACGATGTAGCATGTATTAGCATTTAAAATAAGCAATGATAAGATTCTTCTTCCAGAATTCTCCATGTCACAAAAATTACATCATCTGACCATAAAAACCTTAAACTCTCATGTTATAAGTTTAGGAAGATTCTTCTATGCCAAACTTTAATAAGAAAAACAATATATCATATCTTGCAAACATTAATCATTTTCAAGGACGATACACATGATCCAAAAATGCTAATTCACAGATTACCTGGTCATAAATGGATTCCAAATATGCTTTTGCTAACTGAGAAACCGGATAAAGAGAAAAATCCCAGTGATGTACGACTTTTGCTGGCAGAACTGAAGTATCATTTGTATGACATGACGCACAAAATAACTGACCAGTATACTCGCAAAACCGTGTCTTTGTAACATCCAACTGTTTGTGGCATCCTGCACAAGTATAATGCTGCAATTCCAACAACTGTTGCATAGACTTTCGAGGCTTTATGTCAACCACAAGAGGAATTGTCTTCCCCAATTCAGAATGATCTTCTGGAGAATCCTTATCAGTTGAAAACTTTGAATTCCAATCCTTCCCAAGCTTTTGAAGGGATTGGGGAACTAGAGTTTTTAACAAGCTAGAATCATAAGCCATCTTGCCTGGGGACAAAAAACAGAGCAGAGGGCTCGGAAATCCAAAAGGGAATCTTGAGTTAAAGAACTGAGCGTAAACAATCTTGAATAAGAACACTCCTCTTGCTGACAACATCTGGTGATGCATTTCCAAATATTTTCATCAATTCTCTCTCAACAAAAGACCATTCGGATGGAAGACTTAAACCGTGGTTACACAAAAGAGTTCTTAGCTGCTGATAAAGTGCAAAGAAATCGCGGTACCGTCGTTCAACCTTCCATTGATCATTAGCACTCCACACTTTTAATACATATACAGTATACTCCTTGACACCAACCAATCGTTCCCCAAAAGAAACATCTCCTATTTTCTGTTTTGCTCCAATGACCTCAACCCAATCAATTCTGGAAGGATAATGTGCAGGTGGATAAACATCATCTGTGCCTGAAGTAGTAGAAGCAGTTGAGCTACCATCTCTAAAATGATGAGACTGATGATTTAAGTACCCTTGGTTGGCCACGGACCTGATTCCGATGGACTCTCCTGTATCTAGTAAAATTTCCTCCATCTCCACAACCATTTCATCATATGCATCACCAGCATCTTGTTTCTTGTTCTACATAATAAACAACACATCTTAATGTTTTAGAAAATGAAGAATCTGTGAATATAATTACCATGTATCACAATAATCTGAAACTATGACAGATCTAATCGAGCAAAACTTTTATTGTTGGCTTTGGGGTTAATAAGGTTTAAGCAGTGGCCTTCAGGCTTAACCAACCAAACATCATAGATTAATGAAAGTTATACTGACTGAGTCAAATTATTTCAACACAGACAACATGATAAAAATAACCCACCAAGAGTGGAGGGTTAGAAAGCCCTCACGTCCACCATGTCAACAAAAACCACTCAGGTGGGCAACCAAACAAAAGAATAGAGGTTTTCACGATTAATTCATCTCTAGGTAAATTAGGCCAATTATCAGGAACCAGCATAAATGGGAGAGAAAGATAAAGAAAGGAGGGAGCTTGATTTTTGGTAGGTTGAAGGCTGAAGTTTTAACCATATCAAAGCCAACTTCCATTTATTTGTTTCGACAAAATGCCATCTCAAAATGTGAACCTCGAGTCTAAAATGAGCTAAATATATTCAAATTGCTTTAGCAAATCCTATTAGTCAGTATATGATAATTCATGAAGCATCATACATAATTGATGAATTTATTTGGAGCTTCTAGTTCAAGGATCTCAATGTCTATATGGGCCATACTCAGAGTTGCAAGTATTTTGACATGGAACTTATACATGGTGGGAAGAACTAATGAATAATCTCACCTATCATACTTTACATCAAGGTTTAACTTACCGGTCCGTATCGGTACCGGGCGGTACACACAGTGTATACCGATCAGTATATTAAAATGTAATATAATATTTTTATAATATTATATTATATTTTATTTTCATAATCCCAACTTTGCCTCCGCAAGTTGAATCACCTTAGTTACTCCGTCAAATGCATCTTTGAGGTAGCTTGCGTGTGCCTCGAAGCTCCCTTCATCTTTGGCACCATGCAAGATAAGTTTGTCCAATCAGAATGAAGAACCCATGGAACAACATAATCCTACTCTTGCTTCTACAAGAGTTCATGCCCTTGACCTTTGTCCAAGGAAAGCTCTGTGCCTCCGCTCCATGTTCCGTCTTCTATGTCGACTACCTTCATGCAACTTGGTATACTTTACCCAGTTCCACCCAAGTCGCTCCGCTCCTTGATTTGTATTGAGTTGATAGTGGCCCTCGCGTCCACCATTCCACGGGTCAGTCATCCGTTGAGTTCAATTTCTACATCGACTCTAAGTGTGCCTTCATATGATGTTGCCTTAGATTGCTCCCCCACTTGATCTCGAAATGCATCCACCAATGTATTACCTCATTCGAGATCATGCGATGATTCCACGTCACTGGCTCGATCCGTTGAGCTTTATGAAAATATAGCCTTGAGGAACTCTTCCTCAATATGTGCAGTCTGTTGCACATGATTCTCCCTCTAGAGAACTAGGACTTATCCCTCCTGGATATCTGTCCTGCTAGAGCAACTTTCCTCTTTACATACTTCCCACTGGAAGTTTCGGAGACCACCATCCTCTTTGGACTACTCCGTCTTGTTGAACAACTTGTGCCTTATTCTCGCCCCCGTAAATGCACTTGCTAGATTGCGACCCTTCGCCAATAGCCTCCACCGCACCCTTCGTGGTCTAGCAACGTGCTGAACTTGTTGCACATTTCAGCCGCCTACGGACGTATCCTTTCCATGTCGAAGAGAAAGTTCTGATGCTCCATGGCGCCGAGTTCCGATCGCGCCTTGAGATGGCCACGAACACTCCATCGTCTGTGTATAAGCTCTTGCATGAGTACTGAATCCTTCGAGTTAGCAATTCCTCTCACCTCTGTGAGCTTTACACAACTCTTTCGATCGTTACGCAACACCTCCCACTTTGCACGGTCCCATCTTTCACCAAGCACCCCGCTTTGCCTTGAGCACCGTCAAGTTTGGTTGCCAACGTCGAGCTATAGCACGAACTCAACCATCCCAATCTTTGTGCGCTACACATTCTTCTTCGCTTGCTTGTCCTCGTGGTGCCTCTCGCGCAAAGGGTTGGTCATTCCTCTGAATGCCAAACCTAGATGCCCGCTCCTCTGAGCGACTTTTTTCCCTACATCTCAATGTCCGTTTCCCACAAACGGTTACGCATGCTGGTTGTCCTCCATACAGCCTAGCTAGGTCCCCCACGTTTGTATGGCAAGTGTTTCTGCGTGTGTTTGTCCCGCTCTAATACCCCACTGTCACAGGCTTAGCTGATTTTGCCTAAGTCATGCGGCACCCATGTGTGTCCGTCCGCAAAGGTCAGCCCTCCCCGAGATCTCCTAGAGTCCCTTAGACTTACAAAAGAGAAAACGGGCCAGAAGAAGCAATTCCCATGGGATCCGCAAGCAACTGCTCAAGCAAATACTTTATAAAGCCATATATAAATTATACCCATGGACATTACAAACTCAGAGAGGTTGCATACAAAGGATAATGGTCCATTACAGACCGAAGTCACCACAAGTGCTTACAAGACACTCATATTTACAAGCCAAAATCGGTCACAAAGCAAACCAAACTAGGGCTGCTAAGCCTACTGCAAGCCCGCTACTTGCTATACAAGGTATGTACACAAACCGAAGGACACAAACAAACATGAGCATTTCATCGAACACCTTGTTTATATTGTTGTCCATGACAGCGGGGAGACATTCCGTCTCCTCGCTGGAGAAAAGCGCCACGGCGAGGGCGAGCGAGCACGGACGTCGCGTGGAAAGTAGGTTCTTCTTCTCCTCTTTTTTTTTTCTTCTTTTCCTCTTCTTCTTCCCTTTTTCTCCTTTAATCGACCGCCGACGGTTGATTTCTCCCTCGATTGGCCGTCGACGCCCGATTTCGGGTGTCGACAATCGATTTTTGGTCGTACCGCCCGGTAGCGAGCAGTCCGCGTATCGGTAACCTAACGAACCGGTATGTAGTATCAGGCGATACAGATCGAAATTGCAAACCTTGTTGTACATTATATTTTCTTGTACAATTTGCATTCGCCATGAGTTTATTTGTGGTACAGAGATCTCACTGTCTAAATTGGTCACATTGAAAGGCATGCAACATTTTGACATGGTTCCAATACATTGTGGGAAAACAAAGAAACGTAACTTAATGAGGACTTCACGTCCCACTGAAGTACTAGACCAAGGTGAAAAAACAGTACATGTAAGTATGCTCCTCTTGTGATGCTTCCTCTATCATATAGTATGTACTGGATGATATGTAGGTACATTGGAAACTTAATCTATTGTTAAGATTAAAAAATAAATATGAACAAGAAATTTGTTCACAGGTTGTAAAATCAACTTGACTTTGTTTGCAGGTTGTAAAGCCAGCTTTTCTTCTTTCTTTTCTTTATTCCTCAATTCTTATTAGAAGTGGGAAGGAAGTGGGAAGCATGACATGATCATAAGCTTCTTTTCTTAGAAGATGTTGATATAACTTCTTTTAGAGGGTGAAGGATAGGAACAGAACATTGTTGCTCCATAGATGTTAAAGTCAACTTGAATTCATTTTTTATTTAACGAATTCCATCAGTTCCTGTAGTATATTCCTCAACTCAATGACTTCAATTCACTGTCCTTTTTCCAAGAAGATGCCAGTCCATGAAATCAACAAAAGGTAACTTAGATCAAATCCAAAATGGAGGTCTCAGTTGCAGGATCATAAAAAAAGATTCTCTAGCATGTCACAACGTATTAGCCAAATTGATAGAAAGAAATAAAAAGCATAATAAAAAAGTCAGGTATAACAGGCTATTAAGAATATGTCAAAACTAGTCTAGGAAGAGAAGTACGCAACCTAAGTAAGAGACAAATGTATCTAAAGTTAAAAGTAATATGTATTAGATATTATCCACTTAATTAGTTAAAGATAAATTTGCCATAGACTAATTCAATGAGTTTTATGAGAAATGTTAATGTAAGAATTCGGCAGATGCATTGTCATTTCCTATTGTAACTGTCAAACTACACTTAAAAAGCGATGGTGAGTCTTGACATTTCTGCAAGTTTTTTGTGATTATATGACAACACCAGCAGCTTTCAGGTTTCCCAATCTCATTTCCATATTTCTACCCATATTCAACAATAATCAACCCATTCTGAAAAGCGGCACGATGTATCTTTTTAAAACTTAAACATTTCCTGGGTCAACCAAGAAATTAACAAACTTAAGTCAGAGTATTATAAATAGACATTTCAAATATCAACAAAGTAAGCAAATGGAAGATAAACTCTGATTTTTTTGTATGGTATGTCACATACAATTTGCATTTGCTAACCTGATCAGTAAAAATATCCTCTTCTGCTAAGTCTGTAAGATTTGCACTCCTGTTCAACTCTATTTGGAAACTTGAGCCCTGGCCATTGAGGACCACTGATGGGGATAAACTTGGCTTATCATGTTCTTGACACAAGAATTCTTCTCTCTGAATTGCACCAGCTGAAACAGAAGAATATGCTGTAGTCTCATGGTTAGCAGGAGTTGATTCACTAAACACCTGTTTTTCTGGAGCTTCATCCACATCAATATCTGCAATTATCCCATTATATATGGAACAGATATCTCCTCTGAGACCTTTGTGCACAGACTTGATTTGATCTTCTAGGGTATCTTCTCCTGGAAGAAACTTACGTTTCTGTGAAATTTCATGTGGAAGAGGGTTCTTGATGGGAGAAAGTCTTACATTCTGGTTAGGTTGATCAGTGACATGGAGTTGACAACTCGGTGCTGAAACATCTATGACATCCTCTTCTTTATCCACATCGCGAATGGAACCTTTTGATGGCCCAGCTGACTGGAAAGTAGGTTGGTCTTGGTAAAGCGATGGACATTGAAAACCAAGTCCGTCACACTCTCGCATTAGCTCATCCAAATCATCAGAACCGAAAGCTGTAGATGAGTTCATAAGAAGTAGATTTGGGTTGTCACGTTTAATCTCATCAATGCACAGTGATTTCCTTTTTTCATACCGATCACTTGAATTATGGCAATCTGAACTGTATTCAAGCATTGATTCCTCACCCTCGGAATCTTCATCTCTGGAGTATCTATCCTCAGCTGCATCCATCATCATCCTGGCTTCAGCATCAGCGTAAGAGTCAAAGTTCCCCGAAGAATAAACCTCTGCCGCACAAGAAGATCCATCATCATGTCCTGCAGAGATCTCATCTCGAGCCAAAAAGTCCACCACTTTCCGGTTACTCGACACTATTTCCTGCCGGCCCTCAACTTCCCTAATCGGCGTGCCTTCACGTGGAGGATCAACAGATGCAGGATGCAACCTGGATGGGGTTGTGATTCTAGGCAACGAACCCGTTCGATCCGAAAAGGCCATAAGACGTCGGGACCAGGAGGGACCGACTTCCCTCGGCGACGCGACCCCGCCCTCATCTGAGGGCAGGAGTGGGTCGAATCGATCCCAAGGGGCAGCGACGCCTCCGTTGGGCCGAGCCCTCAGGGAATTCTCGATCGCGCCGCTGAGGTCGGAGAAATCGAGCAGGTCACCGTAGTTCCCGACGGAGCTGCAGAGGCTGGCGCTTCCGAGCGCCGTGTTGGCGCTGCAGTACCGCTCGAGTTCGGAGACCTCGCCGTCGCAGGACGAGTAGTCGGAGTCGGCGTCGTCGTCATCGGAGCCCTGGCTCCGTTGCTGGGGAAAGAACTCATCGAATGGGTCGGAAGGCGCCGCAGGGGAGATCCGGCCTCCATCGATCATGGGGATCGCGCAAGATCGTGGCTTTCTTGAGGGATTCGACTGCACCGGGGAATGGGATCGAGCGACGTCCCACCGGTCCAGGGAGCGTGAGAGGTGGGTAAATGATGCGGGCTGGGTCGGGTACGGTTGGTTTGGTTCACTCGAGCCATGATTAAACAGGAATGGTTCGATTAGGAAGCGGGCCGAATTGGAAAAGACGGGTACTACAAGGAATGGGGACGAATTGCTACTCCGATCACTTTTACATATCAGTCCATATGAAGTTTACTATAACACATTTCCCCTCGCAAATCTTAGCAACCACTTTTATATATCCGTCCTACTCAAGTCCTGAATAACGCATTAGCCCTCGCATATCTCTGCGATTACTTTTACATATTTATCCTCTTTCAAGATAGAATTAACACATTAAGCCTCCAACATCTTCACAGTCACTTTTACGTTTTGTCCTCTTAAAGTCCCCAATAACACATTTGCCCGTCCAAATCTTCATACAATATATTATATATGCTTCTAAATATTAAGATTATAAATGTGGATGCTACTCAAGCCACCCACGTCTAACTTTAGTCAAGATTGAATTAAAAATATTTTTAATTATCTAAGATATTTTTTATTTTGTAATTATAATAAATTTAATATATATGTATTAATGATGTTTAGTGTTCTAATTAATGATGAAATAAGCTGATGTAGACTAACACTGATATCGTATATGCAAGCTTTTAGATTTTAGAATGATTGTGTGTGCGATAAATTTCATTTTTGAGTTATAAAGATGAAAAACACTAATTTCGTAAGGATATATCAACATATTTTTTTATTATTATTATTGATAAAATAGTTGTGTGCAATTGATAAAATGTGATAAAAAAACGAAATATGAGAATCCTTGATGTCCAAAGCCAAAGATTAATTCTTGGCATTTGTTAGTATCTTAATCCTTGTTATACGCATAAGCTTCATTATAATGATTATAGATAGTTAGATATATTATAACACCTCGATTTAATATCACTTCAAATTTAATAGTATTATGTCTATTGTTTTATTACTGTTCACTTGGTTTAAATTTCTTTTAATCATCACTGAGTTTTAGGACTTGAGTGTCTCATTGATCTTAGTATTTTAGATTAATCGTTTAGAATCAATAAATTAATGAGTTAGCTATCCTTGAATTGCAACATATGTATTTATTATTATCAAACTATATATATATATATATATATATATATATATATATAATGGGCTGTTAGGTCCAACGTGACGAGCAACATAGAGTCCGCATCTCAACCACGTCACAACTCAGTCATGTCAACCTAGCGTCCTTCGTCCAACCTGACCTCAGGGTATCCTCTGACGACTAACTGTCCCCTCTTGTCAATGGGCGGTGTAGCAGAGCTGACCTGCCAGACTAGTCCCCTCCCTGACCCCGATAACTAGCGACAAGCGATGTGTCAAGGCAGGCGTGACAGTCGATCGACGAATAGTACCCCATTGCAACTGACAACAGGCGACGTGTTAGGGTAGACGCAGCAGCCGACCAATGTATAATGCCTCCGACCACAAGCAGTTGGTGACCTATCAGATACTGTAGTAACGACGTGGCCCATATGCGATCAGGCCGTCTACGTAAGTATAAATGTTCACCCACTACATCAGCACTAGTGAGGCCTCTTTTTTCAGTGAAGTCGACCCCTGACTTGAGCGTCAGAATGACTCAGCTGAGCCTAAACTGCTTGGTTCGAGCAAGTCACCGTTGATAAGGAAGCCGCCCGAAGGAAAGGAAAGAGCAGAGTTGTCACATCACCGAACCTGCGGAGTTGATCTAGCGCACACGAGAACTCTCACCGGGATGACCTATCATCCTACGCTATGATGACCCAACAATATATATATATATATATATATATATATATATATATATATATATATATATATATATATATATATATATATATATATATATATATATATATACACAGTTAGAATTATTAAACTTCAATTCTCTTTGAGTAAAATTATCCATGAGTGATCAAAAAGTTGTTGAATGAATATTTAATTACTGGCAAATTTTTGATTTTCTTGTTACTAGCATCGAAGAACCGCAAGATTTGCCCTCTCTTAAAATTTTGAAGCTCAATTCATTTTGAGTCGCATAAGTAAAAGTTGAATACGTGTGATGAAAGATATCTGAAAAGTGCTTTTATCATGGCTTTAGATTTTACTTCATAATTCTTAAGTTAAACTTGATTGGATTGAGATACACAAGTATTACTTCATATACTTAGTGAAAAAAAAAATTGTTGTTGTACTAAGACATATATGCTAGATTTTAATAATATTTTAACTATAATATCTTTAATCACTAAGAGGTATTCTCATATAACAGTAATATACATATTTAGACATGCTTCATGTAATTATGTTATGAAGCATTATCTTCACTAGTTGTAATAAAAAGTATTATTATTCAAATAGATTACTACTTGTAATTATTATTTTGAATATTTTAATGTCTATATTTTTAAAAAATATATTAAGAAACATTTAATATAGTTTTTTCTCATGACATCATCAACAATACCGTAAACACTCAATGATAAATCAAAATGAGGTAGATATATACTTAGTGGTAAATCTTATGATATTTTAGTTAGTAAAAAATTGATGATGTGAAGAGAAACGGAATTAAATGTTTCAATTTGATAAGTATAAAGCCTAAAAAGGGTTAGATAATTTAGGGAGAGAGAGTTCTCAACGGGATTGGATTTCGGGTTTGGTTTGGGCTAATCTGAGCCCAATCGCTTGCTCCTTCTCATGAACGGATTTCTATTCGTTAACCAGTTGTTTCAAGAGTTACCTGCCCTTTTACTGAAGGAAGATATGGAACCCACCTGGACCCTCCTAAATGGTCAATAGCTTTCCGCATTATAAGGGAGGTATATTTTTGTGTGAATCTATCGAGTACAAGAAACAAGTCCTTATTACTGATCCTTGGGGTTTTACTTATAGCAGTCCGGCGAAAGAGGTACCGCAAACAGAGCCGGTTAACGTACGCGAGTAGAGACGATGGCGGCGACCCCCGTCACCACGGCAGCGCCGGCGGAAGAGGAGGCGGCGAGGCAGGGGGAGGAGGCTCTCGAGCGCCTGAGGTCGGCCGACGCTCCGCTTTACCTCTCTCCATCTCCGGAGCTCGCCAAGGACGCCCGCACCGCCTCCCGCTACCTTTTCTCCTCCCTCGTTCCCTTTTGCCCTAAGCCTCCCCTAGACAGCCTCATCGCGGACGACGGCTTCGATGCGGAACAGATTTGGTGCCAGATCGACCTCCTTTCCCGCCCCCTTTTTTCCGTCATCCGCCGCGAGCTGAACCGCCTCGAGCGGGAGCCCCCTGCGCCCGTTCCAGGAAGCGGTCTGGACGTTGGCGTAGCTGGAGAAGCGGCGGAGAAGGAAAGGGTCATGGAGGACGGCGAAGGTGATGAAGAGGATGGAGATGAAAGCGAGGGAGATGAGGAAGAAGAGGAAGAGGAAGAAGCAGAGGAGGATGAGGATGAGGGAGACGAAGAGGAAAAGGAAGATGAAGAGGGTGAAGCAAAAGGGAACCAGGTCGAAGATAAGTTTTTGAAGATCAAGGAGTTGGAGGAGTATTTGGAGATGGAAGAAGAGAAGGAGTATGGCCGTCCGGAGAGGAAAGGGAACAAACACGAGGAGGAGGATGAAGATGAAGATGACGATGATGAAGAGGATGCAGCTGATGATGAGGAGGAAGATGATTTGGATGTAAGAATTCTGTTTCTTGATTTTGGGTTCTTTTTAATTATCTCTTTCTATTTTTATCTCCTGCATTTAGTTCTACATTTTGCTCTTGATCCAGGTAAGAGTTACGTGGAAAAATAAATGTATTTTATAGTTTTATTTAATCAGCAGGCACTGTATTTTTTTGATTAAACAGTTTGATTCACATGCTAAGGATATTAAAAGACTTTAGTTTGTTTTGTTATGTTATTTGCACTAGATTGTCTTTAGGTGAATTTCCATAAGCTCTTAGAGTTATTGAGAATGCTACTATATGTTTCAGTTGGCGGCTAATCTTAATATATCTGAAGATACTGCAGTCTTCTTCTTCCTCTTTGCCTCCACATGTTCCTTGCTGTTCCATTGCAATGATCTTGCCATGGTCTTTAACATATAAAATTTACCACCATTTGACCCTTCTCCAGTCAACATGGGAATGAGAGCATAACTAAAGCCTATTAGTTCAAATTGAAACATGGCATTCTGCTTGCTTTCATATATACTTGTTAAGAAAAAACAAAAAAAACTTTTTTCCTCTTTCAAATGTTCCAATGTTGTCTAAACTTTCAGTTGGGAGATTTTGATGGTGATGGCGATGAAGAAACAGGAACAGCTGAAAATGCAAGGTCAGTCTACTGACATGATCTCATTTTTTAAGAATTTCTGGATGTTCTTTAATTTGAATATTTTGTGTTCGAAAGTTGACTGTCTGCATCTGTAATTATGTTGCAGTAGTTGACCTTAAGAGTATGATTTCTCACCAATTATGGTTAAAAAAAACTGGAGATAGACCAAAGTAACCATGACCGTAAGAAATCATGTGTGTTCTTGAGATATTGTTATAATCTGTCTTGATTTATATGTTGTCAGAATTAATCTTGTGCATATTGGAGATTGAAGATTTAGGTCAAGCATTTGATCATGTTGAATTTGATAACAGACATGCTTGTGAAGCAGCACTTTACTTCTATCCATACGAATTTTATCCTTTCCAAGTTTATCAAATTGTGTTAAGCTCATCGCTTTAAGCCTCCTTTAGTCTCTCATCGGTTTAAGCTTTCTTTCAGATAATATAAGCCTTTTACCGTGCTTGTCAGTTCGATTTTCTTATAGTTGCCATTTTCTCCAGATATGAAGATTTTTTTGGAGGCATCAAGAAAAAAGGACTAAACAAGAATGGTATTGCTGGAAAGAGAAAACGTTCTTCAAATGCAATTGACTTTGTTGATGGGTTGGAGAGCACAGATATGGACATTGAGGAGAATGATGACAAGGTTACTAAGTATAGATGTTATGCTTTTTTTCTCAGAGATCATTAATATTATATCTCTGAGGGAACAATCATGTTATTATTCCTTATGGAACTTATTATCTTGATATAGGTGCAAAAAATTCTTTCAACTCATGAGAAAGAACTTAAGAAGCTGCATTCAAAAATAGAACAAATGGAGAAAGCAAACTTGGAACCTAAATCCTGGACCATGCAGGGAGAGGTATTCAGTCTCACTAGTTTATATACATTACTAAACTACTTGAATCAATCAGGACTATTTTGTTGGTTTTGATAAATTAATTTTCAGTGACAAAAAAATAAGAATAAGTTGGATATTGGAAATAGATTTTGCTGACATTAGAGTTAACAATTTTCTTGCTTGCAATAGGTTACTGCTGCCAAAAGGCCTAAGAACAGTGCTCTGGAAGTGGACCTTGATTTTGAGCATAATGTAAGACCTGCTCCAGTAATCACAGAGGAAGTCACCGCTTCCCTTGAAGATATAATTAGAAAAAGGATTATCGAGGTACTTTTATTCTTCTTCACTATTCATCTTGGTAGCAAGTTTTCTTGTCATGTATTTTCTTAATCTTTCAGAAGCAGGGATAGAATGGAATAGAGGTAATATATTTCTTGAGCCTTGCAATTGTGTTTCCTAAATTTACAAGAATCAAAACCTGAATTTAGGACAAAGGCATGAAAGAAAAAACATTAGCAACTGTCAGAGGAATCTACATTACTTTCTGTTTGATCTACTCAAAGTTCTGTTTGATGTGCAAGTTACATAGCATTTTCTTTCATAACACCATCTAAAACAATATCTAACCAATTTTGTTTTTCCTTGCCAAAGCTAACTATTACACATCATTTTGTGTAAGCGTCAGATAGTCCAATTTGAGTTTATGATTGTTTTGCAGGGGCATTTTGATGATGTTCAAAGAGCACCTATTTTGCCATCTAAAGCACCAAAGGATCACAAAGAGCTGGTGGGTTGCTTCATCGGGCACTAAATTTAGTGACATTTAAGAAATTTATCATATCTCATGGTATTAATGAATTTATCACCATTAAACAGGACGAAAACAAGAGTAAGAAGAGCCTTGCTGAAATATATGAGGTTTGTATTTTCTGGTACATTGCAAATAGGTTCATTAGATTGGTTACTCTCTGATGTATGAAGTTTGTTAACTTCATTTTTCTTATTTGGCACAGGAAGAGTATGCACAGAAGTCGGGTCTGGCTCCTGCTCCTCTGACTGTTTCAGATACACTTAAGAATGAGGTATTTTTTAATTCTTAGACAACAGTAATTTGTTGATTATGTGTTTCACCTGGTGCTTATCTTTTTTGCTCATCCAGGATGATCTAATTGCTAGGACTTCTATTTTTGTTGTCACTGAAGCACTATGTATCTTTATTTTGCTGATTGCCTTTGATTTGGTGCTTTTGTGCCTATTTATTCTAAGATTTGATTGAAGTTAATTTTAATTGCCAATTTCTGAATTGTTACATCAAAATTTTTTTCCAGTGGTTGGACACTGAGCATACAAGTTAATCTTGTTTTCTTTTTAAAAGTTTCTCCATCCATGCTCTGCAGATCAATTTCTGATCTTCATTTGATTAAACAAATATCTCACTTTGGTTCTTTATTTCTCTTCTCTTTTCTTCTTCTGCCACACCCCCTGTTCCCTTTCTTCAAATTTCTTGTTTACTCTCTACCATGCTGACAAATGACAAACTTGATTCTTAAATGTCGATTGTGAATTCACCAACTGAAGCTTTAATTGCATGGAAAAATTGTGATTGTTCAAGCTGCAGTAACAAATCTAATGTTTGTTCTAACATCTAAATGGATGATATAACTCCAAGAACTCAATGAATGATTCTCTAGAAGTGGGCTCATCCCTTTAGTTCACTACATTTATGGGTGTGACAACCAATCCTACCTCAAGTTCTTATCCAGGTGCCAGAAGTACAATGCCATTTAGATGTCGATCAAGGAGCAAAACGTGATGTTTCCAATTTTTTAGGATCTTTGAACCCAGATCTGTTTCTTGATTTGCTACATGGTGTTAAGAACATTTAGGGATTACCAGTTGAAGGACTAGTTAAATATGTACTTTGTTTAGGCTCTACTGAAGGGGCCTGTAACAATATGGTAAATTATAAGAAGCCGTGAAAACATTGTTCACTTCGGGAGCTTACTTACAAGGAACATTGGAATCTTCTAGGTTCTGTAATCTTTTCAAGCAATGGGCTCATATTCAACTCTATCTACTAATGGTTTCAGTTTAAGTAGCATATCTGGTAAAGTTGGAGAAGAAAATATGATGACATTATCTAGCTGTTTATTCTGTTCTAACTAACCTTTTGTTGGATATAAGTTAAAGTGAATCACAGTTCAAATCTGTTCTGAGCGCCTACTAGATGTATAACTTCTTAGGGTGCTCTAGTAGAATAACTTCTTATTATGGAGTTGGGAGCAACATTCAATTATGCTATCACATAAGAAAATGATCCTCGGATTAGGTTACTTTAAACCCAGTGCTCAAACAGAATGTTATCTTAAGAAGATAAAGGTCTATAAGAAAAGCAAAAATAGTGATGCTGAAATAAAAAACAGAATGTGAATAAGACCTAGATGAGGTCAGCAATGAAAGATCTATCACCGTATAATTCTTCATACCTTATATGTTATCACATAAGAAGATGAACATATAAGAATTAAAACTTTTGTTATACTCAAGTATGATCCAATAACTAGTTGTTGGTTGTTTGTTGGCTGCCCTAGGTCTGACTGATGCAGGTGTCTGGTGTAGTTGTTTCACTTTCTTTTTGTGATGGTTGATATGTAAATTCAATCTCCTTGGATAGGGTTGGATGAGGATGAGGCACATATTTGGTCATTTATGTGTTTGGATGGAAACTTTATGTATTTGAGGTGTGAATTAGGAAACCAGTGGGTTAAATAAACAGGTCTAGGCATTTGTTGTCTGGTCTGTACATAACTTTTTTGGTAAGAAAATGTTGAGAAGTATGTTTGCCACTTGTTTGTGTCTTTCATCATGTTTTCATTTTTGTTCAAAATGTTATCCTCTGTATATAATCCTGTGGTAAACAGTATAAAGAGTATTATATGCTCATGATTTAACTAGAGATGTTGCTTTATGCTGGGCTTGCTGGTGGGAAAAATATCCATGTAGCCAACACTAAATAATCAGGATGTTATGCGGTTATGGTTTGTTGTTGTATATGTAATCTTGCAGCCTTAATTGTTGTTAAATTTTCTGGTAATGAACAAATGGAACTTTCTAGTTGTTTCTATCTTTAGTTCCCCTTCCCATTGCTGGACTCTTTTTGCTCATTTATACTGACCTATTGAACAAGACTTTGTTGTTTATGAACTCTTTGTGATATTTAGCTTTCTGTTTGTCTTCTCTTTTCTGTTAATACATACAGGCTATGGGATCTCTATTGTGTATGCTGAGTACTGATTGCAGTTAATCTAAGTGGCCAGTGCCTTTTGCCTATCTTCTTCCCAGAAAGTTCCATTGGACATATCATTCTTAAAGTGTTTTGAGTTCAAGGCTTCTCTTAGGCATATAAAATAGCTGAATATTAGGCATCCAAAATTCCTCCAGAATGCACATTTTTCCATTCCTTAAAAGCTGGATCCTTGTGGAACAGATTTGATCTGATATGAACTCCAGTACGAGTCAATCAAGCTCCGATTGACTTCAGAATATGGGATTGGGGTGGTACTTCCAATCCTTGCATCAGCAGCTAGGCTATTTTGTAAAGCTTTGGAGATGGTTTTAAAGATTAATGAGGACTTGATGGATTATTTGTTACTATTTTCAGACTGAATTTTATAATAAATTTTAACAAATATTTTAGGGTATCTTTAGTCATTTGTTGTTCATACTGTGCCTAGGAGTTATAAGACTGTTATATTTTAGTTGGATAAGTTGTTTACATATTAGGAGAAGTATTTTGGGAGTTCTAGTTGTCTCTTTGGTAGGATTTTATGGATAAACCAGATTACTATATATATGATTGGTAGTGAGCCTTCAAGACATGCTTGGAACTTGGTTACCATTATGTTCATAATATAAGATTAATCCAGAGTATATTTAATATATTCCTTTTCTATCTTGGTTTTCCTTAGAGAATTTTCTCCTCGATTGGACAAAACCCTGATGAGCCTCTCATTTCGGCACCACGTCAACCCTAAAACTGAGCAAAACAACCAATCAACTGTGACAGAAAACAAACTAACATCCAGACAACACAAATAAACAAATATTTACTTCAGCTTGATCTCTGCTTGATCTACTGAACTTTACTACATTAATGATGTTTAAACTCATGAATTTATCTCTCTTTTTCACACATGCCAAGTGCTTCACTTGATTTTTCTGCAGGCAAGTCTACTATTTAAGAAGCTGTGTTCAAAGTTGGATGCATTGTCTCACTTCCATTTTGCTCCTAAACCGGTTAGTAATTTTTAAATCTCATACTTATGCTTTTTTTTGTATTTATTTCTATTTTTTATCTGCGGCTCTTGTGTAGGTTATTGAAGACATGTCTATACAAGTAAATGTACCTGCTTTAGCAATGGAGGAGGTATAAACTGTGAACATCTTTCGAGGTTCTAATTAGCTTAGACTCATGAGTTTGAATGAGAATAAAATTGAGTGTCTTTGGCAGATTGCACCTGTGGCTGTCTCGGATGCAGCCATGCTTGCTCCTGAGGAAATATTTCAAGGGAAAGGTGATATCAAAGAAGAGGCCGAGTTAACAAAAGCAGAGAGGAAAAGGAGGAGGGGTAACAAGAAAAGAAAATTTAAAGGTGCTATTTACTTATATTCTTTTTGGTATATTTTATGCTTCACATAGAATTATATCATTCCAAAAGCATCTGCTATTTATTTTTAGCAGCACACAAATATGATAATATGGGATAGTAAATTGGTCTTGTTACTTTAGGACTGATTGGGTGGAGTTAACACAGAAACAAACATTGTTTGATCTAGTTTGCTAAAGCAATCATGTGCAGTTACTAAGTTGGGGTGGTAGAGTAGTCCAGTTGCATCTGTATTTGTTGCTTATGTAGCTGGGTGTTAGAGATGCAAAAGTTAGTAAAGTCTCTTTCCCTACCGGAGTTAGGAGTTTCATTACTTTACTCCAGATAAGGCCAGAGCAGCTCCTTCCTTTTCCTTGCCGTAATAAGCTCCCAGGAAAGTGTTCAAGTAAACTATTCCCTCTCAAGAAGGACTAGAATAAAATCTATTTATTGCCTCTTATTTCTACGAGTCTCATAGCCTGTAGGATCTCTCATATGAAATAGGATTTTCTGGCTTCTCCTACAACTCATGTTCTTTCTTCATAATTTTTCTTACCAAATCAAAATCACTGTTAAAATTATCTCACATAGTTTTTGTTCTTCACCTGAATGCTATGTCCAGTCAAGCCATCGTAAACCTTTGTTCCATATTTATGGACTTAGGTTGGTAGCATCAATGAATTGAGGTGAGTTAGATGCTTATTGTCGTAGAAGATATACAAGAGCCTATTTACTTGATGTTTATGATATAGAAGCTAGAGAATTGTATGGTTGGATCTAATTATGCAGATCACTGTATGTTCAGCTTTACATATTTCTTCAATTTTATTTGAATGACCACGGAGAAGTTATGTTTTACCTTTCAAATTTTGCTTTACATATGCCTTATCCTTGAATTTCTTTGCTAAACTCGTAGCACCTCCCTTAAGACTTTTCTGGTATTTGACAAATTATGTGCTCTCTTCCGTTTAAATCATGTTTCTTGCTTTCCTGTTATATTCATGACTATATTATTTCTAGAATCCCATTATTGCAATCCTTCACTTTTGGAATATTATCTGAGTGGTCGACTCATTAGGAAGGAGTGAAAAAAAAAAGAATCGATTATGAACAGAACAGAAAAGTTTGTCTCCTTAAGTATCCCTGATGGCCGACCAGACTAGGTTGTAGATGAGTCATCTTTGGTATTCAATCATTCCCTTTTTACTTGAATCCTTTGAAGACTTTCAGAGTGGATTCGAAAGGTGAAGCAAACTGGAGTAAGCATAGGAACTAGTATCAGGGGCTGTTGTTTTGGCTGCTTCCTTGACACAATGGGTTCGAGTTGGTTTAGACCCTAAGCTTGATCAGCATCCGCGATTTTACATTGTCGAGAAGTTTTTGGATATCCCAGACAATCACTCCTTTGTTTCACTATCTAATTTTTGCATCTTCTCATCTATGACTATGCAAGAGTAGAAGTATGTTCGAAAGGGATACCTATATGCTATTTGCATGTGGTTTACACACATGTAGTTCCCATGCAATAGAGCATTTCTTCTGGTAATTTATTTTGGCCACTATCTCAAGAATGATATCTAGAATCCTTTGTCTATTGATACTGAAGAAAAAGTAACAATTAGAAACTATGTATCTTCGGTTTGTGCTACATTACCTGTACAACACTGGCAGCCAATTCTTTGTTCTATTATTTTTAAATTTTATTAATTTGTGGAGTCGATGACTTTCTGTTCTATTCATCTGCATTTTGACAGCTGAAATGGCAAAAAGGACAGCTAAAAAAGCTGGACAAAATGTGATCCCTGGTTCCACCAATGGTAATTGTTGCTCATCATTTATAACAAAAACCCTAAAAGCTTTCCTTCACCCTGAAATTTATTTTTCTGTGATCAGCTTCGAAACAAAATGCAGAGAAGCCGCGTTCATGAAGCATGGAGTAGAATTGTTGGTGATTTAAGCAAATACCATATCCGGTACTTTTGGTCTCTATAGAGTCTGGACCACCGGGCTACACAGAAATGGTGCCTATCAAATAGACTCGAGGATCAAACAAGTTCTTTGCATTCAAAATTCTGATCCACATGAATGGGATGGCACGGTGCAGTCTGCATCTAGAATATCAGTAGCGGAAGGCATTATTCTCTAGCATCTTGATTCCTTTCTCTTGAATGGTAAACGAAAGAATTAAATGCAAGCTCTGGCGACACAAGTTCTGGGGTAATTTTGATTTTACTTCTATTACAGTTTTGTTTGACTTGAACTTCCAACTGTTGTTTAGATAATGTCCATTCAGATATGCTGAGATGATGTCCATTCTTTTAAAAATTTTGTTATATGAACATAATGATGTTTTTGTCAATTTCAGTATGCACTTGACAGTGGGTCTTAGCATAATACCCTCCTCCTCCATGTCTGCCTACATGTCGTGCAACTCAATTCTCTAAAACCTCTATGATCGAGTGTTGCAAAAGGATTCTAATTAATGCGACTCTTTTCAGATATCTGTTCTCTTAGTGGAGAAATCTCATGTTGTAAATTTGAAGCTGGTGAATGGTTTACTTCCCCACATTGCCACTGTCGTGGAGGTAGCAGAAGTCTCTCCATTTTTTTTTTAAAATTTTTTTTTTCTTTCTGCTGTTGTCGCTCGATCGATTGGTGAGATGCCCTCCTCTCAGTTGTCGTACTTAGCATCCATAGTTTGCCCCTCAGTTGGTCTAGTCTCAATCATCCTCCCCTTGTCGTCGTCACCTTCGATATCCTCAGTTGGACTATAAGCTCTTTTACCTCTAATTCCTTCCCTTACTACTATGTGAATGGAGGTTTCTGGGACTTTTGCGCGATAGGACAGGACACGACGTTCTATGGGAATAAACAAAAACAAAAAAATTAGTATCACTTGAAACCAGAAACTCTAGTAGAGAGAGGGAAAAGTCTGTAGGCCTTCCTAACTGCTTCTATTAGTATTTTGTTGAACATTGGTCTTCCCATTGTAGTAGCAAGACTGACAGAAAAGACGAATTCAATCGTGGGTGAATGAAGATGAAAAAGAGAGATAAACGATCACTTCGAAGTAATCGAGTCTTTTTTATCACTTTGAAGAAGTTTCGCCTATTGGCTAAGACTCATACTTCTTCTAAGAGCCCCTCTAGGCTTGAACAACTCAGAGTTCCACTAAACTTGGACTCTTAACTAATGTATAAAAATCTTCTAACTAAAAATAATAATCAACTCCATCCTAACTGAAGATAAAAACCAAGTCATAGTGAACAAATATAACTCAACTTGAATTAATTGAGAACCGACTAGCTAGGGTACTAACACAAGGTCTTGAGGAACATCATGAGCTAAAAGTAATACATAATCTACCATTTAGGGGATCCATTGTCATCATCAAAGACACAACATTGAATTAATCCTGTCAATGATGTCTGTGGCTGCAATTAACCATCATGCCCCACCAAAATCACAAGCTAACAATGTTGGAGAATACCACTTGTACATGACCCAAAACTTAGTTGCACTGTGATTACAAGTTACAATCATTCTCAAGCAAGAAACACAAGCTACTGTTGGAGATTTGCACTACATATCATCTACTTTGTAGGGTATGGGTACAAGTTTCAACAAAGAATGCAATATTATGTCTCCTCAGGTCCCCTAGTGTAATGAAATAACGTCATCTATACACCTTAAACAAATGCAGCGAAATGATGGATTACATGGCTGCGAAAAAATAAGAGCCCAGATCAGATTAAGCATAACTAGAACACAATAATAAGCTAAAAAGTACTGCATTTTGGTTTCAAGGTTCGATCCCTTCAGCTAGTTGTGTTTTTGGCCTTGTGAAGATCATCAGATCAGGATCATGGTACTTCCTCATCAGCAGGAATTTGTTTGTGCTCTAAACTCACTCCCTCAAGAATACCTGGTTGAATCTCATGTCACCATGAATGCTTGTTGTTGGTAACATCACTTGGCCGAGAAAATGGCCTCCAAATCCTTATACAACCCTCTTGACTTTGCCTTGAGGTCACCCTTTGACTTGAAGTCAGCGGATGATGTGACAGAAGAGCTTCCACTTCTCTTTCCACTCCATAACCCACTTCTCTGATGTGTGCTGCTTGAAGGGTCGGCAGGGGGTCCTGCATCTTCTCGACTGAAGCTAGCCTTTGCAAGTTCTCTTAATTGTCTCAGCCATGATCTTTCACTTGTCCCGGAAGCTCTTTGGCTTCGACTGACAGGAGAAACTGTAGATCCAGAATCTCCTTCTCCATGGCTGGAGGATAATTGCCCACTCAGTTCGGTCGACAGCCATGTCGGTAGCACAATTAAGAGAAGTCCACCAAGAGCTCTCTTTAAGCCCGAAAAGAATGAAACCCTAGTTAGGCTCAGTCGAATAACTTGTCGGTATAATGCATACCATTCATTGACCAGTTGTGCAGTAAACATGATGATAAACATTGCTATCATAAACAGCCCTATTTTCCTCTCATTGGCATCAGAAAAGTGATTCTCCAGTAGAGCAAGGCAAGCCCCAAACAAACCGACTTCACTAGCTACTGAGATAATTTCCACAAGCTGCACCTTCTTTTTGATAAAGGGCTTTTTCAAGACAAGGAACCAGATTTGGAAAGAGGTGATGGACAAAACAATCAGAACAGGAATTCTAGAAAGCTTATTTGATGAGTAAGCACCAGCCAAAATTCCAAGAGAGACCCGTTTAACCGATTCCAGAAGTGTATAGTAAATTCTGAGGATGCCAAAGAGCTTCTGGATGAATGGAGCTTCTGCATCCTCAGTTTCATCATCAGAAGCAATGATTTGGTCTTCAAGTTTTGCTTGATTACTGCCACCAGCAATTTGTGTCAGCATGTACTTTGGTGGCCCTCGGAGGTCCTCGAATAGTGGACCTAGTTTTGTTAGATTAACTGAGTTTTGTTTATCTTTCCATGTCCATTGGCCTCTTTTACCGGGACCTAGAGTTACACGAACGAACTCTTGGTACCAATGGAACTCCTGTCCTTCTTGATGAACTTCTTTGTACTGCAGAAGCTTGCCCAATGTGATGCCAAGTGAGAGGAACAATAACAAAGCTATAAGGAAAGATGTGGCGATACCCAGGGGTATAATTCCAATAGCTACACCTGCAGATGTTCTCCCTGTTTCAACAAGAGAAGAAGAAAGTCACCTAGTAATTTTAATGAAAAAAAAAATCGCTTACAATTTTCAGCTGGAGGCTAGTGTTTATTGTGGAACTTCATTAGAATGTGATAAGAAATGTAATCAATCTCTGGGTAATTTTCACTGTCTTCTTTATTGAAAACAAGAACATCTCAGGACCAATTCTAACTATGCATGATTAAGAGGAAAGAAATTATGTTTGGCTGTTGTTACCTTTAATTATTGCCGCAGATGCCTGGCATATACATGGCAATGCAAGCAGTATCAAAAATATCTCGAACCTTGGGAATACAAGGGCTCCAAACTCTTTTTTCTTTTCTGGATTCTTCTTCCTCAATTTCAAAATGCAAAGAATTGCCACATGGAGAAAGATCAATCCACCACCAAGTACTGCTAACCAGAACATGTTTCTACCAAAATACTTCCACCTACTGCAACGGAATCAGCTTGAGGTCTCAATAAGTATCGAGTTTTGTATGATTACATATTTGGTGAAATATACAGTTAAACTAATCTATGACATATTCCTATAACTTTAAAGTGATTTTGTGAAGATTTAGGTGATTTGTTTAATGTTGTCTTGACTCGAGCAGGAAAAGGAAGTATAAAATGTTCCTTGCCTCAATTTGACCTACCTCTCTGAATTCCGTGAAATCATAATAAATTCAGCTTCAGGTTTCATGTTCTGATTCTGCATGTATACAAGTCAAACGTCTGTCTAATGAGAACACAATGGTTATGAAGGACATCAAAGAAAGTATGTGAAGACGGGAAATTCTAACCTCAAGAAATAACATGTATTCCCCTGGGGTAAGTGGCTTTCCATGTTCAAAATGGTTCAATTCTGGTATCTGGTTTGTCATTAACGAGGACTTAAAAGCTGTCAGCTTGCTCGTTTCCCAGAATTCAGAATAAGTCTCAAATGTAAATGTTGAATCTTCAAAAGTCGAATTGGAGACTGCTTCCCATGGAAGACGAATGTATGGAATAGTCCACTCGATACCCCTAGAAAATTCATAATATTCAATGGGCATGGTGACTACCAACCATCTACAGAGTGCAAAGACCTGGATGTGGCACAAAATTCTCTGTAGAAAATGGATGATAAACAGTCAATATCATTCGTGAAGATAAAATCAGTGCAACCATCAAGGAAGTGGGTGTTCCCACCAAGAAAAGGGAACTGCAAAGACATATCTTTTCTTTTTTTGATCAGTCAATGTTTCTGTTATTTCATAGTAGAAAGATAAACATCAGCATTTCTCGAGATAATATTAGAACAATATATCAGTCAGATATATGTTGCAGCTTTCTAATTTATCAACTCATGCCAGCACCAAGGTTGTAAATATCTTAAATAGAAAAATTGATAGTTTATATATAGTCGATAAAGACCTATGATTAACTATTACTTATTAGAAGAATGTTAATATCATTTTTAAAACTAAACAATGGTGGATCTGAATAGTATTGTAAACCACATATCATGATCGTCACAATCGAGATTGCAAGAGGTGTTCTGGCTTCATAAAGCAAAATTTGTATCAAGCCAGTTGAAATATGTAACAGAGTGCCTACTAATCTTGGGATCATTAGACCACCAGGTTTAATAACTAATGTTTTGCTGGTTATCAAATTCCATCAATAAATAAGCACAGTGAACTGATTATACTGGAATCAAGTACACTTTAAGCAGAATTGGATTGCACTTTTTTCTCTTTTTTTGGTGCTTTCAAATGTATTTTTATGTTGTTATTTTAGAACTTAAAAAACTTTTAAGAGATATTCTGAGTCAGATTCTTATTTGACTCCAATTTTCAGGTACAAGATTTACTATTTAGGTATGACTTCTTATTACAGTAGTTTTGTATGATATGTGAAGACTAACTCCATAATGTAATATATTATGTTATTAGAATTTATAAAGCCACCGTAATTCAATTTTATTTTGAGAGTGACATTTGAGGCAAAGCGCTGCTAACATAGGGCATCCATTAACCTTGAATTCTTTGACATGCATGGCCCTTAAGTTCAAAAGAATGTGGCCCATCAATGTGTGATGTTCACCAAGTGCTACCTGTCATGCTATTTCCACAAATCTACAGCTGACTAATAATCAAGAAAAAGACATGTTTTAGATAACATCATAAGGATTATGAGCATTGTCATTCATTATTTCATGTACAACTATAGAAACTATGACCATGTGGAACTCCATGATGGTCTAAAGCCTCTCCAATTCAAAATGAGCAAAATGCTTACCTTTATGTACATAGAACAGGTTAGAATCTATTCAACTTCCCTCATTATATAGGCATGATACTTTAACTATTTGTTTGATCATTAATAGCAATTTTCTTATTGCTTTCATAGGATAGAAAAAGGAACTAATACGAACATAAAAGATCTGCTTAGGAGATCAGAAATTGTGGTCTAGTTTCTTGTGTGACTGGAAATGACATCAAGACAAATAGGCAACTTCAAAATCTAGTATTTTCAGAGTCACAATATAGCTTCAATACTAACCACAAGATTCCTTGATGGTTCAGAAACAAGATGTGATTTCTGTCTAGAAATTGCTCCAGAGGATAGAAGGCTTGAGGTTGAAACAGTTAGTAGTGCTGCAACCACTGATGTCATCGCAAGTGCAACAGTAGCAACTACGGAAACTAATGATGATATTGTAGGTGTGGAATCTGTAGCAAATAATAAAAAGATTTTAGATGTGGCCCGTACTAAGAGAATAACGTATAAAGAGAAAGAAAGACACTATTCAGATGATCATATTTGGATGTCCAAATTGAAAAGAAATGTCAAATTCATGCAGAGGCAGAATATCACATTATGAAAGGCATACTCCAAGGAAGTTGCTTAGGACCAATTCTTTCACCAGTCATATGTTTTTATATAATTATATATGCATACATCTATACATATTAAGAATAACCAAGAAGAGAATCAAATGTATATTAAGCTATCAAGCATTAGTTCCCATAAAATTTAGTTGCTCTCGTTGCTAGTAAAGATTGTAATGCAACATGTAAAGCATTGTCAAGGTTGCTAAACTGAGAAATAGCAACAACAAGCACTGATGTCCCAATATGTATTTCTAGGCCTTCCTTATATTTCGTAGTATCTGATAAGTTAGCACTAAGCTTTGGTGCTAATGCTGATTAAAAATTTCAGCTAACAGCCAAAATTTGTTGAAGATCTATAATACATTGAAGTTAAATTGGGAAAAATCATCAATAGATATGAGATAGTATACAATCTAGAGTGATAGATGAGAGAAGTTTTAGATGTAGGAAAACAGAAAGCCTCACAGTTCTTTACTAGTAGAATATTCGATGGTAGGTTCTTGTTTCCAGCAATGTCTGTCGTCTTATTTTCAGGAACTTCCACAGATATGAGGCTACTATTGGCATTGACTTCAATCACATATGTGCTCTTTGCTACTTCATGAAAGCTAATCACAAAGCCAAAAGGAAGGTATCAGCAGTTCGGACTAATAAATCAAATAATGTGATAAAGCATAGAATGATGAGTTTTCATAAACTAATTAGAACTGGACATCATACCTCTGCATAGATCCTCCAGAGATAAGTATAGCTGAAGAATTGAAGTCAAAAACAGGCTTCATAAACTTTATCAGCACCGGTATTTTATGTTTAGTCCTCATGTTAAAAGTTGTACTGAGACTTACAGAAGGCCTTTGATTATCTATTTTTTCAGTACCAAATATCATTTATCAGATAATGATGCCCAAAACAACTCAATGCTGCATAGTAACTCAGAAACATTCAAATTCATTTTTGGACAATATGTTCACAAATTTTTTTGAAAATGTTGTAATAGCCATACTGATATTAGACGTTTTGATTTTCTCCTATTCCAAGTCAAACTTATATTTTATTAAGGTTGGCATTTGGACAATTAAAGTTGTGTCTTACTGTTTGGTGTTTTGTTGAGTTGAAACCCATACATGATCAGTCATTTCAGTGGATTTCTTCTCCAATTTCCTATGAACTTGGATAATTGGTTTGGTGAGTGGCAGTAACCTATTCTATATGATCGAGACTCGGAATCTGGTCAAATTAAGAAGAAATGCTGGAAAATGTGTCGGAGTAAATGGCAGCCGGTGGAAGTTGAATGTGTCATGCAACTAAATATGAGCTCGTGGATTCTATACATGAAAAGATGTTGAACTTTTACAGTTTTAGCAAGGCTGAACGTTGTCAAGTTCCATATGGTTTTGGACTCAGAGGAAAATCACATCTGATGGTTTTCACATTCCTGCAAATAGGTGGATTCAGGCCAGGTTAACTTTCTACAAATCAAGGTTGCTCATCTTGTATCAGAATTGTGTGGATTCGCATAAATTGCTTGGGCCTTGGATGTTTGGTTAACAGAGGGGGAGGTCAGCTGTAACATTTATGCATATACAGTGGAAATTCTCTCTTGCTCTAGACTTATAAGCCCAACGATGTAAGTTTGTGTTTTCACGGTTTTCTTCCTCCTTTATCTCTGTGATCATCTCAGTTTTACATAACTTAGTGATATTTCCATGAAAATTTACATAGATAACTTCAGTTTCCAATGTTCTACACCTACATTTCATCATCATGAAAAACAAATCCATTTAGTTAAAAGGTGAATGTAATATTGAAAAATAGCTGTTTGGGTGCAATAAGAACATCTAGGGGATTTAGTGTCATGTACTATTTTGTGTAAATTATAATAAGCTATTGAAGCATCAATAGACTGTCTTTTCTGTCATAAGATCTGCATAGATTACACTTCGAACAAAAATGTTAATCACAACTTCTAGGAGTTCCTCCCATCCTTTTCCTTCTAGTCTTGAATTTTGATTCAAAGATATTATACGATATACTTTTTTTTCTAGCTTTCTGGCTGAAATTGTCAAAGTCCCAAATTTTGGAAATAATACTTAATAGTTGCGTAAGAGAAGAAAATACCATAGAGGAATGTGATTGGATCTGATAGAGAAATTGGAGTCCCTTGTCTGCTGATTATTTTGTTAGCATCACAAGTTATACTAACAACAGTCATGCTTGAAATATTATGCACCTAAAAGAAACAATTAGCTGTGGCATTAATTATAAAGAATTTCAGGTACTTGATATTAGAAACTGGTGTGAATATTAAGAACAACTTACTAGATAGCCAAAGCGGCGGTTTCCAAGGTTACTTCGATTTGTAGGAACAAGTAAACCGCTACTTGCATGAAGAAGACCTAGAATTTCTTCGGATGAATTTAGAACTGGTTCTGAGAAAGATAAATAAATTCTCAAGTCCTTCGCAGTGTTAGTAGCCTCTGCTGTTCTGATCTCGCCGTTAAGTTGAAGTAATCTTTGTGGGATGTGAGTTGTAATGTTCATGAAGACACTTCTCCTATCTGCAAGTTATATATGGCAACATAGGATAGGTGAAAGGCAGTGCTATATACAAAATGTAAGAGTTTAGGTTTATGTTAAAAAGAATTTTGATACAGTTGACACTTTAATTATTCAGGAACTAAACATGTAGAACAACTATACATCCTATCATATTTGAAGGTGTTAGCTAGTTTGGCTACTTAAGACATTGACAGTTTATCATAAGGTCCTGGGCATGAATCCCACTTTTGTCACTTAGCTTTGCGAAAAAAAAAAAACTATACATCCTATTTATATAAGGCTAATAATTCTTGATTTGGCTTAATACTTAATGGAATTAGTCATGTAAAAGAGTTTTATATTTGCACCTCATAGCATACAAGAAATCAAAGTGAATACAAAATTCACAAGTTGGATTTTATTTTAGGCCATAGTAGAAGCCTAGTGTGATTTCTGATCCATTTAAAAAGAAGCCGAACAACCTTGCTTAATGCAATTAGTTGGAGTCCTGATTTAAAAAAAAAAACAATTACATAAAACAGATAGCATACCAAAATGCAATATGAAAATTGAGTTTGATGTTCGTTTGAAACTGTTTCCAGCATTGTCTGTACAAAAGCCCTTATCCATTACCAGTACCAATCGACCAAACTGAACATCAGCCGATATATCGACCATAAGGGAAAACTCTCGGTCAGGGAGAAGAACCTTGAGAGTAGATGGTAAAACATGACCAGCTCCATAAACGAGAAGCTACAGAAAAGTGTAGGAGTTAGGAAATTGATACTTACGAAAAAAATTAAAGAAATAAGGAAAACCAAGAGATGAAAGTAAAATGTACACATTTAAGCAAAACGGAAGAAAAAGGAGAAAATAAGAGATGAATGTAGAATCATAAAGTTCAAAGCTTAATACTTGGGAATATATGGTAAACAAGATTTTAATTTAAGCAACCGAGTGAAAGTATCAACTATAGGAATTTGGACACAAATAATTCAGATACACGTGATGCTGGATGGTGATACTAAGATTGTGTATAAAAGGACAACAGGGGAATACAAAAGCAATAGATTCTCATCCACGTGAGGAAAAAAAGAACAACAGTTGTTATTTAGTGAACCTAAAAGGGATATGTAGGCTTTTAAACAACAAATTTGAAGTTTTCTGCGTACTTACATTGCAATTACTGGAGGAACACCTAAATCCACCTCCACCAGTGCAAGGTTCACTGAAGGTAACATTTACTGATACATTTAAAGCATTTGTGAAAGGTGATGGAGCAGATATGTGTGCAGTAGGGGAAACTGTATCTGCAGTGAAATGACACCAAAGTCAGAATTTATAGCGCAGAACTGTCATAGGATAATACCAACAATAATACAAACATTGTCAGCACTTAACAAGTTGGAGATGTAATTCTATCCAGTCTAAAAAGCAGTAACATGTAAAGGCATGGAAGTGAATGCCATGACATAGCTTGATATACAGATATTTTCGAAGATAATATTATTAAAAAAAAACTATAAGTTTATCAATAGTAAAGGACTAGTTATGCAGGCAAAAGTTTCATTAAGCTGATACTAATGACCCTAAGGCATCGTCCACTTTAGAAGTCAAGATAATGCCTTAGCCAATAACTTTCTGAAAACAGATATCAGCACACACACACACATATATATATATGTGTGTGTGTGTGTGTGTGTGTATATTTGTTTATTTATATGCATATACATACATATATATATATACATATATATATATACACATATATATATACACATATATATATACACATATATATATATATATATATATATATATATATATATATATATATATATATATATATATATCCTGGAGGCAAATTAAGAATGAGTATCCAGAAACTGAAGTGGCTTTGGTATTGTCAGATTCAAAGTCTGCAGATTATGGGCTGTTCTACCAAGATGACAGCAATTGAAGGGCTTTTATTGTTGAAACCAGCATCAGCAGGCCGGCTATCATAACAGCAAAATGAAGATGAAAGAAAAAAACAGATAGCCTAACCTAATGTCGGGAACCCTCCTGATCCAATCTATGCTCAAGTCGTAAGTGTTGAAATCACTCACAAAATACTGCCAGATTACCTAAACTAACTAAAAACAATGAGAAAAAAATAATTCAGAAGTACTAAAAAACCGGAAAGAGTTTCCAACATCACTGAAACCATGATGAACTATGTCCCGTCAAAAATTAAGACCTGAGTGCCATAGTGATCCTGCATCGAAAGATATTTAAGAAATTTGAGTAGGTTGACATACACATGGAGCTTAAAATTTCACATGAAATAATATAATGTTTCTTTTACCTTTTATAACTTGTTAATTGTAATATTTGATCAAATGCAATAATTATTAAAAGAATTAAAAGCTCTAAATTTCAGATTGTTAAATGTCAACATATAGCTAAAGAAGAAATCATACAAGGAACATGCAACTTCTTGTCAAAATTTAACTGAATGTATCAAAGAGATTCAAATAACAGGTCAGTTTCTTAACCAACAGTCCAGTTATAGCTAGCACAGCGAACTCTTCGAAAACCACTGACGCAGACCTCAAACATATGTTTTCCATCAAGCAAGCCTGAGTATGTAACTTCTTTCAGTTCACATGTGGAGGAACTGTAGTTATCTAACTGCATTATGTTCAAAAGGTCAAAATTAGAAAGACCAAAACATTTCCAAATATATAAATTCTAAGTTCTACCAGTTGTCATAGCACATGTTTCAGGAAAGGAATTCAATATATCAATTCGAAAACAGAATTTGAGCTAAATTAATTCAAAGCATAGTCATGACATGGATTAGGATACGGAAAACATCTCATGCAGTGAGCTTTCTCAGCATGTCGTATCATGATGGACATGCCTGATGATAGAACTTAACACAATTTATATAATAAATCTATATCTAGCAAGTTGGTTATGATGCTGCATTCCAAGATATCTATGAAACATACCAACCGCCAATACTAATATCTATTGATGAAATCTTGTTTAACTTGTAAGAGGGACAGCCTTGGCATTAAGATAAAATAGCTCCTTCAAGACCTGGGTAACAAGGTTCAAGACAAAAACATCTCATTGTCTAGTCTCTTGGGCACAGAGATCTGTCTCATCTCCGAACAACATTCATACATTTAAGCAAATAAGAGCAATTAGTTTTATTTGCATGTCTGATCCTATGTTGTTTATATCTCCATGGACCAACGGGACATATCTTAAGGCTATAAATCTATAGCAATAATTAGTAAGACAATTTCTAAAATATAATGAAAATAGATAAGACCTCAGAGGATATACAACAACAACAAGGTCATAAGTCATAACTATTTGGGGTCGGCTACATGGATCTTTTGCCGCCAAACTTAAAAGCTTTGTCAAAATTTTAGAGGATATGCCAAACTTAAAAGCTTTGTCCATTAGGATGGAAAGTGATGAAAGGCTAAAGACACCAAAAATTTAACAATCTTTTCTTGCTGAGTTCTATTGAGCATGGAAACTATATTGTGCATTTCTATCCAAATGGTTCGAAGTTCAAACACACTTTAAAAAACAGTTGAGCACATATAGAATTCCCCGGTCTCTTTTACCTTTTCCTTGTAGTGTTTCTTTTGACTTGTTACTTTGCTACTTGTACATGCTAATCAACCAAATTTTCCCTTAACTATAGAGTTGTATTAAAAGAACCAGAAAAGTTCTTTCAAGATGACAAAGTGCTTCTTTCCAAACTCTGGAGCATTCAACCTAGTGTCCAATAAATGTTAATGCAACTTTAGAGCTGAATTGCAGCAGTAGACATGTATAATGCTTGAAGGGCAAAGCAAAGCATATTTTTTATTCCTAAAGTAGGCACAGGAGAAAACATTTACAATAATTACTAGGCCATAGTAAGAGAAATGAAATTGATATGCCTTAGCACATTATATATATATATATATATATATATATATATATATATATATATATATATATATATATATATATATATATATATATTACAATGACTGGCATCACAACTGTTAGTTGCTTCATATAATCTAATCATTTTTGAAGCTTTATATTTGCTGCTATAACTATCGCATAAGCTATAGGGCTCTCCAAAAGAAGAAAAGGGAGCCTCAGACTCTGATAGATGTATAATTCGAGTGTCAAGGTGAAGCCAAAGCTACACTCTACTTCCGGATCAATCAAACAAAGACCAAAAGGAGCAAGAAGCATTAATGCGATATGCTGTGCATGGAAGAGAAGAAGGGCTTGAGCCTACAAACCTTGCAGCTGACACTGCAGTTGCGGCATGAGCCGCCATTCCCCCCCTCTGTGACCTCAAACTGAAACGTAGCCGACGAAGATGACGAGAATGCCGAAGGGACCTTCAAGAACTTCACCGCAGCATCTGAACCAGCACCTGCATGGGCTGCCGGAGAAACTAGAAGTATAGCCGTGACAATCCAGGAGACGAGCGGAGGGAGACACAGGGCTCCCCTTCTCCAACCCATTTCAGTAGCACTCAGAGTGGTGAGGGAATTGGTGGCAATGTGAGATGGTGAAGCTGGCGGAGGACTCCACGAGAGGGACCTCCTTTGAGCCGAAGAAAACTTGAATCTGGAGATTCTTGCTTTGCTTAGGATCTGCAGTTCCGGGAGTGAGGAGAGCTTGGTGAAAGCTTGAAGGAGGTGAGAAAGGACAGAGCTGCGCTGGTGAGTCTGTCTCTCTCTGTGCTTGTGGGGTGACTCCCTTACTGCAATGAATGCTTGTCCTTTGTCTGCTTCTCTCTCTATCTCTCTCGCTCGGACAGAGAAGGAAGTAGGAAGAAGAAAGAGAGGGGAAGGGGCATGGAAAGAGTAACAAGATCTTGTGGTAGAGAGATGAGGATGGGTTGGATGTGGAGTATCTGTTGCTGGATGCTGTACACGAGGCGGACTGAGTCCTTTTTACTCTTTTTTTTCCTATTTCTTTTTTTAATTTTTTTTCTGAGACAACATGGCAAATCTAACCTAAGATTCCATAATACACACCTACAGAAGTGTAATCAAACTCTTTTACTACTACTGCAATTTTTCGCATGAAAAATCCACAATTTTATGAGATTAGCAAAATTACATATATGCAAAAAATTTGATGCATGAATAAGGTGAAAAAAATAATGGGTTGGAAACTTTTCAAATTTTCACGAAAAAGTAATTATCATAATTGAACAAAAAGATTGAGAACCACTTTAACAATCAGAAAGAAATATTATGTTAATGTAATACAAATATGATTATATACGTATCTATTAGCATACACATTTATGTATATTACAATGGATAAAGATGTGAATATTATATGAATCTAAAACAATAAAGAAATTAATTCAGATACATCCATTCCATTTATTGGATAGGAAGACGAACAAAGAATGAGAACAAAGATCATATCTTAAAGATATATATATATATATATATATATATATATATATATATATATATATATATAAACATGGCATGAAACACACATGCCATGTATGTTTTTGTCAGTGACATGCATGTGAAGAACTGTACAGTTTGCAGATATAAGGATGAGGTTGATAGCACCAATTCCTTCTCTCACAGAAGGGTTCCATATGTTCCAAATCAAGTCTATGTTTGCAGGACCATCTCCAATTAGATAGTCTATAGATAATTTATGTCCCAACTCATGCAAGTTATTTGAGACTTATATATATATATATGGACTTGGTATGCAGTGACAGCTAGGTGTCCTTAAGATAGGGTTAATGTGAGCCACAGGCATCCATGAGTAGGTCACCTACTACCTCATTTGAAGGTTTGTGGGGAAGAACAGAGAGAGAGAGAGAGAGAGAGAGAGTGAGTCACATACTTTACTCTGAGTCTACAGCTTCCATGAGCTCCACATAGGACAAGGGATTGACCCCCTCCCAACTTATGGTGAGAGAGAGGTAAGTTTATCCTGGATTGAAAAAGGATACAGTTAGTAGATTGGGAAACCAATACTGCTCACTCCTTTGGGATTTGTCCCTGCTCCATTTAGTTATAGCCAACACTTGACTAAGAAAAAGCGTTTTTTGGCCACCCATCTCTATGAGTTTTGGTTTTTGGCATCACTTGTGAATCTTAATTTCCTCCTCATGCATCTATCTCAACTGAAAAAAAAGCTTTACATGATCAGTAAATTGCATATTCTTGTAATACATAACTGTTGCAAACAACTACATCCAGAATTCTATTTGTAGGGTAATTTACAGTAAAATATAAGCAGCAGAGGCACAAAAAGCTTAAACCTCCTCTGGAAAGAACTTCTATGCACAGGTAGAGAGAGAGAGAGAGAGAGAGAGAGTGTGAGTTATATCTGCTAGCACTTGTCACATGCAAATGCAGGTACATATATAGCATAAGACATTAACCAAAGAATCTAATCAGCTATCACAAGAAACATGTAGGATTGTGTGCAGACAACTTCTCAATTGTGTGTCATTTCTTAATACCCATTTATAATCCTTCTAATAATTTTCATTTCAGATTTTTAATAATTCTATTCCTGTATGCTCATTTTCTCTTGTTAACCTGAATGTATCTGGTTTCTACAGCATATCTGCAAATTTCTTGGCTATTTTTGATACTACTTTTTAAGTTTTTGGATTTATATACTATGACATTACCTGGTTGTGATAAAACCAGTTTCCTGGGGAGTCATTTTTGTCATTGTAAAGATCAAACAGCAGAGACAGGCTTTTTAATGTTCATCAGAAAAGCTGCAAAGAAAATTACTGACAAATACAACACCCAAAGATTCCATAGATCTTATGATCACCCACAGACTTTTGCATCCTCATCTAGGCCAAAATGAATGCAGTGCAGTGCCAAATAGTACAACAGCATGTGAACCCACCTACATGATTGTCAATGGGACTAACAAAGCTGGGGATTACTTCATGTTTAGTTTCAATCAGTCCTTACTAGCTCAAAAAGTTTGGTACAATCCACAAAACTACAACCAATATAGGTTTTAGAATAGAATACATGCATATAATCTTACTGTTGTAAATAGAGAGGTAATGCCCTAATCATATGACCCCCATGCTAATCAAGTTCCTAAATCTAGATACTTGGTTGAGACAGATTATAATTTATTTTCAACACATATTTCAGAAAACTGACAACTAACAAACTCATAAAAGAAGAGAAAAGAACACTTGAATGGGTGATATGACATTTGACAAGAAAGCCAACAACTCCATCACTAGGCGCCACTCACAGGAGTTAGTGTTCATTACAGGAAAGACAAGTATGATGTGAAATGGTGTATGTTAGGCAAGTAAAGGTGTTGTACTCTATACCAGATCATTTTACCATTCCTTCAAAGTTTCGCTTCAGAATCCTGGGCAGGAATCCATGGATGATCATTCTACAAAACAAAATCTTGTGCCATAAAGAACTGACACCAATGACACCAAAAATAAGTTGCCATCTACTATTTTGATCCAGATTTGTGGAACAAGATTCACTAGATATTAAGTTACTTGTGATGTGGTAATAACAATGGGTTTCATGCTTCTGCACATTCCATCACACAAACATGAACTAATCCACAAACATATATATATAGTTAAAACAATAATCATCAGAGGTAAACTGAAATCTGAAAATAAATTAATGTACTATATCTAGGTCTTATTTTTTGAACAACAAACTAGCAAACACATCAATTCAGATTCAGATCAGGACAATCCAAAACTATGATGTATCCACCAAAAAAAATAGAAGATATAAATAGAGAAATAATCTTAGTTCCTCTAGAGGCAAGAATGTGACTTGCTGAGCACATAGGAGGAGTTGCCATCTGTTCCAAAAAAATTGTTTTCCAACATTCCAACCAGGAAATATAATGTTTATGATTGAACCCTAAACACTTGAGCCTCAACAACTTAGCAACACCAATGAGGCTTTGGTTCACTGGTTGTTATCCCTATTCTCTTCTCTGGACTTCCCAAAATCTAAAGGTTCAGCCCTTTGCTCAGAAGGCTTATGATCCTAGAAATCTATCATGCCAGTGATTTTGAATACCATCCTCTGAAATTTTCTTTTAAGGCCTTCCATGTACAAAAGATTCGTTCCTTAGAATTCAAAGAATCAACATCATCATACCCACATCTTCCATCTCATTTCTGCCCTCATCATAACCTTTCTAGAGATGTGGTGAATAACACAAGACATGCTGACTAAAATTTTCGGACCTATTTTGTAATCACCGAAAACTACCACTAGATTTTCAGCATCAATAACCCTAGAGCCTTAAACTTCATCATGTACCTGAAACTTTGCCTTAACAGCATGTTACTAATCAACATGAATTGGAATAACCTCATTGCATATCATCATCACTTAAAGAATAGTCACCGACAATTACTCTCTACTAATGTTGTAAATTCAGAAGGTTATTTGATCTAATAAATCAGCTTATAATTACTCCATTGAACTCATCGATCATTCCTTTCCATGAGAACAGGCAGCCTTTTGCTTATTGTGGCCTACTGACACACAATTGATACATTGAACTACTAGAATCAGGTATGTTGTAATTTATAATCTGTCATTTCTGACATCACTAACTCCAAAACATCGTATACCTTTGATGATTTTGGATGCTTTACATCCCAACTAAAGAATGTATGGAACTGATCTCTTATCTGAATTGAACTGCACCCTCCCACCTTCTTCTTTCCTAATCGTCTCATATGAGTTCTTACCTTTGCTACATCTTTCCATCTCCCGCACGAAGCATATATGTTCGAAAGCAAGACATAACCAGCTGTATTCTCCTTCTCCAATTCCCACAGCCTCTTGGCAACCCTCTCCCCGATCTCTTCATCCCTAAAAGTGGAACAAGCACTCAACAGAGCGGCCCATGAATTAGCTTCTGGCTTAATGGGCATTGTGCTGATTATTTCTTCAGCTTCTCTCAGATGACCAGCTCGAGCAAGTAAATCAATAATGCAGCTATAGTGTCTCGTGTTAGGTGAGATGCCATAGATGTCTTCCATTGAGTCAAAATACTGCAAACCCTTATCAACCAAACCGCAATGCGAGCAAGCAGATAGGACAGACAAAAATGTAGGATCTGTTGGAGCTATTGCTGCTCTTTTCATTTCTTCAAACATGGTAACGGACTCCTCCGCGAAACCATTGTCTGCAAGCCCCTGGATCATTGCAGACCAGGAGACCTCGTTCTTCTCAGGCATCCCATGAAACACTCTCCTGGCACTCCCGATGTCTCCACATTTTGCATACATATCTACAAGTGCTGTTCCAATAAAAACCTGATGCTGAATGCCAAGCTTCATAATCTTACCATGGAGGTTCTTTCCTTTATCTAATGAACACAGGGATGCACAAGCAAGAAGCACACTGGAAAAAGTCATCTGGCTTGGCTGTTGTTCTGAAACCAGCAGGTTATCAAATGTTACCAGCGCCCGCACAAACTGTCCGTTCTCTGCATAACCTGAGATCATTGCATTCCAAGATGCAATATTCCTGTTGGTCATTGCTTTGAAAAGCTTTTCAGCTTCTTCTATCCGATCATTACAGCTATAACCTGCGACCATCGAGTTCCAGCATACTATGTTCTTCTCCGGGATCAAGTCAAAAACCCGGCGTCCGTTTGCCACGTCTTTGCACTTGCAATACATATCAATCAGAGAGCTACCGATAAAAACATCGGTTTCAAATCCAACCTTCAATGCGTGGCAATGGACGCCACTCCCAAAGAGCAAATTCTCACAGCCAGATGAAGCACTGATGGCACTGGCTAAGCAGGAGACGTTCGGCCTATGACCGTCGTGAAGCATGAAGCGAAAAAGATTTATGGCTTCCAATGCTTCCCCGCTCTGACCATACCTTGCGATCATCGTGCTCCAAGAGACCTCGTTTCTCACTGGCATCTCTTCAAAGATTCGACGCGCTTCCTTCAAGTCTCCCATCTGTGCGTAGACATCAAGAATGACCGTCCACGAGACGACGTCCCGTTCCTCCATCTGGTCGAACACAGTCCTCGCCACATCCACATCACCCATCCTCAGATACAGAGTGATCAACGAGTTCTGCACCGACACATGCCCAACGAAGTTGGTCTTGACGATTAGCCCCAGGACGCTCTTCCCCAGCTCGAACTCGCCCGCTCCCACGCAAGCCTTGAGGACGCAGGTAAACGTCATCTCGTTCGGCATGAGACCGGACGCAAGCATACGGCGGAAGTGCACCAGGGCGTCGAGGTGCAGCCCATTCAGGACGAACCCGCTTATGTACGCAGTGAAGCAGATGACGGTCTTGTAAGGGCACCTCTCGAAGTAGCCGGCCGCCTCACCGACGCTGCCGCGCTTCATGTGGCCGTCGACCATGAGAGTCCAGGTGACGGCGTTCCTCTCGGGCATTCCGTCGAACAAGAGGCGAGCGGTAGCCAGGTCACCTGAGCGAGCGCTGCAGGCGACCATGAGGTTGCGGGAGAAGAGGTCGAGGGGGCGGCAGCGCTCGGCGAGGGCGAGGTCGCGGTCTGCGGGGTGGCCAGCGAGGGCGTACATGGCGAGGAGCTTGGAAGAAACGGATCGATCGGAGGAAATGCCAGAGCGGAGGGCGTGGCCGTGGAGGGCGAGGCCGAGGGCGGAGAGGCGGCCGTCGGCGGAGCAAAGGCGGAGGAGGGAGGCGCAGGTCTCGGCATAGGATTTGAAGGACTTGGGGGACCTGAGGGAACCGCCGGCGGCGAGTCTCCGCTTGAGGGTGCGGAGATGGGAGAGGAGATGGAGGTGGTGGCAGAGACGGGTTTGCAGGAGTGGGAGCAACGGGTTTAGCCTCAGCTTCCGCTGGCTCTGGTTCATTCCCTCCCTTTTATTGCCTCATAGTTTGAATCAGCGCTGCCACCGGTCTTATCCAAAACGGAAGTCTGTAGCCAATGTGTTCGACTCAAGACCTCTTCGAGTTAAAATGCGTGTCAACACTTGTGGACTTGGTCATTGAGGCCATCAAACGTCGAGATTTTAATTTATTTTTTGAAAATGAAATTTTTTTACAGCTTGAAAATTTATTTCTATTTTTTCTACCTCAATAATTATATAATAATTATATGACATTAAAAAATACTCTCATTTTTATTTTTCTTTATGCTCCCGAAACTTTTTTTTCTAAAGACTAGATTATTCTGCCTCCAGGTCGTCGAGCATCTCTCGCCATCGTTCATCTTCATCCTATCGTCCTTACTTTACTTATTTTTATCTCAGCGCTACTTAATTAGGGGAGTATAATAATTAAAGAGATGATATGATAGTGCTTAACGTGATAAGTCATACACGGACAAGAATGACAAAGCCTCGTTAAGGTGAGAACAATAGAACAAAAATGAACGACAACAAAAGACATATTATACACGTATTGTACAATAGGTGAAGTTAACGACTAATAGGAGGAGATAGGATACTCTCATCTTTTAAAAAATAAAAAACATATTTTTCACGAATTAACATAAAAAAAACTTATTTTTTTAAAAAATTACCCATAATTGTATTTCATCCTGCCTGTTACCCTCCTATATAATTATATTGCCAATCTTTTGAACCATATTTTTTTTGTTAAAAATATATTAAGAAACAATATTATTTTAATAAAAAAATAAATTTCTTTGTTAAAGTATTACTATTATTATTTATTACTAATAGATAATTTCATAAAAAATAGATTTAATTTATTTTCTTTTACCAATGCTATCTATTGCTAACAGTAAGTTTACAACAAAAATATTTAGAAATAAAAGGTGTAATAAAGAAAAAAAAGGTGCAAGCAAAAACTTTGCAGAAAAACATAGGGTATAAATGAAAATTCCTCCCTTTCCAATTCTTTTTTAGTAGTCCAAATTCTCTGTGATATAGTGGAAACCATAAAAAAGTATTGGAAGGAACAAAATTGGAGAGGTGTAATATTTAAACCCTCCTTAAATTATTTAGATTAATGAAAGTTGTTGCAGAAATAACAGTAAAATCGATGAAACCAGCTTGGAAATAGGTAGAGTGATAGACTAATGGATTCATGATGAAATAGCATTTGGTGCTACAAATTAGATTAGATTGGGTTCACTTGCTTGATTAATCGCATCATTGGATTGGTTCGAGTAGATCTCCTACAATTGTTGAGTCAGAGCTGATGCAAAATCCAAATAGAAGAACTCGAATCGAGTCTAATTTAAATCGACTCAGACCACCAATTCTATTTAATATTTTCTCTCTTTGCATAAATACTCATATTATTTTATTTTATTTTATTGGCATTTTAACCAAAAAGGTTACTAATATTGGCTTTTTATCGGATGGTGTCATTTATATTCATTTTTTCTTTGAGGCTTTTTTTTTTTGACTGGGACAAAAATACCTTCATATTTTTACCTAAATAATTTTTTTCATAAATATTATTAAAAATCTTAATTTTGATAATTAATTACCATAAGATTCTTAAAAAATAAAAAAATATATATTACGAATCATCTTCGATTGATTCATTATTATTATTTTTTATAATTATATGATAATTAATTATCAATCTTTTGAATAACATAAATAATCAAGTCATTTTAGTAAAAAAACTTAGGGTATTTTTATCCAAGTTGAAAAAAAAAGGAGTGCCTATAAATAAAAATGAATATTAAAAAATAATATTATTAGCTTTTTTTAAGGATAAAATATTTTTTTTAAAAAAATCTTGTTTATAATTTGAGAATCACTATAGTGCGATTGAAAAAAAAATGGATACTATGCGGGATTTATGAAAAGGAAAAGAAAAGGAGATTTTTTTGTTGAGGAATTCATCCTATAATTTTACTTTTTTTTTAATGCAAACGTGGTAACGTCAGTGTGACCTTTTTTATTTATTTATTTATTTATTTGTATGTGGGCGATTCTAGTATCTTCTAACGTGCACATTTCGATTGGCTCTTCACTGCAGCTGTGGACGTACGGGTTCATAGAACCCCCATGCAATTTTACCATGAGAATACTGACTGACGTGTGACCCATGTAACGCGGGGGTTCGTCCACCGGCGTCGGCGTCTCTCCTCCCACGCCAAAGGATACCGTTCTCCTCCCCCAATAGCAAACCAGTGGGGACGCGAACCCCCGACGAAGGGCATGGCCGCCACCTCGACAGCGTCCCCAGAATGAGGTGTCGATCGCGGGTACGTGTTGCCGGCCTCACCTGTTGTCTTCGTCCCTCCTTGGGAACACCCGTCACCTGCTCAAGTGTGATGCCCATCAATGGCAGGTTTGTTGGTGTTGATCTATCTAGGTTGGATCGTTTTCCGTTTCATTAAGTTCACCACAGCGGCCATTAGGAACCTCAAAAGAGCAAAGCCAAGTTACCGGCTGCGACGCTGCGCATCAAATCTCACACCCCTTCCCCACCGCCCACCACCGCCACCACAGCCACAAACTTCGCATGCCCCACAGCGTGGTTTGTGGCTCCTGCTTCTTCTTGCGTGGCCCTACTTCTCTTGTTTATTCCCAAGAATGACGCAGCGGTGGCTTGGGAATCATGTACAGTCTGCCTGGAGCTTCTTCTGATACGATATATGTGTGCGTTCCTTCACCACCATCAGTTAGAGGAGCTGTTGTAGTAGCAAGTGACCGACGACGTAGCAGTTGACTGCCGAAGGCCAGCAGCATGCAGGAGAAGGGGGAGGTCTCCAAGTTTGCTCTGCAGGTGGACGAGGAGCACAAGGCCACCGAGCTGCGCCTCCTCTCGGCCGCCGGCCCTCACATGCGGGCCTTCCACCTCGCCTGGCTCTCCCTCTTCACCTGCTACTTCTCCACCTTCGCCACCCCGCCCCTCCTCCCCGTGCTCCGCAGCCACCTCCACCTTTCCCCCGTGGACGTCGCCCACGCCGGGGTCGCCTCCGTCTCCGGCATCATCGTCGCCCGCCTCGCCATGGGCCCCGCCTGCGACCTCGTCGGCCCCCGTGTCGCGTCCGCGGCCCTTGCTCTCCTCACCGCCCCCGCCGTCTACGCCGCCTCCGCCGTGTCCTCCCCCACTGGCTTCATCGTCCTCCGCTTCCTCGCCGGCCTCTCGCTCGCCAACTTCGTCGCCAACCAGTACTGGATGAGCTCCATGTTCGCCCCCAGCATCGTCGGCCGGGCCAACGGAGTGTCCGCCGGCTGGGCCAACGCGGGCAGCGGAGCCGCCCAGGTCCTCATGCCGCTTGCTTACTCTTGCATCCTCCGACTCAGCGGCAGCCCCTCCTTCTCGTGGCGGGCCGCCTTCCTGCTCCCGGCGACTCTGCAGGTCGTAGGCGCTCTCGCGGTGCTCGCCTTCGGACAAGACTTGCCGGACGGCAACTTCGTGTCATTTTCCAGATCACAGGAGAAGAGATCGTTTAGGAAGCCAACGTCGAAAGAAGGCTTCTGGGCAGTCGTCGCCGACGGCCTGGGCAACTACAGGGGCTGGATACTGGGCCTGACCTACGGCTACTGCTACGGTGTCGAGCTGGCTATGGAGAACGTGGTGGCGGAGTACTTCTACGGGCGGTTCGGGCTAGGGGTGGAGGCGGCGGGACTGGTGGCGGCGTGCTTCGGGATGGCCAACGTGGTGTCGCGGCCGGCGGGCGGGATGATCTCGGACGCCATGGGAAGGAGGTTCGGCATGCGGGGGAGGCTGTGGAGTCTGTGGGTGGTGCAGACCGTGGGAGGGGTGCTCTGCGTGCTGCTGGGGAGGATGAGCTCGCTGGGGGCGTCCATGGCCGTCATGTGCTGCTTCGCTCTCTTCGCGCAGGCTGCCTCGGGGCTCACCTACGGGGTGGTGCCCTTCGTCTCCAAGAGGTATGCTCTCTTCCACTTTCGTCTCCCCTGTTTCACTCCTCCCCCCGTCTTCTCGTTCCAAGCTTTTACTTGGTTGAAACCCTTGATTCTAATGGGACAATCCAAAATGATCAAAGGTCGCTGGGAGTGATATCGGGGATGACAGGAAGCGGCGGAGCATTAGGTGGAGTGGTAATCCAGCTGCTGTTCTTCTCAGGCACCAAGTACTCCAAAGAGACCGGGATCTCCCTCATGGGAGTCATGGTCCTCGTGTGCACTCTGCCAGTAAGCTTGATATATTTTTCACAGTGGGGAGGCATGTTCTGTGGTCCGTCGTCCACCTCGGAAAACGATGATCCAGAGGAAGATTACCACTTGCTCAAGTGACATCCTAACCCACCTCTGCTCCCAACAATTGGACTCCATTCTTCCCCTGTGAAATCCAAGGCTGTGGTTTGCTGTGATGTGTATGTTTATGGTGGTCAGTCCTTGTACAGATTTCCCTCTGTTAAAATTGAGTTCAGACCATTATGGGGTTTGAATCGTCAATGTTTCTACCTTCTATGAAAACATTCATGGAATCTACATATATTCTCCAAGTTGACATGAGTTTATTTACTCGTACAAAGATGAACACAGCATGACACAAGTCACTGCTGATCTCCGGATCTGATACATTAACTTTTGGCTCTTCTTGTTTGCCTGACATGATCACGAACCAACGCATGCGTCTTCTGCCACAGAGTTCGAGCTTCGAACTCATTGCCCGCCAGACTCGAGCAAGAACCCTCGTTGCAGTCCACGAAGTACTTCCCGGAGACGCCGATCAGCTGTGGGCTCAAAGCTACATAGCAACTGGTGGATGCTCCCTGCAACGAGGCATAACAGTATGAGGGGCATACGAGTACTCACGCCGCATTCGAAAGAGGCGGAATCAATCATCGAGACCTGTGACGTCGATTTCAGTAGCCTCGATGCCAGGAAGAACACCGAATCTGCTGTATGACATATATGATCAATAGTTTTCACTCAATTGAATTCGTGTTATGGTGAAAGAACGATCATATATACCTGTGATCAAGCCCTTGTGATCCCTGATGATTCCAGTCTTCACTACTCCTGGATGCACTGCATTGATGGTCACCATTGCATTTCTTCCCTGCAAGTTGAAGATATACTTTTTGCAATTAAGCTTTGGATCTCAGGCAAGTTCGAAATGACACTACATGTTTTGTTGTGCGTACTCTCAGTCTTCTCGCCAGCTCCTTGGCATGCATTATGTTGGCCAGCTTGGACTGCGCATAGGCCTGCGTGCCATTGAAGCTGCAACAGAGTAATCATGTCCAAGGTATTCTTTCTCATGTTGATGAGGAGGAAACCATAAGCAAAGGAAGCATACCCCTTGGGACTGAGCATGTGGGAGAGCTTGAATCTTCCTCGTTTCACCCATGTATGTATCACTGATGACACGTTAACAATCCGTCCTTCGATTCCTGTTCTTGCTGATGTCTCAATCATCCTCTCCAACAGGTTCTCTGTGAGTAAATAGTGACCTACAGTGGATCAAAGAAACAAGAATGATGGTTTCTCTCTTCCGAAGGCAGCAGGACTCGACTCGAGATGATGAGTGACAACAGATCAAGAAACAGTCCCACTTTCCTGTTCTCAAGAAGATCTACAGGACATGCATGCATGTCCTTCCTGAGTTTTATCAACGTAATAGCAGAGCAGATTCAAAGCATGCATGGAGGGATGAGGAGAAGGAGACTTGCCCAAGTAGTTGGTGGCGAAGGTCATCTCAAATTTGTCTTCTGTGAGCTGCAGCTTCTTGCAGTATTTCCCGGCATTGTTTCTGCAAAGATAAGTGTCAGCTTTCGAATCTGAATGCTCGAAGAATCGTGAGCATGCAGCACCGTCTACTTTCTGACTCACACGAGAATGTTCAGTGGTAATCCAAGAGACAAGAACATGGAGCAGAATCTATTGATGGAAGCAAACGAGCTCAGATCCATCTCCATCAGAATGATATCTGCCTCTGGGCTCTCTCCTTGAATCCAGTCTTTGACTTCAGCAGCTCTCTTCAGATCCCTCGCCGGAATCACCAGTCTCAGCCCTCGTTTGGCCAACACTCTCGCCGTCTCCGCTCCGATGCCCGATGTCGCTCCTTCGATCACGGAAACACCAAAGTAATGTTCATGCAGATGATTACTAATTCTTGATGCTAATTACTGCATACGAACTAAGGCATTTAGTCGAATACTTGATCTCAAACCATATGACACTTTTAGGGCAATGCAAGCTTGTCCAATTAAACCTACCACCACCAGCCATGCAATGATTCATTACTCCCTTCTATCCTTAAACCTAGGCATTACTCCATGTTACTGAACTAGGAACATTAGAGAGAGAGAGAGAGAGAGAGAGAGAGAGAGAGAGACTGACCAGTGATGATTACAGTAAGATTAGAAGGGTTGGAGCAGTAGATATCCTGTGTAACTTGCTCACCGGTGCAGCTGGATCCAAACCCACTTGGGCCAGCAACACCCAACAGGTACCTCAGTGTTTCTCTCATGGTGGAGCAGACAGCTTCAGCTTCTGCAATGGGGATCACAGGCTTCGCATGGACACCCTCGCGACCTCTCGCCCTTTTTATACACGAAAAGAAGGGAAGGGTGTCACGAACATGCAGACACCACCAACATGACGTTTAATGTCATATGGCATCCATCCCCGTTTGCACACCGGTGACTGCTGTGAAAAGATGGATCAGTTCACTGGTGCAGCCCTCGATCGATGGAACATGCTCACTGCGAGTCCGATGGAGTAAGTCCTTTTAGTACTGGCTATCTAGTGATAGGATTGGGAATGGCTACTGCAGGTGTGAGTCCAAGCATGATGATGGCTGGGTGTTGGATGGATTGGGGACGAAGGAAGCATCGACAGGGACTCCTCGGGCACCAGGACGAACAGCTTGCGGACACAGGGGGGGCAAAGCTTATGATTCCTGCCGGTTCCACAGCCAGCACACTTGCAGTAGAATGCTTTCCTCATGGTGAGTAAAGGTGGAACAAACGCAGGCTTTAGATTGCATGCTAGATCACAAAACCAAACGTGTCCCACTGTCACCATGCACTTGATTCAACCCCGAGTCTGCAGACTGGTGTCAGTTGCATCAAGCAAGGTCTTCGTGTTCTTCCAAGGAACACTGCATCATCCCTAATTTGCTTATGACCCGCTGAGTCAAGCGATTAATGCAGCAAACATGGCATTATAAATCCATTGTTTATTGCTGAACAGGTGATTTCTTTAGGGTTCTTCTCTCTGTCACACCATCTCGATTTGTCTCCATCTGCCAGCAATCCAACAAAAAAGAGGAAAGCAAGATGAACTGCTAAAGTTTCTCCTGCTGAAACCTCGCAACCCTGGCTAGCCTCCTAAGACAACAATCATGTCCCCCAAAAGCTAAGAAATCTACTTCCATCTTCTTTATAGAGTTGAATCATTAAGCACCATCTTGTTTCTCACCCTGCATTTTAGCTCATCTCCTCCTCATCTTTTGCCATAATCTCATTCAGATGCACACAATATGAATCTAGGATCCCAGGACTTGTCTAACTTTTGTCTGCATGTGAAGCAAGACTTAAGGGAATCACAAGCTAATCCTTATACTGGGGAACAAGAAACCTAAGCAACTAAGATTATATATATATATATATATATATAAAATCACCTTTACTTGAGAAGGGTATGGTTCTTGATTATGATGAGAATTAACATGGCAATCATCCCATAACATGGCAATAATCTTCAGGCACCCACCCTTGCAAATCATGAATTAATTAGGAGACCTGCTGTATGTGTGCTTCTCACTTGGGGCAGCTCAAAAGTGTATCAATTTGTGCTCCTCACATCTGCTGTGTGGCATAAAGTGCCAAGAAAAGAGTCACAGTGGCAAGGTGATTGCTGAAGTTGCCAATTTTTAAGTAGGCCACAACAAAAAGCACTGAGCATTGAGAAGAAGACAACTACAGGGAGTTGCTTGTGGCAGCATCCATCTGTTTGGTTTGCTGCTGCTGCTGCTTTGGCTTAGAGAAATTATGATCACCCACACTGAACCATTCCAAGTACAGTCTTCCCTTTAATGTGTTGCTAATGTCTCGTGGCAGAAGTGTTCTGCTTGAGGCAGTGTGTTGATGGGCAATGTTGTTGAAGGACAAACCAGAACTGGTCCTTTGATCTCACTCAGTGATTGAGAAGGTTTACTTGGACATAACATTTACTTCCTTCTGTAGAATTGGTGAGAATAGGTGGAGCAGATTAAGGAAACTAATAAATTTGTTTTTATGTGTAATAGAAATGTAAAGAAGACAGATTAGGAAATGGAAGCCTGAGATGTAACAATCAATACCAACAAAATGAAGATTAAGCTGTATTAGATTTTTGTCTAAGGCATGACATCAATCTTACGTGTGGATGACGGTAGATATTGGCCTCTAGTCTAAATTTCTACACTAACCTTCTAAAGATCTCTTGTTTCACTTGGATCTTAATAGTAAATATTTTTTTTCGAACTTTTAGATGGGGTTGGATTTGATTCTATGACCTTCGATCGTACCATCAGCGACAAACTCCGATTCGAGTGTGAAATCGGTGCTAGTTTGATTTGATTATCTCTTAAGGTAGCGGTCATTGTATGTCGATTCTAATTATTCATCTATTTTTTTTTAATGAAGAGTTTGGAGTAATAAACATTTCAACACTTTTTCTATATATGACTTATAATTTTACTTTTATCACTCTATGTTCTTCTTTATGCGGGTTCGATTTTTTTCTCGATCATCACTATCATCGCACTCACTATTGTGGTGTCATGAGCTTTGAATATGTTTGTTTATTTGAGTGTGGATACTAATGATGTATTTTATAATTATCGAGTTATTATTGTCGAAATTTAATAATGCATTTTTACATATATTAGTCTCTTCCTTGGCTTAAGCCGTATCACTTCCTTCATTTTATTTTCACAATATAATCCCTACAATATTTATCTTTATAAACAGATCCTAAGAAACATAAAAATCACAATCTTCTACTTAAATGAAGATTTTAATCCTTTAAACTTTGAATATCTAGTCTAAAAATATGTTATAATCATATTATGACATCATATATAAGTAAATATTTGAAAATATATAAAAATCAAGATATGTTTTTTATCTCAATTATTGATCATCGAACACAATTATTTCTATCTTCACCTTAAATGTTAAGATAATTTAATCTCGTATTAAAGTCCATTAGAACACTTTGGTTTGTTGCATTATACTTAACGTTTATGGATCCTCAATCAATATGTCATACAATACTAAAAATAATATATTTTAAAAAATATATATTATAAATTAAAAAAATATATCAATTATATCATAAAATGAATGTAACATATATATATATAATCATGTCATGTCATCAAAGTTTCATCATCAGATTACATACTATAAAGCATCAATATAAAATCCAAGATATCAAACCAAAAGAGAAACCTGAAGCACACACGCCAAAGGTTACATACTATAAAGCATGTGATACCAAAATTATCCACTTATGAGATATGAAAGGAAATATTATCCACCTGCGAGCACTGCAATGTGCCTTGCAAGGTAAAAAATTTAGATTATTGATAAAATATGGTTTTATAGCCGATAGGATCAACTGAGAGGGGTTTAACTTGATTTGTTTGTCAATTATTTATCATATGATGAAACTGATCCCTAATCATCACTAGTAAAATATATCTATAGAAAATAAAATTACTACTCTGAGATTGACCTGACCCTAAAAGATGTGGGTTTCAGTTGAAATCAGATGCAACTCATACTATACTTAAGGATTTGGCTCTACTTGAGAAGGTTATTAAAAGGGTTTACTGCTGAAGTTTATTGTCACCTATTTCTTGATTTTGATGTTCAAAGATTGTTTAGTTGGTCAAAATTGGTTTCAATAAGGGATTTATGCAATTGAGAACAATGCCAATAGAGGATGAATCCATTTTTAGAATTCATAACCTTGAATGTCCACACTCATATAATGTATAAAATACTCATGCAATCGATCCAAAGAAAAATGAAGATATTAAGATTTGTTGCTATTATCCTGTAAATAACTTCAAGCTTTATGATTCCAAGAGACCTGAAAATGCTACATGTAAAGCAGAGGGAGGGAGTAGACATATTCAACCATGAAACATCAGACATTCATTTCCAAGAATGCATTATGTTATCTATGCATCACTAAAAAAAAGGGGGGGGGGTATGTAATCAAGTTGTCAAACACAATCAATACATATTTCTCTGGGAAATAGTGATATTTCTGGATAAGCATTTCAATCCTTACAAAACCTTACAAGAAGCAAAAGGAATCAGAAACAATGCTCTGTCCGGGTGGGGGGCTCTTTCTACTGCACATGCTGATAATTATTAGACCAATAAGTCCCTGCAGGCTCCCCGCGAACCCAGAAGGTGCAGTCTTGACATCCTTGAGTCGTCTTCAATACAGAGGTTTCGAAATTTCAAACAGCAGATCAAAGTGACTAGCTGAGTCTCAGTTCATATTCGCCGGCCATTGTGATGTATCTCACCCATGGAAGGGCTTGGAATCCACTCTTTTCAATTATTTTCAGGTATCGAACCTAAGCAACCCATGCAATGGATCCATAAACTACTGATTCATAATAGTCCAGGACACGATTCATGAAGAATCAACATACCTGTATTCCAGACACGGTGAAATATGGGATCTCAAATTTCACACGTATAGGAGCCTTCTTCTCTGGAGTTGCTTCTTCTGCAGTTATACTGGGAAGACTAAATTCTGCCCTGCACATGTACTACTCCTAAATGCAGCAAAAGACCATACTAACATCATGAAGAAGATTCTTACATGTAAATTTGATTAATAAAAATTGTATGCATCCTTCTAGTAAATCGGGAAAAAGGAGTTATGATTTCATACCTTGCCACCAGGAAATGATTTTATTTTCCAGACCAACACGTCATTTTCAGGTGCATATTTAGCAGAACCCATGGACGTCCGGACGTTGGTATTGGTAGCATCTGAAGGTACAGGCAGCTCAATTTCCACATTTGTTGCAGTGCTGCATGTAATTGAAATAATTACAGAAGGTTATTTCAAATGGATGGCATGAGTCATGACAAATACAAAATACGGGATCATCTATAACAAAATGAATGTAAGCTAGCACCTCCTTTCCTTAAACTGACTTGGTGCTTTCACCATGATCTCTATGCGACTTCTCGAATGCTTCTCAACTTGAGCCTCCACCCAGACCGGAGGCTTTACCTGGACGGACGAAATGACAGGTGATCAAGTAAAAAATGAATGCCTCGAAACTACAAATCTAATACAAATCCTAAACTTCCAAAACTCTGCTTTCGACAAAGTTGTAAACCCAGATTAACCTGAGTGCTGAGTCTGTATGTCATTAGGTCACAAGACCCATCAGGTGGTATGAATGATATTGTCCTGTCATTCTCAAACCGTGACAAGCGCACACACCTAAAACAGATAGAATAAATAGTCAATATTTAATGTATAACTGTGATCATAAACAGCTGAGAAGTGTTAAGAGAAAAAAAAATGCTCTGCAAAAAAGGTGATGAACACTTACTGGTGAAACTTAATATCATCTAAATCTATGGCTTTCCCCTTTGTTGTCCGACCCTGAGCTTCCAAAAGTAACCGGTCATTCAAACCAAGTTTACATTCAGGCATTCCACTGCATAAATTGTGCATAATATCGTAACTCCAGTTTCCAATATATGTGATGTTAACTACATGATCTACATTACCAATCACCACGGGAACTACTTCTATAGTATTTAGATAGATTAGAAAAGTAAGAAGATATCAAATGCATTTATACTTTCATGTATGGTCTTTTAGAGAACAGTGAGAGCACAATCATGTCTCATGCTTGAGTTTAAGAAGAGAGAGCAATACAAATTATTTTACATTGAACACTCCTAGTGCAAATGTATTGCCCATATATCATAGGATAAGGAAGCGCAATACAGATGTTTGTTTCTGTCGTATACATAATTCACAACAACCAGCCGTAAGCTCCGAAGCCATGTACAAGACATTAAAAATATTACATATAACATAAGATAAGGAAGTTCAAGTAAAACAGGTCCCCCATAAGGTTTCGAAGCATCTAAAACATGTTGGTAACTGATAAGTTCTAGTGTCTGCAATAGATGCCACAAGCATTATGAAGTGTTATTGCTTCATAATTTAAAAGTATCCCTATTCTTATTTGTATCCTTCAACCAAAAGTGGATACTAGCATAATTGCATGAATAGCTCTCCTAGTGAGCAATTCTCATGCTAAAGTATATGTTATGAGGATAATAAATAAAGCTATAGTAGAACCTAATGCTTCTAAACACTCATAATTCAACAACTACAACAAGAATGACAACAAGCTATGACTCCCCTGTGTATAGATCCATGAATACCTTTTTCAAATCCATCCCTAATTCTTGATGATTTCTGTAGCATGTAATACAAACATCAAAAGTAAAACAGATTAAGAACCAAGAAACAAAGTGTTTCTCAATATTAAGAAAAAAGCATCTCAAATAAAGTAGACCTTTGTTTATCTAATAAAGGTTCTGCAATATCAAGTGTGTACTCGATGCAGAATTATCAACTGTCCTATGTTCTCCTCCTTTCAGTCGTTGACATGGGGATCACAATTTTACAGAAAGAGCAAAAAATAACTTACAAGAAGAAAGACTAAGGTGAATAACATGAAAAAAGAATATATAAATTCAACTGACTAGAAAGACTAGTTGACATGCAACTTGAAAATTTTCAATTGCCAGAATGGCCAACCATCCATAAATCTATGAACAATTTGTATCACGATAATAACTAGTCAATTTTATAAAAAAAAGTTCTAGTGAAGCTATTTGATTGCATAGAGCTTAGGAAGTTGGTGTCTAAGCAGATATAGAAAATTAAACTGAAATGTGCATCATGAACATCTGACAAAGACCTAAAGCAAATATATTATAAAAAAGAACTAGGAATATGTTTTTTATAATAAGCTATGCCATTTCACAAAACAAGCTGCTTGTTAATACTGTTATGTAATGAGGAATAGCTCATGTGATAATAAAGTCTCAAATATGATTAAAATAAAACCAATGGCACCTAATTCAACAAGGGCATGCCTGCCATCAACGATACGATAGCTGGTAGAAAATGCTGTGATGCTAACCATAAAAAGAATACAATATAAAAGAAGACAGAACTAGAAACATAAGAAGACTACTTAGGTAATAGAGCAAGAGAAAGTGGAGAGGTACCATTTCACTGGTCAATAGAGGGAGAAAAAAAGGAAAATGGACATCTAAAAGAGCCTTCTAGATTAACGAACCAGGCCGATCACAATTTTGTATGTGATTGGCTCCTTTAGAAAACCTTCCACCTTTGTGGAGTGTGTATGCTCCGTTTCCTTCCTCACAATATTATATTCTAACTTCAAAATGGACAAACCTACAGATCTCATCAAAAAAGTTCAAACGAACTATACAAAATGCTAAAAAGGAGATGGAGAGGAAGATATGCAAGAATGGTGCACCTCAAATATGTTCTCATTTTCAATGCCCCAACAACATCTGAACGGATAATTTGTCCATTGCTGTTGACAAGAATATTAACGCTTTCAACCACATCCAAGAACACCTATGAAAGAAAGAAGAAAGAAAAACCATTTCTTTGCATGACATGATATGGATAACAGTAACCAACATGAGCAGGAACAAGTGACCTACTTCATTTTTCTTGTACAATATCCCTTCACTCCGCCATGACACTGCATTTGTGACAGCCATTGGAGGCCTCTGCGCGACTTCCATTCTGTATGCATCCGTCTTAATAAACTCACTAAGAATCTTAGCTTCAGTGTATTGGGGGTACCCAAAGTCCATTATTTCATCAAGTAACTCGTACTGTCCACATTACATAGAGAATTCTATTTCAAGAGCACAAAAGAAACAATCATAGAGTAGAAGAGCAAACTCAAGATTTCATCTGGACTGTCCTATCTAGAACACATCACCAACACCAAGAAACAGAAAAGAAAAGGCATTTTCCGCTTACCACAACAACAAAATTATCTCTTAACGATTCCTCCTCTAACTCTTCAAAATAATGTTTAAAGACCTGCAAACATAATTAAGTTTAAAAAAGGGGGGAAGCAATCATTAGCTCTTCAAAATAATGCTTAAAGTCCTGCAAGGCATATAATCAAGTAAAGACAGAACGAAGCAACCATTAGTTCTTCGAAATAATGTTTAAGGCCAGCAAGGCATATAATTACAGAAAAATAAAATGCAGCATTCGTTTGAGAATAAAAAGAATACTCACGTCAACGCCGCGATGTAGGAAGAGAAGGATGCTGGCGACATTGCAATTCTGCCTCGCAGCCGTCATCAAGAAGACGTTATTGTGCTGGATGAACATATAACTGATCCCATCATCGAACACCACGGGCGATCGAGACTCGATATCCCCCTACCACCACAAAACCAAAGCTCAAGATTCGATCTTTTCTCGAAAAAACGAAAGGAGCAAGCCAAATCTACCCCCGCGGGGGGCGGATCCACATCGAGCAGGAGGGGAAGAGAGAATCTAGGGTTTGGGGGAAGGGAACCACCTCCTTCTCGATGAGCTTAGTGAAGAAGCGTTCTGCCTGGACGGTGGAGACGTCGCCGCGGTGGTCCCGCCAGATGAGAACTCGGCCCTTGATATCTAGGAGGAACAGCGCCGAGACGGCGCCCGCCATAAATCGGGGCGAGGGGCTCCCGGAACAGAATCAGATCGGAGACCGAAGCCGGGACCGAGATCTGGCTTCGAGTCCCATTGCACCAAGATCCCTATAGCCCGAGTTCCCCTATCGCGCGACGATAGAGGGATCTAACAACAAGAGATCGAGATCTAAGGAGAGAGAGAGAGAGAGAGAGAGAGAGAGAGAGAGAGAGAAGGCTATCGATCGATCGATCGATCGATGCTATCGCCGATGGCGGTGTTCGAGATCTCGGGAGGATGTCGGAAACGATGCGCTTCTTCTTTCGCCGATTAGTATTTGCTTCGTGTGCATGCGCCTGGAACAGAGGGGAGTCAGGGGAGGAAGAAGCGGTTCGGGCGAGGCGGCTGTCACCGGTCCGACTCGCCCAGACTTAATTTGATTGTGATTTTGAACCCAAATTAGACCGGACTCGATGAAATCGTGTGTTTTTGGTTGACCCAATTGGTTTTCTCGGGTGATGTTAAAAAGGCCGGTCGGCAGCGTAATCAAATGCGCGCGTGGAACGCGGTTCGGGCGAGGCCGCGGTCTCCGAACCGGCTCACAAGTTGATTGAGATTTCGAACCCAAATTAGACCCGATTAGATAAAATTATGTGAAGTTTCCTAACTCACAAGGAATACCTAATCATCATCCGTTATGTAGCTACTTATTTGCCCACATAGACAAGAGTCTAATATAGATTTAAGATAAATAGTTTACTATTATTATTTTTTATCGTCGATGTGAATAATAGGTCAAGAGGGAATCGTCGGGGGCGATTAAAGGCTATCTCCCTATTAAATATTTCATGAAATATTCTATATCTTTATGATATAATATAAAAACTTATCTTCATTAAGATAAAAAATAAGGTTACTTCTTTTAACTACTCACGTACATACGCATTCGAACACATCGGATTATTAATTTATATCTCGAAGGGATCAGATCTAAAAATCTCTTCTAATCTCGGTCTTCGTATAGGTGACAGCTCAGGAGCTCGATATTTTTATCTCAAACACACCTCAGATAATCTTACATATATATGATTTCGACTAATGATGCTAATAATACATAACTTACCACCTACTCTCCACGAAGAAATGAGAATACATAAATTAAAGATCAATTTTAACCATCAAATTTTTGAGGACTTATATGCCCAATTTTCCTACACTTTGAAGCTTCTAGAGACTGCATGTGAAATCCATAAAGCCAAGATAAAAACATGTTGTTAATTAACACAATAGATCACCACATATGTTATAAGCAAACATGGTAGTTCATCCTTTAATAATGAGGCCAACAATGTGATGATCAATATGACAGCCATTGTAATTATGTCATAAGTTTCAACTCATCCAAAATATGCATTGTAGAAGAGATTTCAAGAAGCTACAACAATGTCATGATTTAGAAGTTGGTGTCACTTTGAACATGTATAAACATAATCTTTTTGGTATTTTTTATCTTCATTATTTTCTTAAAAGAAACAATCAACCGAATCTAAAACTAACACTCCACTCTAAGATTGAGTCTATTTCTGTAAACTTAATCAGTCACCAATTAGATGATAAAGATGAAAGATAAAAGCTTAAGTTCAAAAATAATTAATGGAGTAGTTAGTCCTTGGTGAGTGATATCACAAGATTTCATAATGTCTCCTTTTCTTTTAAGGTTGCCAAACAACTTTTTATGTGTTTTTAATGATGGGATAAGGGATTTAGGAGCCACAAGTCACAATGTTCATTGATCTCTCTACATCATTGGAAACCAGTGGAATAGGATTTTAGTTAGATGAAGAAGAAGAGCTTGACTTTGAGAAGACCAGTTTGATAAGGAAGCATCATGGTGACTCCTCTTTCAAGTTATTCCAAATCTAGTGCTAATTAAAAACCAAGAAATGTAAGATGGCATGAGAATAACAAAGGGGAAGGAGTTTGTTTGGACTTTAGATGTGGCGTGAGTTCTACTTTGTTGTTCTTTAGTTGCGTGATTAGATTTTAGCCCAACAAAGTTAATTATGTGCCACTATGGACTAATTACATGACATCAACTTTTGGGTGAATGAATGGCTTAAGTTTCCACAGGTAATAATTGATATGGATGTGAAATAGTCACCCATTCATAGCAAGAAACCTTTCATGAAATTAAATTAAAGACATATAAGTGAAAGAAGCATGCTTCTCCTCAATCTATTAATTTGATGAGCTTATTTTTTTTTTTTATGATAACATGATGTAAACTTCACAAAGTTTACATGTAATTTTTTTTGGGACAATTGAACTAAATAAGACATAATTCTTTTACATAATTTTACAAAATAATTTCTCATACCTATATTTCTATTCTTTGCTCATGAAGGAGGTGTGGTGGCAGTACATAAGGATGCAGAAGGTAAAGGAATTTTAATCTTTTAGTTTTAGGCTTCAAAAGTATCTTTTGTTCATTTCATAAAAAATATATAATTCACTACTAATGGTTTCTCATTTCATCAAAAACAGGCTAGCAGTTGCACTGAAGGCCAAAAGAGCATAATGTTGATTTGCAATCATGTCTCCTACCACAATCACAATAACAAGATGTGAACAATCATTATCCTCATTGAATTAGAGACTACAGTCCACAAGCACATCTAGTAACTGGAATTATGAAGATATGATCTGAACTCCACCTTCAAAAACACTCTCCTTTTTCTTCAGAACCTGAATCTGCCTGTAGAGAGGTAAGATGATGAACTGCATCAATTAACATGCTGATCTGATGAGTGATATAAGATTTATAAGCTCCCTTTCTGTTGGATTTTAGTGGATCAAATCTTATAGCTGTAGAAGCTTGGTATTCATGTAGGAAAAAAGAATGAGCTTGAAGTCAGAATCTCACTGTAGCATGGAGTTGCTTTGATGCTGAGGTTGAGTTGTGTCTCATTTAAACTCTCATTTTATGTTCCTTTTAACTAGTCCAAGTGTTGATTTCTTCTGTAGCAGAAAAAAAAAAAGTTAAATCTACTTAATTCATTTTGAAGCATCATCAACTAACCTAAATGGTTGATGTTGTCTCTGGTGGATGATCATTAATGTACAGATCCTAGTGTCACTAAGAACAGCTTGACATTGACAACAAAGCTAAAATGCTATTTGCTATGCATTGATTTGAATGCTCTTTTTAGGTGCATGAAGTGATACCTCAAGTACTTTGTAGAAGAAAGGAATACAGTTCAGTGATGTTTCCTTGTCATTGAAAAGAGCTTCCATCCAATGTCATTTCCCAACTAACATCAGAAAGTTCTCATCATTCTCTCTCCATCTCTCCTAACTCAAATCCTCTCTGACAGTGCTAACCTGTTTGTGGCAATTCATTTTGCTCTCTTCCAATGGTTGGGGATAACTTAAACCTCAATCCACTGCACTGCAACAGCAACAACATCAAAGCCTTGCTTGGAAACCACTGGACTGATTCAACTCCCACAGCTTCTCTCCCTCTTTCTTTCTCTTGGTGGTTTCTTTTTCCTGTCTTCCACTCTCTTCTTGCTCCTCTCCCCTGCCCATCTAACTTGAATCTTAAGCATAGAGTTGTTCCCCTATATATTTCAGGTGCCAATTCCCTTACCTTTCCCTCTCAGGCAACATCAAACCCATCAAGCTGATTCTCCCAACTCGGGGGGAATGGGACTGCAATCATGCAGCCTCAAGCAGAAGCTGAGGAAAGGCTTTTGGTCCCCTGAGGAAGATGAGAAGCTCTACAATCACATCAACAGAAGTGGAGTAGGCTGTTGGAGCAGTGTGCCTAAGCTTGCAGGCAAATTTCCGGTTACCATTTGCTTCCTCTTCACTGGCATCATGTTCAGTTGTGTTCTTCTTTCTTCTTGTAGGACTCCAACGATGCGGAAAGAGTTGCAGACTGAGGTGGATCAACTACTTGAGGCCAGACCTCAAGAGGGGAAGCTTTTCCCAGGAAGAAGAAGGTTTGATCATTGCACTGCATCAGGTTCTGGGCAACAGGTAGCCACACTGGCGCATGTTCAGGACTCGAAGCATGAGCATCGAACCGATCTGAATCCAACTTGTGGTTGCAGGTGGTCACAAATTGCGTCTCGATTGCCGGGGAGAACAGACAATGAGATCAAGAACTTGTGGCATTCGCGCATCAAGAAGAAGCTTCGGCAAATGGGGATCGATCCGATCACCCACAGGCCACTGAGTGAGGCAGCAGCAGTGCAAGAACAGGAGATACGCTGGAGCAATCCGGTCCTCGACACCTCCTTTGAACACTTGCCATGGATTCAAACCCAGGAATGCCTCGACCGGTCACTCGATCAGGATGACTTGTTAGCCGAATGCAGCAGTGTGTTGGATGTGCCAGAGACGTACGGCCACGGAGAGAGCTCAAGCAACAGCAGCAACTGCGACTGCCATGTCGTGAGTTGGACTTGCGAAGGTGGGTTGGAACCAGCGACTCAAATGCAGATCGATGGAGTGGAGACTCGTGAGGAGGGCAAGTCGAGTGCATGGCAAGAGAAGCAGCATCATGTAGCAAGCACAGATGATGGCGGTATCCTTCCGGTGAGATCGCTGCACCGCGATTTCACGAACGATGACTGCGGTGTCACTCGTGAGGCTTTGAAGAGTACATTGAACGCAGATCTCTTTTCGGAGTTTCGAATGATCTGACGTAGAGTTTGCAGGGAAGTCATGAGTTGCTCACGCCACCCCTGTTGGGTCTACAGTGCGCTGCATATTTCCATTTCTTGGATTTTTTGCCCTTCTACAGAAACTATAGTTGTGCAGGATAAGATGCGATCGATGCTTTGTAGTTTCTGATGTCTCTGTAGGCTGTGGTTATCTTTGTCATCATCATCATCATCATCATCATCATTGTTAGTTAGTAGGTGCTACTGAACTCTTTTTTTGCTCTATTGCTCCCAAATGCAGTAGCTGTTTTCACTTTTGATGGAGTGATCCAACAGAGATATATAAAATAATCTCTATTCAGGGAATCCCATGGCAAGCAATTGCATTAGTTTTAGTTTTGCTGGAAATTTTTAATTGGTTTCATCAAATGTTTAAATCATCAAACAGATGCTAAATGCCATAATCACCAGAACAAGTAAAACAATTTCAGAGCAGATGAACAGAGAGTTTATGTTCTTGGGAAATAAATGCTGAATGCCATGAGGAGGCTGTGAAGGTGGTTGGTGGTTGGTGGTGGTGGTCATATTTACCTGCCCTAAATATTTATGTTCTTGTGGGTTTGTGTCCCTGTCCAATAGTTAGAATGCTAATTTTGATTGAACAAGGTAGATTCAAGACATTGGCTGAAACCAACAGCTAAGAGAATCCAATCTGAATTAGACCAAACTAATTGGAGCGCGTAATAAGTCAAATAATTCAAGAAGGACCAAGTAGCTATCCCTGCATACATTTCTTTGAATACTAGTGCAGATCTGAATGCACATTCATCATACAGTAGGTTGCCATACATGTACTGAATAGAATTGCTTGGTTTTACACCTGAATACCTTCATGGGATTAGACATATCAATGAGCATTCGATTCCGTATACATGAAACTATTACAGGTGTTAGACTTTTAATCAACAAAATTAACACAACAAAAGATTAACTAGTGTGTCTCCCTAATAAAAACAAAGAGCATTACAGTTCCTACAACTGAATACTCATTAGGAACACTTCCATGATCAAGAAATTGAAATAATTATCTATGCTGTTGGCAATTCAATAGAAACAACTGGAATTTTCTTCAGAGGCCAGCTGAAGCTCCCAACTTCTTAGTAGCCAGAAACACAGTAGCAGCATCTCCAGTTTCAGATACTGGCACCAGCACCGAGTTTAGTATTAAATCAGTCAGTTGAGGCAATGGGAGGCTCTCTTTGTAGTGGATTCATCATATCCTCTTGACAGAGTCTCCATGAAGACTGACGACTCTCTCACTCATGAGAGTAGCAAGCGCATTGCGCAACTGCCAAAATTACAAAATAGTAACTGTTAGCATGTGTCATTATTCCTAGTTGAAACTATCTGACGGAATTCAACATGTTATCAGGTTGAACTACCGAGGCAAATGTATTAATTCTTTTCTCATGCTTGATTCCACAAAACACCAAAAGTGATTTCTATATCCTCAAGCTTTTATTTATACATGTATTAAGAGGACATCGAGCTGCAACTTACATCATTGAGGTGAACTTCAATAGAACTTTGCTTCCTGAGCTCTTCCAGCAACTGCATATTTGACACTTTCAGCTTAGGGAACAAAATACTGTGATCATCCCAACTTAAAGGATAAGCTTATATACCTCTGTTATTCGAGTTGAGGGTCCTCCAAGTTGCAGCCTCTCCATTACAAGGTTACGCGTTGCGGCAACTAGATTCTCACGTCTAGTCCTTTCACTTGCAGAGATTCCAGTCATGATAAGATCCATATCAATAGTCCCTTTAGCAAGAAGTCAGTCTCAGAGGTTGACACCCAGAAAAATCAACTAGACGCTTGAAAAAGAAAAGGAACAGAAAAGAAACAAAGTGATCGGAAGTGTTTCCCTACCGGTGGAATGATCTGTTGCTGATTGCTGCAATGCAACTTCCAACAATCTAAATGCTTCTGCCACATCTTTAACTTCAACCTATGAATATTATCAAATTCAACCATTTCATCGTACAACCCACAACTATATCCATTGCCAATAGTCCAAAATAAGGTCTATTCCAAAGATTCTGCATACCCATTCTGAAAATCGCATGCGAGCTAATGCTTCACTAAGGCGAATTAAGCTCTCGATTTGCCTTGCTGTTGCAGTAATGACCTATCCACGGAAGTCAAAGATGGTCAGGCAAGTCAGTGCTGCAGAACAATTCTCAGTGCACAAGTAGCAAGTAGTTACCTTCTTCCTGCTTCCTGGTGCATTTCCTCTTTTCCTCATTTCAACATACTGACGTGTCAATTCTTCAGCAGCTTCATCAGATATCCGTGGATGAATGTGCTTCCTTGCATAGCTGATGTATGCAACTAAGGTAGGAAGGTCAAGAACATCCTGCACTACCGTCTGCAGATTTGACAGGGGGAATGGAAACGCCATCAAAAGATGATATGATAAATGGAATAATGCAATTAGAAAGCTGTTGCAGTAAATGTATAATCTATTCAGTTTTTACCATTCATAAAACCATTCACCACATATTTTCAAATTCTTGTTGAACAAAATAAAGCCAAAATTTTAAGCTGCAGATAATTAACATATAAAAAGAAAATCATCCAACCTCAGGGTTTTTAAAATGCAAAGAGACAATATGCTTAGCCAGACGTCTGTCTGTTTGTTCATCCGCTTTGTCCAAAATCAGATAAATCAAGTCAAACCTAGCAAACATAATTTAGCATCAGTAAAATAATGATACAATGCAAGATGTCGAGTTCTTCATCTTCTTGTAACACAGTCTTCCCACCTGGACAGCAATGTTGGAGGAAGGTGGATGTTATCAATCACTGAGAGCCTAGGATTATAACGAGATTCACTAGGATTTGCACAAGCCAAGACTGAAGTCCTGGCATTTAAGGAAGCGATTATTCCAGCCTTTGCAATCGATACGGTTTGCTGTTCCATTACCTGCATGCATTCAGATATATAATACAATAATTTCCAGAAGAAAAGAACGTATATGAGTTTCACACTTACTTGAAGAAACTTCATATATCGGTGTCATTCAAATTTAATTGAATATGGTTAGTTAGAAAAAGGCTTTGGACTAATCAAGATTCCAAAGATCAATAGCATATAATTACTAAAATAAGATTGATTGACCAAAACTTTCATAAAGATTCCAGATTTGAAACAAGACAAAGAAAACCAATTTGTGTTCTGTCATCAACATAATTGTGGTAAAATAATCAACATGCAGGAAACTGAAGGTGCATACAGTTTCTTTGTTAGGATAAACTCAATGTCATCAAATAATCAATAAAGTTTCCTGAAGAGATTAAGACACGTTCAACTGTGCATGGTTCAAAAATTTTAGTACCTCATGCAACATGCTGCGTGCATTGTCAGACATTTTATCAAACTCATCAATACAGCAAACACCTCTGTCACTCAATACCAATGCACCACTTTCAAGAACCTGCAGAAAAATCCAGAGGTCAAATTTGAGGTTCACAAAAAGGGCACCAAGGAATAGATAGACTTGCTTACAGTTTCACCAGTCTCCGGGTCCTTTGAAACATAAGCAGTCAAACCAACTGCAGAGCTCCCTCTCCCACTTGTATAAATGCCTCGGGGAGAAAGTTTGTGGATGTACTGGAGCAGCTGAGATTTACTGGTCCCAGGATCTCCAACTAGCAAGATATTGATGTCACCTCGGAAACTAGCTCCAGATACAAGCTTAAGAGCATTGCCCCCAAAAAGCTAGAATAACATTAAGTACTCGTCAGCTGCAGGATTGTAATATAAATTTCTGCTCAATCATCCTTAGAATGAAACTAAAACACCATCTGAAAATAAAGAGACCTGGCAGAGAAGACCTCTTTTCACATCATCCAATTCCCATATGTTTGGCGCTAGGGACCAGGTTAGCCTGTCATATATATCAGGCAATTTCGACAGCTCCTTTAGTTTATCTACCTGAAAATTCCAACAAGCATATATCAGCTCTGCTAAATATTAGGCACAAAAAGCATCAAGGAGATATGAGATTTAGAAAGGAACAATTGCATAAATGAACACCTTATCTTGATAATCAGGAGTATCATCTTCAATAGTCCTGCTATTGGAACTATTATCAACATCCATCAGATCATCAATGTGAAGCCTAGACTTATCTGTCTTCTTTAAATGAAGGCAATCAATGTACGTCTGCAGTCAAATATTTCAAAATATGATGTTCAGAGCATTATATTCTGTACTAGGTTCAGGTTCATAATACTAGGTTAAATGGATATCAGAGAAAAGGAGAGTAAGTACCAAGAAAAATATGTATGGCTACCTATAGAATTACCTTAAATATAGACTTTACAACCCTCTGAGTTGGCCCTACTCTGACACTCATTGCTCTATATATACCCGTAACCTACCATCATGAAAAAAGAGTAAGGAAAATTAACATTTTCAACGATAGAGGAGAGATGGCAAGAAATGAGATGTATATAGAGAACTTGAAGATATAAATTCCTTGCTGACCTCAACTCTGTCTCCTGGTTTTCCAGAGTCCACAAGTTTGTCATGCATCAAAATACTGACGGTGTGTGGAGTCCCTCCTTCTGGTATCTCATCTGGTGTCTCCTGCAGCTTCACAATCTGTTTATCTGCAAATCTGGTTTTCACAATAGAAACGATGAGAAGCCATATGTTTAATATCTCATTCCACAAGCAAATTCAACTAAAAACACCACTCGGTAAAGAAGCACCTGCATCGATTGTGAACCAGAGTCATCGAGTTCATCGCCAGACATTCCTGCCTTCCACACCTAGGAGGTTCATTTATTCGTCCTAAATTTTTTAAAGAAGGGGGAGAATCATGAACAAATGAAAGAATGAAGTTACAATATTGACAAAACTACACAATGGAGATTAAAAGGAAATATGTTATGTTATGGTATTTAGAAACCATAATCATGATCTATAGATCTTAGAGAGGTAGTAAGTTTTAGGAACTAAGGAGCTTTATAGGTCATTGGATAACATATAATCCACATATGGATAGGCAACTTTGCCACATTCATTCCATTTAAAACTGATTCTAAGGGATCAAAACTCCTATGTGAACCAGGGAAAACTTGAGAACTTGCCTGTGCCAGCAACAACATTAGTGTTCCATGAAGTGGCATTTATTGGCATGACTCAGTTTTCGAAAAACACAGACACGAGTGCAACAATTTGTTCGCCATACTAGCACCTTGCACCCTAGCTTTTTATAGTTAATCAAGTAGAACCAATTATTGTGGTTTCTGTATTCAGAGTTGAGAAATAAATTTAACAAACAGTTTATAACTACTACTGCTTCTTTAGGTTGTATTGCAGGCTTCTGTTTAAAAAACATTTATCACAAGGTCTTTCCAAAAGGATTAGTTTTGGTCAGTTCAGTTGTGGCCACAAACTGCAGACTTAATAGGTTTAATAATTTTTTGATACAAAACTAATGTCTTTTGCTGGTTGAACGACCCAACAGAGAGACATATGAGGAGGCCTGGGACGAAGGACCTCTGTCTCTGCTACTTGTTGAAATTTCAACTGGTGTTTAACTTATCTAAAACCTTAAACCAATAATTATTTCAAACAATTGATTGTCTTCAACTATGCTACCTTTTTTAAAAGCTTAAGCTGGCATATATTTCAATAATCCAGTTTAGGGGGTTGTAGATAAAATAATGAAACACTGTCACATTCATCGTCTTACGCTTTTAAATGATTGGCGGTGGTCAAAACTCGACAGAGTTTTCATGCAATAAGATATAGTCAAGAGAAAGGAAATCCAAATAGTATTTGTCCGATAAACTATTGTCAGAGAAGTTACTCCAAATAGCACTATGGCAAACAATCAAATGCAGAGGAAGACTTCTAGACTCTCTAAAAGTCCACACTGTAGATGATTGAGAGTCATGCATCATTATCTTGTGTGAAGATGCAATATCTAATCGAGTGTACGGACCCATATTTTCTAATTAGGTTCTAGCGGACCCCATAAGTAGATAGAAGCAATTAAAGCTAGTCATACATGAATAAGATGAAAGATCATTACTGTTAGCCAACCACATAAAAAATGTATTAACGCTAATACTGGCCGAAGGAAATCAGTGTGCAGTTTGCAAAATCAAAGAGATCCTCAATCTTGTCTAGGCTCTCAATGAAGCTCGTAATTGAGCTCTTGAAAGAATATATATCACATCTTAACAGCCAAATCTAGCCATCCTTGAATGAGATGTCACAAACTTGAGTTCCAAGTATCGCAGAGAAAAGTTACGACTTTCATTTGAAAGTAAAGATGGGTAAACTTTTCATTTGAGGAACTAGCATTTCGATTAGTGTTGGTCGCATCAAAAAACAAGAGCACGTCAAAGGCACAGGATTTAGTTATTCCCATTATGCACACACGTATATGATCAAAGTTTACCAGTAACTGGGGACATGATTTTGGTCAATTAAAAAGGAGACCTTGCAAAGAATATAAGTGCACCAATAGCATGCCAAACATATACCTCTGTCAACAAGGATGGGTTCTGAGTAATGACCACAGACTAGGCAACGAAAAATAGCCTCCTTCACCTCAGGTATTACGGAGCTGCACCGAATTATCATCCCCTTCACAGACACCATCTTCTCGATGTCTAACGAAACCACGAAACAACACATTCATTCAAACACCGAACTATTAGAGCATAGACATGAAGTTTAGCAACAAGGAAAACAAGATGAAGAATGTGGTAATACCAGAGGGATTGAGATTTCTCATGCACACGGAGGACTTGAGATTAAAAATCCGAGTTTGTATGTGCTTCTCAAACAACGGATCGATCCGAGCGACCAGGTCCATGAGGACGATGTCGAAGATGGCGAGCACCTCGAGCGGGTACCTAACCATCTTGCCATAGAGGTCGGGATCGTAGTCGAACACGTCGTGGGCGTCGACGTCCAAAGACTCCCCGCCCTCCAACTCCATGATGCGGTGCACGGCCCGCATGTACTTCCCCTCCTCCATTAGGCCGTCCCCCCGACCGGTCTCCCTCGGGCCACGGAAGTGGCGGAGGAAACGGAGGATGGCAGCGTTCACGTCCTGCACGCTGATATTGGTCCCCCAGACGAACACGGGAGTGGAGTCCGCGTCCTCAGGGTCCGCCGGGTCAAAATCGTCACCAGCCTCGGAGGACGGGGGGAAGCTGTCGTCGGCGGACATGGGGGTGGAGGGGGTCACCGCCTCACGGCGCCTCAACCGGCGGCGGGAGCTGGAGGGGGTAAAGGAGGGAGGGACGTCGGCGGACGGCATGGCGGCGGCGGTGCGAGGCAAAGGAGGGGCCATATAGGAACCGGGCGAGGGGTATGGGCTGGTGGAGGGTGCCCGTCGGCGCCGCTTGGTACCACGCCCGGCGGATCCATTGGCCGGGGAAGAGTTGGTATTAGCGACCGGGCTCGATCGGCCATCCGGGGACGATGCACCTGCCAAGAAACAAACGAAATCGAATCTTTAGAGGACAGACCAGACCGGGACGACGAGATTGCCATCGAATCGCCGAAAAGCTCGATCTTTGAGTGGAGAAAGAAAATTAAACAACAGAGAGAGGAAGAGGAAGAGAAAGAGAGACAACCATAGGAGGGTGAGAGATCGGAGGAAGCCATTCGTGGTGGATCGTAATGCGGCGCAGAGCAGCCGTAAAGGGAGAGAGAGGGTTGGGAGAAAGTAGAAACCAGGAGGAGTATGGCGGGAAAGACCGGATACGTTCCCGCCAAAAAGAGAGGAGGCGCAATATGGCGGGCGGTTCAGTGGATCCGATAGCCTGCTTATCCAACATGGATCGGACGTGATGATGCCGATCCTAAACCCTAAAAAAAACTAAATCCGTTTTCTTTATGTACAAAGGTATAAAATAAATATATGAATTATACGCGACAGTGAGTACAACAATCGATAGCGGATACGGATTTTGATCATAGTGGATCTAACATCATTACAAAAGTCATATATGTTGGAAGAAGTCTCACTGTGTAATTCCATGATCGTCAATTTAGGACTTTTACATGTCGTTTCAAAGTTTGGAAGTAAAATTTAATATAGTATTTATATTCCACCAAGATATAAATCAATTTTTATCATCAATTTAATTTACCAAGTTAGGGCTTTTGCATACCTAATTTTTGCTGATTTAATGCTACCATTTATATTCCTTGTTTGAACATATTCATTGTTAATTTGATTCGATAAAATTGACTCGACTCATGTTTTAAGTACTTTCATATTCGATGGAGATGAGTTGATAATTTTTCATGATTTAGTGGGTAATTTTTTGAAAGTGAAAAATGTTTTCGTCGTATGTCCTTTTATCTCATTTTAATTCAATGATGAAATATATTTGTAAAAGGTTACGTTGACTACACGAAGAAAGGCAGCATGATCTACTTGGAACATATGGTAAGCCCCACTTTTCTGGTCAAACATTCTCAATCCAGATTTATTGGATTATATTATGGAGAGGAAATCCCACAAAGAAGTCAACCCATCAAGCACGCAGAAGAAGAAGCAGACTCGGACAAGAGAGAAGACCACATTGACACCCATTTCAATGGTTAATCCTCCTGCAGTTCTTCCTGATCTCTCCCTTGTTCCCTGTCAAAGGTGTGATGTTGCCCATCTTCACCATGGACTTGGCGAACTGCGCGAAGAATGCGTCTTTGCTCTCCGCGTACCACTTCACCAACCGCATGGTGGTCGCGCTGCCGCCGGAGAAGAGGACCTGGTCGGAGGCGAGGAGGCCCTTCCAGGCCACCAGGTTCTTGAAGTACTGGTTGTCGAACCTACCGGGGCTCAGCGCGTCGAGGGGGAACAGGTTCTGGTCGCCGCCGGAGCGCGGGCAGCGGCGGCGCAGCTGCGCGGCGTACGTCGCATCCAGAGTGGAGTCCGGCCGCCCGTCGCCCGTCTGGTTGTACAGCCGTTGCCGGAAGCTGGTGCACCGCGAGTCGCCGATGGTGTGGCTTCCTGCACCCATCGGTTCATGCAGCGATGCGTCACGGATTCGGCACGAAAAGCTCGGTCGCCGTGATCACGATCGGTGTCGTACCTGAGAGAGCGACGAGGTCGACGGTGTCGAGGCCTTTGAGCTTGAACTTAGTGATGATGGTCTGTAGGGTGTTGTTTGGAGCAGGGATGTTGTTGTTGGAGCCTTGAATGCTCGCTCCCATGGAGTCCCTCCTCCCCAGCGGAACCTCCCAGCTCGGCCCACCGGTCTACTCTCTCGCAAAACAAGAAAGAACAGAGCAAAACGGAATCTAAATGCTCGTACAATCCAAGACACGGAAGCTTTCCAGCAGTTCTCGAAGACGAAGACCGTACCAGGACAGTGGAGTCTCTTGCAGCGAGGGCGAGGATGTCGGCGCAGGACACGGTGCGCGGGCATTCCTTCTCCAGTGCAGCCTTGATCTCGTCGACGACCTCGAATCCCCTCGCGGAGTTCCGGTTGGGGTTCGACCTCTTCTCGCTCGTTATCGTCCCGCTACTGTCCAGCAGAAGCGACGCGTCACAGCCCTGCCAAACCAAGCAGCAGCAGCAGCAGCAGCAATAGCATTAAGATCCTCTCAACGCTCGACAAGTTCGAACAGGGGATGACCAAACCTTCACAAAGCAGTCATGGAAGTGGAGCCGAACCAAGGAAGCAGCCATGCGGGCTTCTCTGGCGACGGCCTTGGCGACGACCGACCGCACGATGACTTGAGCTCTCGGGCATGAATGCTGGTAGAACTGCGGGTAGAGGTATCCGCTGCCGCTGCACTGCGCGACAGACAGAAGAGAGGAGAAGATGACGGGAAGATCCATGTACTTCATCTTCTCTCTCTCTCTCTCTCTCTCTCTCTCTCTCTCTCTCTCTCTCAAGCTTGGTGCGACAGTGGACGTCGGCTTTGGGGTACTTATAGAGCCGAGAGAATGATGGCTGGAGGTAGATGTAGGCAGATCTGGAGGTGAAATCAACGAAGCAAAGGGAGACTTGGTGGGATCTAATTTAGCAGCTGGTACTCCATGATAGGCCATTGAAAGAGCAAGTGTAACTGAAGCACTTCTTCTTGTTGTTGCATCCTAAACCCTAAATCTCGAATAAACAGAAGAATTTTGGATGTTGAACCATCATTTCAGGTTATTATACAAATAATACTTGCACAATCTGGTGATCCAAATACCACCATTTGGGTTTTGAGTAAGAAGGAGAAGATGAACTAGATTTGCTGTCTGAGAGTAAAACCTACAGGTTGGCAGCTATGCATGCACCAAACACAACAACCGTTTCTATATTTGCTATAATAGGGTTTTGATAACACCAAAAATCTCAACTTGCAAAATGCAAATGAATTGTATATGACAGTAACTCACAAATGCTCACTCTTAGCTTGGCATACACTTTACATGGCAATAAAAAGTGTAGGGTTGCATGGCTGAGTTCATCTCAAGTGGAATGAGTTAGCAAAAGTGATCAAGCAAAGAGATAAGAAGCATTAGTTTTAGGTGATGATTGAGCTCAACAGTGGTGGCCAAGAGCTCCATCAAAAGCCACAACAGCTTGCTGGAAGATGCAAGTGATCCATCCTATTGCATTATCTAGCATGACTTTTTTGCTATTGTGTTCCCTTCTCATCTTAGCTTTTGCTTTGTGTGACTACTTGCTTGCACAAGTCTCAATGGAGAATGTTGTGGAGCTTTTGCTTGGAGACCAAGCTTTGCTTCAACCTTGAACCATGCCTTCTACTTTTTTTCTTTGTGCATTTTCCAATCTTGTGACTCTTTTACTTTGTTTTGTTTTGTTTTGGAAAGGAAAGCATTGGGGTTATTAAATGCCACCTTAGGCATAGGCAAGATGATGATGATGTCCATGGTCACCTCCAACCACCAATAATTGCCCATAAGTACATGCTTTCAAGATTCCTTTCCCTAATATTTTGCCTACACCTTTTAAGATGTCTTTGTATTTTTCAATAACAAACTTTGCCTCCCAAGATGTAACTTGCATTAGGCAATTAATTGCCCCATTACTTTTTTCTAATTTATGTTTTATTTCAAGTGGTGTTTACCTTTCATTCTTTTTTTCTCTTTTTATTAGAAAATGATGGAATGCTCGTGAAAATAATGGAATAATCAAAGAAAGATTAGTGTTAATCATATAGAAAATGCACTGTACAAGTATTATAAGATATTAAAAATGAGTGTAATTGACATATTATACAAAATAAGATATTGATAGATGATACACTATTGGTTAATCATCATCAAACACGTAACTGTCACGTTGAGTTTAGATCATATTACATCTATTTACGCGTGTGGACAAGAGTCAAAATAATATTTCATGGAGTATTATCCCCTCACAAAATATTTCATAAAGTTATTTTATTCTCAATGATCAAGTATAAAAATATATCCTTAACACAATGATAAGGAGACTTATCTTTTTTGACCACTTGCATTCACATTCGGAGATTAAGGGTTACTAATTTGAATCTATATGAGATCTAATCATGAAATCTCTCTCGACCTCGACTTCGTATAAATAATACATCAAAACTCGATGTTTTTATATCGAGGGTATCTTGAACGATCATATATATATATATATAGCTCCATATCACATTGGATTGATTAAAATATCAATGATGAAATATCGAGCATGCATTATAATAATATCATTACGGAAGAAGATTACATGGTAATCAATTAGGTTATTAAAGATAATAACAAAAAAGGAAGACTAATTGTAGATCCATCTAACATTTTTATAATATCTTATTCGAGTAATATTTTCGATAGCAACTATTTTTCAAAATTTTATTCTTTGTTTTAACAATTAATTACACTCGTATATAACTTGATCAATGTAACACGAGACGTAACCACTCAAATTAAGTTACTATTATTAATGTCCGACTTATCAAAACTACTTTGTTTTAGAGCGTGGAAAGTTATGTATATTGATCGATTGCATATTGGCAAAAATCTCATGCATCGGTTTATGTTCTATAACACAGTTAATATAACCATTTATATGTTTTCAGCATCTTTTGTGGTCAACGTTCTAAATCACATCTCGTGTAGAACCAATGTCAATATTAAATGTAAAAAAACTATGTTTAAATTGCATGATCCAAAGAGGCAAATGTGAACTCGTGCGAGTCTTAACCTAACCTTTTGATGTTGGATGATGATATTGACGCAATAGCAGACAAATATAGTAAGAGTTGTTATTACTCTATCTTTTGATGGTCTTATTATATTGATGTTGCGCAAGAACACGCCAAACATATGCCATTAGAAATATATCTAAATAATTCATTTTAATCATTGTACTGCAGGATAATTGATAATTTTATAAAATAATAAATGACATTAGAAATATTTATGATATATCAAAATATATATCACTTGTATAATAAATACACTAATCAGGTCGCGTATACCTCAATAGAAACGAAATGATATTAGAATTATATTCGATAATGCAACCTCAGACAGACTCCTTATTATGTAACTATTTCGAACGAGCAAAGTATTTTTATTTTTAATTATTTAGTAGTATTTTTGATCGTTTTATCGATCGAAATCGATTTCTTAAAATTATAAAAAATAACTCTTGTTAAGTGCTGTAAATTACTGAAAAAAATGCTGGTAATTGGCGATGTACGATAAATTACCGAACCGCGAAACATCCCGATCAGACCGGATCGGTCGGTCGAACCGGACACGGCTCAGTTTGCGGTCCGGTTTTCATGGAGAGACCTGCGAAGCCAAACCCGCGCGGTTTTGCTGTATACTCAAAAGACATTATTATACTAATTATAAAAATAATTTAAATGGCATTTAGATAACTTCGAAATCATATATAAAAAAAATTAAGAAAAACCAATTATCCAGGCGATCTCTTTCTTGCCCACCGCCGCCATCGGCCCCGTCGCGGTACCGCCGCCGTCTCGGAGCGTCAAGGAAGGGAAGAGGAGAGGAGGAAGGCGAGAAGGAAAGGAGAAGGAGAAGAGGAGAAAGGGAAGACGGAAGAGGAGGAGGAGAGTAGAGTAAGAAGGAGAAGAGGAAGGGGGGAAGAGTACAGGAGAGGAAGAAGAAAAGTAGAACGAGTAGTAAAATAAGAAGGAAGAGAGGAGAAACGAATAGACAAAAAAGAAAAAAAAAAAAGAGTACCTTTCTTTTCTACCCAATTCCGAGTCGTTGTCTAATATCCGTCCTTTAAGACCCCTTTCTCGCTCTCAGGCCCCCCTCCTTCTAGGGTTTCTTTCTCTCTCTGTGTCTCTCTCTCTCTCTCTAACCCTTGCGCTGTTCTTTGGATTCGAATTTTGCGCATCTCGCTCGCTCAATTCGATGCCGAAGAGCGCCGAGAAGATGGACGCAGGTGCCGGGTCGAAAGATGGCAAGAGCGAAGAGGATCGTGAGGAATCGGGGAGGGCAGATGCTGGCCGGTCCCGGGATGCCAGTGCGACGAGTCAGGTGAGGATTGCGGAGTTTGATTACTCGGTCGAGAACTTCTTCACGGCCATGGATGCAATTGGTGATCTCTGTGGAACGTCCGGCGGGGAGAGCGTTGACACGAGTGAGATCCAGCGGTTCTCCTCGACGATCACCTTCTTGAAGTGAGACCACTCTGGATTGTAAAGCTTTTGTCCGAGTTCTTTTGCACCTTGTAGATGGTCGGTTTCTTTGGTCATCGTCGATCAAGTATTGATTACGAAAAGCTTGATTTGTATTAATCAAGTATTGCTGATGTATGGTTTTTTATTAACATCATCGTTTGATGGATAACAGATGGAGTTTTTCATGATTTTTAAGAAAACTTCATGTTTATTATTGCTCTTTTGAGTAACTATCAACTTCGGTCTTGTTTGAATTGACGTGAATCTTTCTTGTCATGATCTGTATCCAATTGTATAAATTTGACATTTTAATTGTCTTCAGTATTATATTCAAATTGATTTATGGAGAATTGATATCATTGTATTTGTTTGTGGCAGAGAGTGGAAGTTCTTCTGCTATGAGCCAAAAGTTATCAACTTTACATGTGAAGAAGTTAAAGATGCAGCAGAAGATATAAGCTTACCTCAATTTTCATCTGCTGCTGTTCCCAAGGTTCATGAAACCAGCCTTAATTTTGTTTTCTTTTTCCAAATGGTTTTGCTGCAGTTGTAGCTGTTTGACCTCAGACAACTCATTTTGATGCATTGTTTGATCTGCTATGCAGATTTCTCAATTACCAGATGAAAGAAAACAATCTGAGAGGTATTCTTTATGCCTTTTTCTTTTGTTACTTGATAATCATAAGGCATCTTCATGTGTATGTATGTCGGCATCTGATTATTTATTTATTTATTGAGCATTTTATCTGTATATTTGTATGTCTATTAGTTTATTATGAGTGTAACTAATGTTGTAATTTGGACCAATAGGGTGTGGAAAAATTCTTCTGTAATCACAGAAAGTTATGATGCCATTTCATGTTCCTGCTGTTTTTCGCTTTTTACCATGAGATTCCTTTAATCTATGTGGGTTACTTCTGAAACTTTTCTAGTCTAGTTTTCTATTACATTTATTCAGCTGACCTGACAGACATTCTTGTCAAATTTTAGTTAGAATATTATATTGCAGCAATGATTATTGGTATGAGAATATCTCCCTGATTCACTTTGTTTCACAGTTTATTATTTATTTATATGATTTTCTTAATTTAGTAGTCATTTTTGTTTTAGTAAAGAATTAGACTCTCTGTTCTGCTTCTTTTTGTTTCCCACATGCTGTATCCACCTTTTTGAATATCATTGTATTGATAAACATGCTGGTATCATGCATGTTCAACCATAGAATGGACTTCTGTGTGTAATTATGTACCAGAATGTCTGAGCAAGTAGGATTCTCTTCTATGCCATAAGTACAGAAGTTTAGTAGAGTACTAGTAGGACATTAAATGTACGTGTTGGAATGTGTGGGAGTGCTGAGTGTCCTTGGCGTATGGTTGGTGGTTTGAGAACTTAGGTTGAAGTTCAATTTTCTGCCCCTCACTGGATGAAGCAATTTTTAATTCTGAGTTAAATTGATAGCAAAATTTTCCTTTATGACACCTGTGATTTATTAAATGCCTCAAATATGTGATTATTATCTGAATTTATGTAAAAAAAATTCAACATAAACATGGTTAGCCATCTCAGAGCTCTTGAACTCCTAAGTGGCACAAGGCTGGGTGATGTTTTGGGATTATACCTGAGTGGTGGTGTGTCATTTTCGGTGAGCCCTCTTGCTCGTTTATTGCAAGTGCTTGGTTTTTATTGTGCCAGCACTTACCTTTGAGGCTTTGTCATTTTCCTTCATGCTTGCAGAAGTCCATTGCGAGGTGATGATGGTTGTTTGCCCGTGCCTTAGTAGGCTGATTCCTTTGGCAGGTTTAGCTTGGATTGCTGCGTGACTTAGGCAAAATCAACTAGTAGATCGAGTTGATTGATTACAAATTCTCACATAACTTAATTAACAATCATAAACTTTGTTATTTTAGTCCTTGTTTTAAACTTTTATTGAATACATTGAAAGCCTTTTTCTTATTTTACAAATGCATATCTATTCATGTTTTCTCTGGAAAATTAGTTGTTCTCACTGCTAATGGGCTTGTTAGAGACCTTTAAAATTTGCATGTCCATTCGTGTTTTGCTCATATAGGTAATAGTTGGAACTATTAGAACTCACCAATGGCGTGTTTTCTATATCTTGGTTGCTAGAAGCAGGGTTCTCAATTACCAGGCGGTATGCACCATTCCGAAAGGATACTGATACACAGATCGCCCTGTAATACCAATGTTTTGATCGGTATCGAGGCCTACCGATCAAAATCGAGGCGTCCCGACCAGTACCACTCGGGATTTCGATCATTATCGAGCTGTATCGGTTGGTACATCCTAGCGTGGTAAGTGGAGATATTTTTGAGGTTTTAGGGTGTACGTACACTCTGGTATACCGACGGTACATACTGGTACATACCGTACCGAACATAGCTCGGTATGCTGATATGGACTGGTATTCGAAACCTTGGCTAGAAGAACTAGGAAATGCTGCATAAAGGTAATATAAAAAGATGCATCATTGTAATATACAACAACTATGACAACAACAAAGGTGTAATGTTCCAATTATTTGGGGTTGACTACGTGAATCTTTTTTCCCATCGAGTTCCGTAAAAAGTCATATTCATAGTTAAATTCAGAGTATAATTAAATCTTAACTGAGGAAAAAATGAATACTAGATAATGGACACTTTAACTGAGAGATTGTTGCATCTGACCACAACAAATTGTAACTTGATATTCAAATTGTTCAAGTTCTATTTCATTTTGAAACTGGTATAACTTGGTCAGTGGTTGATCTATCCAATGCTTGAACCAGTAAAGATAGTCCAATCGAGACTGAAACATGCTTTTCCTTGGATCACTTCTATATTGAACTGTGGTGGTAGTTCTTTTCTGCAGCTAATTTGACCAATTCCTAAACAGTTTAGCCTTTTTATGTTAGTTTTACATGTTGATTTTTTGTAGGTTGTACCATATTTCTGTTTCTTTGTCATCAACTTGTTAAATTGCTTCATTTGATAAAAAAATGGATGACAGTGAGAAACCAATCGCGTGTCCTTGATAGATCTAATTTCCATGACATTGTGCAAAACTAGTTTTCTAGTTAATTTCTGGTGTTTTAATAATCAATGATGCATTAATCTATAAACCTTTGATCGGTTTGTATCGGGATACTGACATTAGCTAGTTAACATTAATTCCATTTTCAACTTTATTATTTTCTTATGTGTTCTTTTTATTAGCCTACAATATTATATGATAAAACACTTGATATAACTTTGCAGCAATGATTTCATTTTGCATGCTGGCGGGCTTGTTTGGGCACTTGACTGGTGTCCCAGCAGTCATGAAAAAAGAGACTCCAAAATAAAATGTGAGGTACCTTTTATGCTCACTTTTCCTTTTTGTTATCACTTGCAAGTGCTATTCTTGGTACCTTATACAATTAATCTAATGAGTTACTCCATCTTACTGATTCTACATTCTTGACAATCATTTAAATGAAAACACCATGTGGGATTTAGTATTAAATGGCACAAGTACTGACAGACAACATTTTGTGTATCATGCTTTCATTTTGTTACCTCACATTGGAATGAAGATCTGTTTCTGAAGGAAGTTGGAAGAAAGAGTTGCCACTAAAAGTTATAATATTGCATGGATTTCTTGCACATATTGTATGAACTTATGCTTTTGTCTCCATAACATTGATGCAGTTAACTCCATTTGGAATTTAACTTGATCTGTAAATGTGTTCCTGAGAGGTTTACTATTTTACTGATTTTTTGGGTAACATAACATAGGAGCTAGTGCATGAACTCCTGAAGAGTGGAAATCTCAGGTTCAGTTGTCATTATGTTCCTGTTTGTTTGCATAATTTTCATGTCACTTCAGCAAATTTTCTGAACTCATCCCCTTTGGTTCTGTCTTGTACTTCACATGCAAATGGACTGTTGACTGTTTTTCTAGTTGTTTAATAGGTTGGTGTTTTGGTATAGGAAACCTTTTTTTCAATTTTCCTTTCCTCTGTTTTGTATGGTGAGAAATAATTGAGAAGCACTGAACAAAGAAGGTAATTAGTCACAGTGGTAGGAAAATAGGATCTTAATTTTTGTACATTTGATACCTGAGATCTCATTATTTTTTGTTTCAGGCAATCAAATAGTATATGCCAGGTCTTTAATGAGCTGGAGAAGTATAACATAACATACAAACTAAAATAACCAAGGAAAGTGTGCATAATAGATCACTGATCTAGCACTTCGAAATTTGTGTTGGCAACTTTGAACGTTACTTGGCTGAGTCACCTCAATAAGCTGGAAATGTCCAAAATTCTTTTGAACACTCAGAAAGGATGAAACAGTTTGCACTGGTGCATCCAAAAATCCGCACATTCACGCTCACATGCTCTAGTATATTAATTTATTACTGATTCTGGTACTAATTTTCTAAACAAGATGACTAAAATAATCGAGGTTAATTGCATGGTCATAATAAAAGGTAAATACTGGTGAATCTGTTCAATCTGAAAGCAATTGGTAGTTGGTTATATTCGGTAATGATATGGCTCTCGAAAAGAAGCATGAAGTATCCTATTGTTCAGTAACTTAGATGGTTGTATAAGAGACAAGCAACTTGGAAGACTATGACCGAGTCATAGGGTTATGTCTCTTATTTGCTGTGGGTCTGTTTGTTTCTTTGATTAGTTACTTTGTGCGCAACTACTGTGGGTGACAAGTTTTGAGTTGAATTAGCCAAATTTTGCAGCCTTGTGCTTATGTGCCTTATGACATCATGCCATGTGGTTTAGAGGAAGTCTTGTATAGATTAACTATTTCAAAAACACAAGCTTTTTACTGTTGTGTGCCTAGGTAACAGATATAGTAGCACAAATCAAACTGCCGTACATGTTTGACTGTCATAAGCCTTTATCATTTATGGCTACTCATTTTGCCCAATTTATTTCTCTATCACTGTTCTAACGATTCATGTTCATTTATCTTTTTCTTCATTTATAGTCTTTCATTTCTATCCAGATAGTTTTTTGGTGAAAAGGCATGGTTTTCTTGTTAATCACCATCTGGACATAATAGAGAACATACATTAGAAATACAAACTTAAAATTATGGCAGTTGTTGTCATCGTCTTCAAACTTTTCTTGGCCTGTTCAAATTATGGTGGGTAGATTGCTGTGCTGGTATTTCTGTAAGATATTATGTTTAAAGATGTGTGATTTACTTCTGATCCTTTTTTACTTATTTGTTAAGCAGTATCTTGCAGTTTCTGCTCATCCCCCGAGTTCTTCATATCACAATATAGGTGTTCCTGTGATTGGAAGGGGTATGATTCAAATTTGGTGCCTCTTAAATTTGGATGAGGAAATTGAGATCCCCATGGCAAGTTCCCGAAGCAGGGGAAGACCTAGAAAGGAAAATATCATACAAAAACATGATTTAGATGGCATAAATGTTTCAGCCACATGCAGGCCTAGGGGGAGACCTCGAAAGAAACCAGAAATTGAAAAATCAACCACTCCAAGACCTCGAGGGAGACCAAGGAAAAGACCAGCTTCTTCAAGCGATGAAGAGTTTAGTCCAACAAGGCCTCAAGGAAGACCTGAGAGGTTGTTGCAAAGTGCAGTTGATCTGAATGGTCTGAATGATGTATCTCTACAGAATCTTACAAGGTCTCCAGTAAGGAGTACAAGGACATGTTCAGATGATGATAGATTATCATCTCTTAGAAAGTCCAGAGGGAGACCTAGAAAACATTCTATTCCAGGAATTATTAATGTGAATGAGAAAGAGGCAGCACCTCCTCTTGGTAATAATGGGATCAAGAGCACGGTTAACTTTGTTGTTCCTTCATGTGTTGATTCAGGTAAGAATTTAGTGGACTTGCCTGTTTTATCAGCTGAGTGTAAGGAGGATCTGATTCAACCAAAACGTAGAGGAAGACCTAGGAAGAAGCCAATTTTGAGTTTGAACAATTCTGTTTCATCAGCCAATGAATTAGGAAATGATGCCACTACATTGCCCAATCCAAGTGAACATGGGACAAATGGGGACACATCACATCTATTTGCTGAGAATGAAATTCTGAAGACACGGGACAATGTTCCATCTTTATCTGTGTCACAAAACAGTTCGCTGTCTTTGCCTGTTTTACCTACTTTAAATTGTAAAGAGGAATCAATTCAACCAAAGCGTAGAGGAAGACCTAGAAAGAAGCAAGTTCAAAGTTTGAATAATTCTATTTCATCATATCTGGATGTCTTGGGAAATGATACCACTGTATTGCCTAATTCAGGCAGACTTGGGATTTCAGATGGGAAGGAGAAATTACTATGCAGTCACAATGAAAATTTGAAGACAGGCGACAATGTTCTGTCTTTGTCTGTCGAGTCACAAAACAATTTAGCAGATGTTAAGTGCAAAGAAGGATTGATTCAACCAAGAGGTAGAGGAAGACCAAGAAAAGAAGTTCTGAATTTGCCTGTGTCTGTTCGTGTATCAAGTGCCTTACCAAGGAAGGATACAGATGATAAGGATGAAAACATCAGTAAAGGTCAGACAGGGTCGGAATCTGTTCCATCTGATATCACAGTGAGAAGAGAAGAAAAAGGAAATAACAAAGAAGATCACAATTGTGAGAGCACCATTTTGTCTGAGTTAAGCAGAGATTGTAAGTTATCTGCTGAATGTGTGCCAACTCATGACAATCATTATGAAGATTCGGTGCTCTTTAATCATGAAACTGTTGATAAAAGGTCACCTGGAGTCGAATCTGTTCATCCTTCAATACCACATATCCTTGCTTTGCCCAGAGTTGTATTTTGTTTAGCACACAATGGAAAAGTTGCATGGGATGTGAAATGGAGGCCACCAACTGCATATGCAGCTTGCAAACATCGCATGGGATATCTTGCTGTATTGCTGGGAAATGGTTCTTTGGAAGTGTATGTGAATATCTTATCCTAGTCATTTTCATCTCATATTTTGGTAGTATAATCTAATGTGTGTGTGTGTGTGTGTGTGTATATATATATATATATATCTATGTTAAATATTTTTTTGGCAAATGCAGGTGGGAAGTTCCACTTCCAGGCCTGGTCAAAGCCTTGTATACTTCTAGTGGTGATGAAGTTAGTGATCCTCGTTTTCTCAAGTTGACACCTGTGTTCAGATGCTCAAAGTTGAAATATGGGGACAGGCAAAGGTAGTTGGATATCCAAGAAATTATATATCTGTTGAATTCAATTCTGTGCTAGCTTTTAAAATTTTATGTTTATGAATTTTAATTTTCCTCAAATGACACTGTATTTCCAAAATAAATGTTCCTTTCACTTTTGAGAGATTGATCTATCTACAGTCTAGTTAACTCTTTTTTTATTTGATAGAACCAATATAGTCAAAGGCGCTAGGTGCTAAAAGACGCCAAGGTGCCAAAACGTCCAAGGCATTAGGCTCTCGTCCAAGCAAAGCAAGACACTCACAAATATTGAGATTTTAAAAATATATAGTTAAGGAGAAATATGATCACTCAAATAAAAATAAGAAATTACATCAGTTTTGTGTCACTTTATATTTCAAATATCACCATCAAAACATCAAATTACATTTATCTAAAGTAACAAAGTACTATAGAGAAGGAAGAAGCAAACAAAAGGAGAAAAGAAAGAAACAATCGGAGGAGAGGATGAAGAAGCAAACGGAAGGAGAAGAGAGAAGGCAAAGAGGGGTGGAGCTATCAGGGAGGTGGTGGTGGAGGAGGACGAGGGAGGAGGGCTATCAAGGTTGGAGCAGGAGTCGAAGGATGGTGAGGGTGGCTGTCGGTGTGAAAGGGAGGCTGTGATGAAGTGGGGAAGAGAGAGGTGGGAGGAGAAGGGAGGGGGAGGACGGTGTTGGGGAGCTGCGAAGAAGGGGGTAAGAGGGAGGAGAAGGGAGTGTGCGATGGATGGAGAGGAGGAAGAGAGAGATACCGCGCGCGGGGGGGGGTGGGGGCGGGTGGGGAGGGGGTTTTTGCTAGGTTGGGGTTTGGTTAGGGTGATCATCTAGTTCAATCGAACCAGAGATCCGAAGTACACCAAATTGACTCAACCTAGGTTCGACCCAGCTCGAATTAAATCAGGCGGGCACTTGGCCCTCCCAGTGCCTGGTTAAAGTTGCTTGCCTAGTCCACCTATCAAATGCTCGCACCTCACCTTGCCTGGGCGCTCGGTGACTTAACTGGATAGAACAGTTTAACTTTTTGAATCATTTACAATGCCTTCAAATATCTCAATGTTGCCTTCTATTTTGTTTTACAGCATTCCTTTGACAGTGGAGTGGTCGCCATCAATGCCTCATGATCTAATTCTAGCTGGATGCCATGATGGGACGGTAAAACAATAGCAGATACCTCATGCATTTTCCCATTTCCTCACACTTCCTTTCTTGTGACATTGGACCTTTCTAGTTTCTACAATAAATATGTCGATGCTTATCTGGTAGATTGGGATTTAATGAATATCTTACATTTCCAGGTTGCCTTATGGAAGTTCTCTACTCAGTGTTCATTACAAGGTACTGAAGATAATTATGTATTTCAAGCTACTTTAAGGACATGTTTAAACAGACTTGGACAACTTCAAAATATACAAATTGTGTAGACTTCTGTTCTCTTATTGCTGAACTCATTTTTCTAGAACTAATAACTAGCTATAGAACTTAAAAATGGATTGCTTGAGAATTTGCATTCCCTTGATATTTTAAAAAATTTTGGTCATTAGATTTTCTAATTATCCACTGTAACAGACAAGAAAAATAGTCCCTAAGATGCATTATGTTGGAAATTTGAGGATGAGCATGAAGAATGTTCCTCTGTCAAAAAAACAAAAAAAAAGGAAGGTTGATAATTACTATGTTATCTTTTGGTAAAGTAAGCTTCAAAAAGATTAAAACATTGATGATTGTCTAGAAAACACTAGAATGCTTAAATGCCACTCTCATTTTGCATCTGTATTGACAGATACCAGGCCCTTGCTTTGCTTCACTGCTGATTCTGCTCCTTTAAGAGCTCTTGCCTGGGCTCCAGATGCAAGGTACTTAATATTTTTGCAAGTTCTTTTTAGTGTTTAAATATTCTGAAAGAACAGCCTTGACCTCTTAAAATTTATGAGCGTTGATTGTTTTGTGGGTCTTTCTCAATAGGTGTACTTGTAATAAAATTATACTTTTAGAAGTTTTCAAGTGTTAGGTCAGGTGGGAAGTTGGTAGCTTCATTTATGAGAAGGTATTGTAAAAATGGATATTCTTTATGAGAACATTTTAGGTTTGCAGAGTCGTCATAGAGAAAATATCTACTTTTGTAGAAACAAATGAATATGGAAGTAGACATGTCACTAATACAATTGACTCAATCATTGAGGTCAAATACTTGTTCGCGATTGCTTGTTGATTTGTTACATCATTAAACTATCTTGCTGCCTCCTTTTTGCTGGCTAATGTCTAAATTAAGATGATGCGTAGGCTATGAAGTAAACATTTTGCTGCTATGAGTGGACAAATCTTGGTGGAGGTTGGAATGATTACTTCATCTTAAACATACGGCTCTCGTTCTTGGTGGCTTGTCTAGTAAATATATTGGTCAACATTTCAAATTTGTTAGTGCTTTTCTAATTTTTTCAGCGTTCTTTCAGTTCAAATCACGATGAACTTAAGAACCGGACAAGTTTAACTGAGTCTTACAGTTCAACCAACCAAGACCAATATTGAGGCATCCGATATGACTATAGATCGTTAGTTCAATATTTTAAATGAAAAATGTAATGAATCTGTTTTTTATTCCTAAAGTATTTGGACTCCCTCAGTGTCTACATTTCATGTTGACAGAGGAAGTGAATTACGGATTAGTATTCATTGCACCATATTTTAGTGTTCAAGCTGTGCCTTTTTAGTCATGGAGCTGGATTTGTCCATAGAGATTACAATCTTGTAATCAAGAATGTGATTTAAGAAGCTTTTATTTTTTATTTTTGGCCAGACTGATTCTTGGGTGGACTGCCTTGGAGCAAGATGTATTTAAATCATAAACACTTGATACTCATATTTTAGACAACTGGCAAGAAAATATTTCGATTTCACGTATGTTTACTCGATGGATATAAGGATTATGGAAATAAAAGTAATAGCAATTATCTACATTTACTATGGATTATCATCATAAAGAATCTATGAAGGAATATGAACATTGTTTCAATTGTTTAACTAGCATATAGTGTAAAGGTAGTTATAATGGGACTTCATCAAATCCTAGAAAAATAAGAAGAATATTTGGGACGTGTTTGGTGATGTCAAATTGTGTAATGATGTTTCTACTGAGGTAGCCATTGACTTTGTACAGTTGCACGTACTAGCTGACTGGATCACTGTATGCACAATAATTTAACATTCTTCTTTAAATTCTCAACAGATGAAAGTCACTAATGCAGTCTACTTTTATGCAGTGAAGTGGAGAGCAGCAATGTATTTGTGACTGCTGGGCATGATGGTTTAAAATTTTGGGATCTACGGTATGTATGTGTTCTGATTTTTACCTAGGACTCAGTAAAGAGACAAAATGGTTTCTTCTGTGTCCATTCCATGGTTAGTGACAGAGGTTTTAATGCTACTGAAAGCAAACTCTTGTCCTTTCTTAAGCCCCATGAATGTTTGCTGCTGAGTGATCTTCAATAAAATTCTTTCTTCTTTCACTTAAGACAATGCATATTGTTCAATATGTATGACAATTTCTTTTCTTTGCTGAATAAACGGTAGAATGTCTGGTTGTGAGCACAACAAATGTTTTATCTTAATATATCTTTTGGATATTATTAAAACTGAAAATTGATATTTTTGATATTTTGGCTACTTTTGATTCTAAATTAGTTTGATTAGTTGATTAGACTTGTTTAACAAAAAACATACTCAAAGTTTGAAGATCAAATAGTCGAATAACTTCATTAGCATATAATTATGAACTAAGTTTGTAGAAAAAAAGCATAGTAAAATGATTATGCTTTAGCAATCTAGTGATTAAATTCCTTCTCTGAAAGTTGTCATATATTTGCATGAAAGATTGAGACATGCTAATGACTATGTAGGCTAATCAATAGATTGCTGTTGTCTGGTCTATTTTACTTTATGGTAATTGGATGCAGCAGGTCCATTTCCATTCTGATTATCATTTAACAAACCATAATATATTATAGATTTGCTGCGTTAAATCATTTTGGACTTTGGATATTTTAATACCTGTTTTTGATATTAATAAGTAAATATTTCTTTGGTAAATTGAGACCATAGGAACCCTTTACTTTTGTGGTTAAAATTAATATGTAAATTGTGACCAATGCCAGCAGAATATGATAAAAAGATGCTAGATGCTTCATTGGCTCCTTGTGCCCAAAAATGTAACCTTTATCTCATGCTTGTATTAAGTTGCAAAATTCTCGATTATTGTCATAATCTTTTAATATATATACACACACATGCATATTACACACACAGACACGTGTGTGTGTGTGTGTGTGTGTGTGTGCACTACGAATGGTGAGAAATTTTGATTACTAATGAATATTAGTTATATGGCATTGAAATAAATAATTATGTTAACGTTTGTAACTTTTTTATATCTCCTTTTTACAAGATAATAGGATCTCTAGCTGAAATTTATTTATTCTTTCATTGTTTGTCAGATGCAAGTAAGCACTTTTCTCTCCTGCAGTGATCCATACCGTCCTCTATGGGAAATTAATTCTATACAAAGAACTGTACTGAGTGTTGATTGGCTGAAAGATCCTAGGTGATGTAAAGTCTCCATTTTATGTCAGATATTAATTTCACTGAAGCTGTAATGCTTTATGTCCATTTTGTAGATGATATTAATGTCTGTGATTTCTTTCTACATTCCTTTTTGCTTGTTATTTCAATTCCCCGTTGTTAGTGGTAAATATTTTTTCAACTCATTGAACAGAAACTATAATAAACTTTTGCAAGGCCTGTGGTAATTTCATGCATCTTGTGTATGCCACTAATTTAGATTGCTGATTAAGAAAACTATATTTGTGCAACCATGCAAGTGTCCGTTTACCTTGATTGTGAGCGTGTGAACATAACACATATTCGTGTCGGTCTTTTGGGAGAGTGGGTTAACCTATGCTAATAGTCATCTTTATATGTCCCTCAAATCCTCTCAGAAAGTCAATGCATCAGCTTTTCTTCGAAGTAAAAGTATGCACCCTAGTTTCATTTTTTATTTTGGTTCTCCGATTAAAAGCTATGATAACTAAATAATTTTTGCCAACAATGGAATGTACAAGTGATACAACGTTTATTGTCCCAAACTTGAGGTTTGTTGTAGCCTCATATTATGTATTAGTTTTTGCATTATATATATTAGATGCTTTACAGTTCTGAAAGCTAAAGTAATTTTTAGTAAAACGAAATAGATCTGGGTTGTGTTTCTAGTAGTTTAAAATGTCATTATAGTGCACATATACAAGACATTAGATGATTTGAAGTTTTGAAAGCTAATGTAATTTTTAGGAAAATGAGACATGCAGGTTGTGTTTTTAGTAATTTAAATGCATTAAAGTTTTAGAAGCTAATGTAATTTCTAGGAAAATAACAGGTCCGGGTTGTGTTCTAGGAATCTAAAATCTGTTTGTGCATGCACCATAGATATCTATTTCTGCATCTCAAGACATATAAGGTTCTAAAAAGTTGTCAGTCACCTGGATACTTACTGCATGTATCCAGATAAATTGGTGCATCAACAGCTCTTAAAATACACATATGGAAACTCATTAAATGTAATATAGTGACATCTACTAATATTAAGTGTTAATTATGACAATAACATACAGTAGTGTGGGTTGATACATACACATTTGGGTTTGTTTTAAAGAGCTAAGATGAAGTTATATAATACTATGCTTTGATATGTTATTATAACCATTGAAGGAAGGAGAATCAGACATGTCGATGCCTCATGTTTCCTAGGCGTATACTGTGTAGCCAAATTACACTACAAGGACTTGGTTGGCCTTTAGATGGTGTGCCCAAAGACCATGCTTAACCATGACCACACTAAGTCATAACTATCTACTTCTGAAAAATGCATATTATATTGGGGGCACATGAAACACATGATACAATGAATTAACGATTCATTAGATAAATGTAACTATTGTCAACTTGTCATTCTTATGTTCATGTCTGTTTCTGCAGATGTATAGTCATAACACTTGATGATGGCACGGTGAGATTCCTCAGCTTGTACCATGCTGCATATGATGTCCCTGTTACAGGGAAACCATTTGTTAAATCAAAGTATCAGGGACTGCATAGCTTCTCGTGCTCATCCTTTGCAATTTGGAGTATTCATGTCTCACAAACTACTGGTATCACAGTCATTTGATTTTGTTTTATAAAGGTCTGGCGAATGCTTGCAGCATTTTATTTGGGCACAGATAATTGATTTGTTGAACATTTGGATGATTCACATGAATATTTTGTTTAGTGCTTCTTGGATAGGAATTTGTCCAAATTGGTAGATGGAGTATGTTTGCCTGCTTTTGTGTCTTGCGAAGACTGAGAATCCAGTCCGTTTATGAACAGAACATTTTTGAAATGGCATTCTATTCATTGCAACTTTATTAAGTATTGATGGCAAGAATTTATAAAGTTTTGATATGGACACTGTTGATTCCTCAGTGGCATACTGTCCATGCATAGTTTCTTCTTGGCTTATCCCAGATTGTGGCTTGATATTATCTCACTTATAATTTTTTAATTTCATAAATGATTATAAATCAGTGCTTGTTGTCAAATTATGCAGAAGGCTTCTTTTTAGTTGGTAGATATCATAGTTTATATATAAAAAATATCATCTTCCCTGAGGTGCCAAAGTTGAATCATCTACCTATTTACTTTCAAGTATCTTGTTGGTACATTACAGCTTGTTGTTGTTTTGTTACATCTATCTTCCAGACTGGTTATCAAAGAAGGGACATACATGCACACTTATCTGGAATGTTGTTATAATATATATGACCAATTAGTCTCTGTAAAACCATGTGATTCTATGTTGTTATTATCTTATGAATCTCTAGGAAACCTCTTCTCCAAAAGCTTCCATGGTTTCTTACTTGAATTCCTTTGCTAATTGTGTTGATGGTAACTTGTGTTGCTTATTTGTTTTAGGTTTCGCTGCATATGGTTGTGCCGATGGCTCCACAGTTCGCTTCCAGGTGAGTTTATTTTTGTAGGAACATAAGTCGCAGCCTTGATTTACTTCCAACTATCTTTGCTGTATATAATGAAAAATATGCGAAGTAATTGCATTGTTGCATGTTATTTTCATTAGCTTACAACTAGATTTGTGGACAAAGATCCAAGACGAGGACGCACACCACATTTTCTTTGTGGTTCACTCTCAGAAGGAGGTGGGACTTTTAAGATCTACACTCCATTGCCAAATACGCCACTAGCACATGTTCCTTTCATACAGAAGAAGCCTTCTAATGAGTGCCGGAATGCAAGTAGAACAACCATACAGTCAAACTTATCGGATACAGAGCAGACAAACGGAGAAGATTCTCCATTTCCAGGTGAATAAACAGAAAAAGAAAAGATGACCCTTCTTGCCGCATAGTGTTTCCTATTGATATTTACCCTTTTTTTTCCTTCCATTACCAGCATCATGTTCTGGAGGTGATCGGGCCAGGCTGTCTGGATCTGGTGGTTCTCAGGTTCCTTCAAAGACAACAGCAAAATCAAGAAATGGCACAAAGAAACATGATCCCATCCAAATGACAGACCAATCATTTGCGATCAGCAAAGAGGGGCAAAGGATATCAGAAAAATGCAAGACTCAAGATGATAAAGAAGAATATGAAGTATTTCCTCCAAAGGTTTTGGCAATTCATAGAGTGAGGTGGAACATGAACAAAGGGAGTGAAAGATGGTTGTGTTATGGAGGAGCTGCTGGAATCATCAGATGCCAGCAGATGTTTTGATGATAGCTCACCGATGAGTAGTAGGTCAGCTACTTTCTAGTTCTAAAGTCTAACCAGGGCGGTAAGCTGCGCAAATGCAAATTACGTGCATCCTGTTTTAAAGGTCTGTTTATGGTGTTAAAAGGCCAGCAAAATTAACCTGCTTCTAAAGCAATTTCCCCCCCTTTTTTTTTTCTTTGCTTTAGCTGTAGCATATGGCCTTTATATTATTAGATGCTTCGTCGTGAACGAGTATTCACAAGTCATGTAGTCTGTACATTGGTTTAAAAGCTAGATTGTAGTGTCTCGGTCCGAATGAGTTGGTCAGGTTTCTGACCAAGTAGATTGAAATCATGAGAAATCTTCTAAATCATAGTTTAATTGACATAGGAGTGCCTAGTTTGCTAGTGAGCTCATGTAAATCTATGATATTATTTTTTTACAATTCATAATGTTTGTCTTATAGCCTTTAATCCAAACTTTAAAGGGATTAGTTATTAGCTGCAAAGTACTAAATTTTATAATTTACTATGAATGGATGGTTGTTTCATGTACTAATATTTACTTTGGTGTTTTAGAATTTTTTGTTTTCAGTTTTGTATCCTTGCTTGGTATCAATGGGGGTGGTGAACTTTGTATCTCCCACTGTGATTTTAAATTCGATGATGAGCTATTTATCAATTTTATGAGAATTATGAGGACATCAAAAACAAATCCTATATTGCCCAGTCCCATATGGAATCAGTGAAACAAATAATTTTGGCTGATGACGTGTTTATTATGTCAGTGTGGCAAGTGCTGCCATTGTTGTTAAGGAGTTTACCACCCATAGCTCATTGGCTACTACTAATTTACAATTTGTCTTACATTTTATATGTCACAGGGTTTGCCATGTTAAGATGTGGGTGAGCTGAGACTGTCAAAGTGAATGCACAAACTGTGTCGTGCTACGATCATAGCTTTGAATGCAACATATTGAGCCCTGTGTTGGTTTCCATATGGACGTGCGCACTAAATTGTGCCTTCCAATTTCTTGAAGCAATAACGATCCTCCGAGCATTTGAAAGGAAAGGCAAAGTGCCGCCCCCACCCAATATATAGTCAAAAACTCATCTGATCTGATACCAAGCAAGGGTTGAGTTGGGGGTGTTGTTTGTCTAGGCCGTCAACCAAAATAACATCAATGGCATTAAAAAAAATAAAATAAAAACAAGACTATTTCGATCGATTTCCACTTCACGCTATGCGAGTGAATCTGCCAAGACAAACGAGAAGACCGTGACGAACAAACTGAAAAACCAGACAAAATGAGTCTACCAAAACCTAATGTTAAGACCGACGACAGACGAAAAGAGAATCGATGCAAAGTGGACAAACAAACATCCTTTTCTAATGCCCGTCGTATCTACAACGAAAACGCTAGCGACGGCAGCTTATTTAACAAGGATCTTCTTGTTTGCAGCAGAATCTGAAGAAGTAGATCAAGATTTATACAGAAAGAGAAAGCACCACAATGGGTGAAATAGGTGCTATTTTGTTTCCAGAAAATTCAATGAACATTTGTCAATTATAACAGCAAAATTCCAAAACATTATACACATCTATCAATTCCACCAGGCAGATACATCAAGCACAGTCTGGTTTCCAAAAATGCAAATAATTAAGATATTCTGTTACCAAGGTACAAAAATCTTTTCCTACAAACATGAATTCTCATGCTCATAATTACAAGAAACCCAAAACTGATCCAGTACATTTAAATAAAATTGTTAACAAAAACATTTTGATTTGGCACCGTAATGCGCTTATAGCATTTCAAGAGATTAAACATTAATAGTTCTCGCTCTCAATCAATCCGCGCTCATACTTTCATCTATCGCAGGAACAAAATGGAAATAACACGATATGTTAGTACTGTTTTTCTCTGAACTCTGCTGCTGATATCACTGATTGACTGCTTGGATAAACAAAAGCATTGGAAACAAAAAAAATAGCATCAAAAGTTAGCATACCATTAACGCCGGGTAGTCTTTCCAATCGAGCGCTTCCCAGAGAACAAATGCTTTGGCTTCAGGTTCGGAATTACTCTATCGGCTTCTCCCTTGCGAGCAGCCTTGTTCCTCACCTTCACGGACTTCTTTGCTATCTTAATTGCCTTGAGTTTTTGAGCTGAGTCTTTGAACCCTTCTCCAGGAGTGACTTCACCAGGTGGGCGTGATTTTGACCTAGATCTCGACCTTGTACGCAGCTTCTTGTTAGACAGTTTGTCGTCAATATCCATAGCTTCTCCATCTTCACCTTCTCTTCCCAGTGATCTCTCACGCTTACGACCTCTCCTAGAGACAGACCTACTCCGTGCACGATCGATTGCTTTAGTGGGGTCTATTCCCAGAGCAGACAGCTCTCTTCCCATCCTCTCAGATGTGTATTTCTTGTCTTTATCAAACTTCCTCGGCACAATAGGACGGCTCTCAGCGGTGCTCTTCTTCATCCTATGCTCTTGGACGAGCAAGTTCTTCTTCCGTCTGATCTCAGCAAGAAGCTGTCGCTCTTCCTCAGTCAATTCTTTTCCATCCATCTCAAAATCTTCTTCATCAGCCTTTGCTTCAAGATGAAGACCCTCTTCTCGTTCCAACTCTTCCAACCTCAGCAAGATGTCGGGATCAACAAAATCATACACATTGTGCCCATCAAGAATCTCTGGCATAATGTCCTCTTTCCATTCTTCATCAGCCAATATATAATACTTCCTTAAGTTAGCAGAATAAACACCGGCTCCACCATTCTCCTCTTCAAGATCCTTCTCAAGCTTCCTCTTTCCCTTTTCCTCATTAGCCTTTTCGCTAGCTTCCAAAGCAGCCGGAGGAATACAAGGAGGGCGCTCTTTTGTATCACGAGGCTTTGGAATCGCAACATGAAACCTGTTCAGACAATCATTGATTTTTTTAGACTTCATCTTTATCTCCACTCGCTGATTCAAAAGCCTCTCACAAGCAGCATTCTTGACAGCTATTACTCCCTCATCCGTCATGGTACTCATAGTCAACAAGACTTCCTCATCGTTAGAGTCGCCACCTTGGGCCAAAACAGTTTTGACGGCCTCGGTCTTCATCTCCATTACCAATTTCATGTCCTCCTCAGAAAGCCCCTCCAATGGCTGCAGATCGATCTTGTTACAAACGACAATCAATGGCTTGTTCATGAACAATGACTTGATGCTGTGGAAGAGAGCTGCCTGCTGTTCTATGCTGTAGCCACAGGATCCAGATATGTCAAGGAAAAACAAGACTGCAGCTTTTAAGTGTGCCAGGGCTGTGATACTGCACATTTCTATGATGTTCCTGTCCTCAAAAGGTCGATCTAGGATCCCAGGAGTATCAATCACCTGGTAACGGAGATATTTGTAATCTGTGTGGCCAACAAACAAAGACTTTGTAGTGAAAGCATAAGGCTGCACGTCGACATCAGCCCTAGTGATTTTGTTCATGAAAGAACTCTTTCCGACATTTGGATACCCACAGATTAAGATGGTACGGGTATTGGGGTCAATTGAAGGGAGCCTAGCCATGTGCTGCCTTATCTGCTCCAAATAAGCCAAGCTAGGGCTGATGCGCTTTATAACCGTGCACATGCGGCCTAGAGCAGCAACCTTCAAGCTCTTGCACCGGTACAATGAGTCTCCATACTTAAGCAACCTCACATAATCTTTCGCAATCTTCCCAACAATGTTCCTAGCTGTGTTAACCTGACCAAGAGCAAGTTTGTAGTGATCTTTGTTATACAGCACGTGGAGCAGATCCCCGTAAAAGGGGTGAATATCATCCAGCCGAGGAAACTCATCAATGATGGCAGACAGTTTCTCATGAAAGTTCTGCTGGGTGAACTTCACCTTGCGCATGTAGAATTCACGGAGACGAGAAATGGGATACCCTTTGTGGACAACAGTTGGAGTCTGGCGCTGGGTGCGAGAGAGGATGATGTCAATGAAGTCCTTCCCAGAAGGGACAACTGTGATCTTCTTAAAGTTATACTGCACCATGTTTCCAGTATGTGAACAAGACCAAACTATTTTGTTTTAGCGTTTTACTCGTTGCGTCTCCTGAAGACATGCATTTTGTAAGAATGGCAGCAAAAAATATAAAGTGATAGTTCTCTATAACCAGGTAAGATAACACATTCAACGGATATCTTAACTTTTCTTGCTAATTATAAATACATGAACCATACCAACTGAAATAAACATTACGCAAACAAAAATGTAACCAGTAGCCACACTTAGATCAGAATGAGGTCAGCCCCTCTTAAAACCTTTTAAAAAAAGGAAAATGTTCTTTCCATTGATAACAAGTGTATTTGGATTAGGTAGTAAACAATTAATTCATGAAGCTGAACTTCATCAGATATGTTTTAGCCTTGCTAAACAACATAAACCTGAATGATAAGTACAAACAAATGGAATTTTACATCCCAATTGTCTTCCGGAATGAATTGGCAGAAAACATGACAGAAGAAGGCATTGTACACCTTTTCCAGTACTGCTGGTGTCAAAGGCATATGCAGGACGCACAAAAGGGTCACCATCAACCAATGAGTAGCAATCCAAAATATAAGGCAACATAGAGATCAGTTCGATGGGATCAATTGTTTCATATCTCATGAACACAGCACTGAGAAACACCAATTTAAACCTATTCTAACAAATTACTTGCGGGGTTCGCTTCAAAAGGATAAATAAAGCAAATAATTACGAGCAAACTTTAGTCGGTGATGCATTTTACGAAAGAGACCTTTTTTTTTGTATTAATTATTAACTTCAGTTTGGCGCTGATCCGAAACATGAGACGCACAGAGACCAATTTGTGGCATCAAATGGTTTATATCTCATGAATAACAGCACCCAAAAACACCAACTCAGATTCTATTCTAAAAATCTACATGAGGAGTTCGTCTCAGAGAAATTATCGAAGAGAAATAATCATGAGAGAAAAATTTAAGCAGTACCAAGCAACAAAATTCAATCTTTTTCTCGATATCATCTCACAGGATCGCATCAATATAAGCGAAAAATCATGTAGACCCAAGATGACTAATCACGAGAGTAAATTTTCGGCAGTTCCAAGCTGAAAAGTCCCATCTTTTTTCGAAATCAACTTTCAAGATCGCATCAACATAAGCAGGAATCATGTGGACCTAATTGAACTAATAAAGAGAGTATAACTTTAGGCAGTACCAAGCTGAAAAATCCCCGGGTACCAACACAAGATCCGCATTAAACGACACAGAAATCAGGTGATGGAGAATTAGTAAACAAAGATCGAGTTTAGCAAGAAAAATGAATCACCGGAAGGAGTCAAGAACACCGCACAACTGCCGCGGGTAGGGAGACGGTTAGGGTTTTGCCGCAAACCACCGCGCCCTGGGAAGAGGCGAGCCGGAAGCGGGTCGGCTAAGAGCTTTATAACGCGTGTCCACGATCCGAACCCGTTAGATAAGCGGGTACCGGGTCGAGACCGGCATTATAAACCGGGACACGGTATCAGAATCCAATAAGCTCATCCAACGGATGCGAGGAAACATATTAAGGATGTTAATTATACCCGCGGAGATCCGCCCCTATTATATATAATAGGATGGAGATGAAGATGAGAAAATATATTAAGGATGTTAATTATAGTAGGGATATTAATCATACGCAAGAGAAATATTTTATATTATCCATATAATGATTTAATTATCAAATTAGATTGGATGAATCTTTATTGAATCGATAAGAATTATTTAATTTAATTGGATCAAATGAAATATATTCTCGTTCAACAGGGGAGGCAGAGACTGAAGAATTCTCCGGTCCAATTAGCTGCAAGTATTATTAATAATAAATACATGGGGGGCAAAAACAGAGGATAGAGGAAAGCTTCGCCACAAGGAAGATGTTGGATGATCGAATTGAAGCTTTGCGATATGAGTAAAACCATCGTAGAGCTAACTCAGAATGCAAGTATTAAGAAGAAGAAGAAGATGATGATGATGATCTAATGGGATGTTTCCAGGAACTCCATACTCTGGTAGTAGTATTAGCATGCAACTATTCTGCTTCTTCTCGTTCATGCAAAACTGCTGAAGCTGTGCAGTTCTTCTTCCTCGAATTTTATAACCCAAATCATGACCACAGAAGTCGGTCATTCTTTTTGTGATCTTTTACTCCACTCTCCTGTGGGTGAAGAAACATGAAGCAGAGTGCTCCGGCCATTTGTTTCGTCAAGTTGTGTTCTCCACCTGCCAAATGCCCAATGAGAGGATAAACTCATCTTCAACCTTTGCTCGTGATCAAACTTTTAGTGCCACCAAAAGTCTAAAGTCAATCTGGAACCGGAAGTGACACCGAAGCCCACCAGAATTTAATAGATGTAGAACTCCTTGGTGTCGATCAAACGAGCTGACATGATCTTTCCTCACCTTTGTCCAAATCCTTTTTCGCAGATGGCCACCCTCATGCTCTCATCACCCGCTAACTCCGGTTAGGTTTCTTAAGCTTTTCTCAACACCCACGACAGGTGATCTCACCATCCCACCACGCTTTTGTATTGATGGTGGGATATATTTGTATTCTATTGCAAACCCATCACCGAAATCCATGCACTTCTCTCTGCCTTTTGTTCTTAAAAGCTATCCCTTCGAGCAACCTTTTCTTAGAACAACCAAGGAACAAGAAGAAGTATGATTCATTGCATGAGCAAGCAAAGAAAAAAAGTGATGAAGAAGCAACTCCTGTGGTTTTGTTTTCTTGTTTCTGGTTTCTTAGGTACATCTATCTCATAAAGAAGTTATATTCATTGCCAATAGGCAATGTTTTGTTTGCTAATAAGATTTTATATTCATGCTCTCAGAAACAGCCTTTATAGTTTACTTTAATGGATCTAATTAAGAAGTTACATAATGAAGCAATAACACTGTTTACATGAATATATATTCTTTCTGTTTAATCTGCAGACTGAAGAATTCTGTTCTTTAGGAAGATATCTTGAGAAGGCATATACAGAAAGAAGGTTCTGGATGACTACTTCTTTTCATTAATAAAAAAATGTAAAAGAATTAAAGAACAGAAATATAAAAAAATATTGAAAAAAAAATATAAAGAGTGACTCTTTTCCATCAAATTTCCATTGCAACCAAATGAATGCTCAAGTTAATTTCCTTCAGTTTGATCAAACCAAATCAGCAGTTCTAAAGGCAAGCATATTCTCCTTCATTTCAGATTTGTTTTATTGTGCACTGTACTTGTATGTGTGCATGGTGTCCCACAGAGAGAGAGAGAGAGAGAGAGAGAGAGAGAGAGAGAGTTGCAGAAATAACAATAGATTTCACATAAAACAGGGCACTGAAAAATGATGTCTTCATCATCTTCCACCCCAAACATAAAACAAATAGCAGGCACAAAGGCAAAAGCCATGACCATAAACAAACACCACAAGCAGCAATGTCTTTTCTCATCAGTCAGTAGTAGAAGATGCTGTCAGCTGAGGCCATGATGGGCTGGTTGATGTAGCTGCAGTTCCATGCACCGGCGGTGGAGGTGTCAGCGACACTCATGTTGCTCACGTTGAGGTAGTCAAGGATCTCATCAAGCGACTGCAGCCTGCTGCGGAGCTCCATCACCTGAGCCCGCAGCACCGAGTTCTCGTACTCCACCGCAGCATAATGCTGCTTGGTGAGGCTCAAGTTCGTCAGCAGCTGCCTGTTCTCCTTCCTCAGCTGGTTCGCCTGCGCCATCAGCTCATCCAGATGCTGCTGCTTGCGCATCCGCGACCGCCTCGCCGATTCGCGGTTCGATATCATCCTCTTCAGCTTCTTCTGGTGCATTATGGCCTGTAGATCCTCTCCTGAACCAGAATTTAGCGGACGACTGGATCCAGAAGATGTCCCACTGGGAGAGGCCATGGAAGATTTGTGCCTTTTGCAGCACAACAAGAACAACAAGCCAAGTGTTCTTAGTGGTGTTTGAAGTTCCGAAGCTAGCGATCGTTAGGAAAGACAAGATCTCGGGTGGAATTTTAGCCGATATATGTATATTTTGTGAGGCTCTCAGATCTCACAAGTTCATGAGAACACATAGAACCAATAAAGGAAGACCACGGAGAAGGATTGAACGAGATGGGATCTGCGCCGGAGAGTGGAACTGATCATAAACCCAGAAAGAAGGATTTCACTTAGGATAGGCGACATCAATCAGAAACGTCAAGAGAAATAGACGATGCATGAGCCCAAACAAAAGAAAAAGTGTTTTTAGCTCAGAGAAGTTCGGATCTTTGAACAAAGAGAAGACAGTGCGCCTCCCTTGTTCAAGCTGCAAGGTGGGATTTTTACACCAAGGATCAAGCAAAGGTCAGATTTTGATGATGGTTTCTTGGATTTTGCGACAGAAACAGTAGTCCCTGAGAGGAAATTGGACAGCGTTTCCCCTGTGGATTGCTGGAGCACAGATCCAGGCAAAGCCAGAGAACCCTTAGAACACAAAAGGCAACAGAGCAACAGGGGATGAAGGCTATAGAGCAGAGCAGCAGAATCTCAATAGAGCTAAGCAAGGGAGAAGAGGAGAAGGAGAAAAGGGAATTGGAGGCTAGGAGAGGGGTGTAATTTATAGAGTGAAAATGAGGAAAAGGAGGAGAGAGAAATAAATATAAAATTGAGAGAAACAAAGAACTTTGGTATCTTTTGTGAGTGTGTGTCTGGAGTGAGTGATTCCTTTAAAGAGGTCATCAATGACATTTGACACTGCCACTTAATTCCATTATATCAGCCCAATTATTCAGCAACATCAATAAGAATGATTCAGGCAACCTCAAGGGCATTAAAGAACAAGTACTTTTCTTGTTCTTGCATGAAAGAATGAATGCTACACTTGGCTAAGAAACTAGACAAGCCAAAGAAGAAGGAAGACAAATGCTGCAAGATTGCCAAAGACTTTGTTCATGGTTCCCTTGTAGAGATATGCAAGCAGATCACATCATGTAAGAGCACCAATAGAAGCAATGAGATGGTTTGTAGTAATGGCTTAGGTTGTGTCCCACTTCAGACCATTAGATAAAATGCTCTTATGATGCCATCAACATTTGTTCAGGAATATAGATTTGCTTTGAGGATCTTATTCAATGCAACAGTTCCTATTACATTTCTCAGCAGTCTGACACTCTTTTTTATCTTTTGTTCTAAGGAACCAATTCATACTGATCCATGACATGAGTAACAAGGATGGCCCTTGTCTTTCCTATAAATAAGACTAGTGTTATTTTGAGAATGGTTGGATACTGTGGGTTCTAAGCACAAATTATTAGAAGCATAGATTTTTGTGGTTTGCATAGTCTCATTGGTAAGATTGCCAAAGACAGAAAACTTTGGATGCCAAATTTGTGTTCCTTCTTCCATTAAAGATTTGAACCACAATGAGGCTTCAAGCTAGAGATGTCTCATGTATTATTTTTCTTTTTTTTTTTTGCTTCTTCTATTTATGAAAACTTGAACTTTAAGTTTTAAGAATTGGATTGAGTCTTTGAGTTAGCTCAACTCTAATAAGTTTTAAGAGGTTTTCAAAATCTGGACATTGGATAGATGCTAATTGATCTGTGCTCAACTATTAATACTGATCAGTTCCAACATGAAGAACTCCAAGTTGGATATGCAGCTGGCCATGTCTCCAGCAACTTGATGGTAAGAAGGGCACTGGAAGATTGATAAGGGAGATGAAAAGGTTTTCTTGGTACCTTACATTGTTGACCACCCAGTGATGACCATACAACTCACCTGGACACTTGCCCTAATCTTGAGCAGGAAACATCCAGGTAAGTTCAATTTGATCACATTTGAGAATCACATCTCAGTAGGTATTGGAATGAGCAGCCAAAAAAGAGCATGATGGCTTGTATCTCAGCTCACCATCTTGGAAAATTGTGAAGAGGAGGAACCAATGAGAAGCAGTGCTTTTGTCTTGTACTACAATTGGGTCCAAAACATGAAAAGGAGATGGTGACATTTTATAAGCTATTTTCTAAAAGCAATCTTAGTGAGTGGAAAAAGAAGAAGGTGAAAGGAGAAAGATGCCACCAAGACCTACTCTTGAGGCCAAGTACTTCGAGGGTAAGTAAAGGATTTTATGGAAGTCATAAACTATGCTCATTGTTAATCTAGACTGAAACTTTGAGGTCAGCCTAGTGAGACAAAACTGTGCCAGTAATGAGAAACATGGTTCTGGACCTTAGGCATATATATCAATGGGCATCCATGGCCACCAGTATCAGTTTGGGTGGGAAGCACATAGCAGAAGCCATGCTTTTTCTTGAATCACCTGGCAGATATGTTTGGTGACTTTTGTCAGTCAAGGATTCTTGTTTGATCACACTCTTTGTTCTGCCTTTTGTGTTTTGATAAGGGAAAGAAATTATCATCATTCCTCAACTCTTCTCATCATCACACTGCATCATCGGAGCTTATCCCGAGTACTTCTCCGGCATTGGAATGAATGGTGTGGCACTGCCACATGCATTCCGAGATGCTGTTGTATGAAGACTTTGTCGACTTCAAGTTGGCTTTAAGTAGAAGATGATAGTGATGTGCAGCATGAAGACAACCGAAGTGTTGAGAAGTTGCAAGAAGTAAAACATGATATCATGACAGCAGCTGACATTTCTGGAAGGGCTGCTGCTGCTTGCCCTTGACCTTTGAAGGAAGCAGTGGTTGCAGACGACAGCCATGCGTAGCTCATTATTTAGCTCCTAGTATTTTATGATCAAGATGTGGAGCACTTCACTCCCACCATAGAAGCTAAACTAATAACCCTAACACTGATGGAGGATGCAAAGGTTCCTCCCACCACACCACAACATTATGCTCCTGTAGGTTCTTCCCAGCTTTGAAAACATGCAGAAAGGTGGAGGTGGAGATGGAGGAGGAACAAAACCCAAGCAGATTTCATCCAGCTGACAGGTCCATGGGAGCACAACAAGGACATCGTCAGTGAGTTGCAACTTTGCAACTTGCAAGTGGATTCTGAGAAGTATCCTCCTCTTAGTTGGATCCCAACTGGAGGCACAACATAAAAGCTTGCAACTGCACATTATGTACTGCAATTGGTTCCACCAAAGAAGATGCACTGCAAATGGGCCATTACCACTGTAATGGTGGCTTCTGCTTCTTGTAGTAACATGGATATTTGCATGCCAAAGAACTCAGGCTTCCAGCTTTTGATTTAAAGCACTGTACTATTGATTCCACCTTTCATTATTAATTAATTAATTAATTAATCTATCCATCCTCAATCAAGCTTCCAGCACCAACCAAGATGTGAAGTATGAACAGCATTGGTTTAAGAGTGGCATATGAGTTTGTTGACAACATGTAAATTGTCTTTGTGTTCATCATGGGGCTGTGAACTCCACACTGGTGGTCCTCCAAAGAAGGAGATTTGTTTTGTTCATTTGGTTTAGCAAAGGGATCAAATTAAGAGTTTTCTCTTTCTTGCTTTTGAATCCTTGGTTGTGACCTAAACATAAGAAACACTCGGTGATGGTAAATAAAGATTATAAAGCTATAATAAAATGAGAACAAAGAGAAGTATGGTCCAAATACCACATAAGATGGGAGATGATATGCATAATCCACATGATATAAAGTCACACAAGGTAGAACAATGTATTATTATTTTTTCATAAGAAAAATAGTTCAAAGTTATAGTAGAAATGCTGTCACATATGAAATATCATAATTTTGTCAGAACCATGGATTACAAATACAAACTACAAAATAGTGAATAAAACATAACCAGACACTTAATATCTAAAAAATAAGAAATAAAGAGGAATATGGTGGGCAAATCTATTAAGGAACGTATCATGAAAAGGCAAGTGCACCTAAGTGGAATCTTATTTTAAGATCGACAAGCATTTATGGCAGTGAGATCAGACATATGATATGATAATTACCCACTGTAATGTAGTAAACCATAATGCACTGAGCTCAGACATATTGATATGATTATTACCCATTGTAATGTAGTTTAAAGCAAAATTTGTGAGAATGATTGGAAGAATGGTAGGAGGTGGGAGGGTTTCATGTGGACCACTGAGGCAAAAAAAAAAAAAAAAAAAGTTGAATGCGAGCCAAAGAAGATGACAAATGCAACATCAAATAGCAAATGTACTACAGATTCAGTAGGCAGTGCACCAGATCCAATACTTGAGATCAATAATCTCCAAGAAAAATTCCAAGCATGTGAGGCTAAAAAGAAGATGACAAGAATGAGACTGAATAAAAAGGAGTGTGTGTTGATGGATGGGATTTGGAGAGGAGCAGTGCTCATGAGTTCCATCTTCCAAGGACTGTGCTTGTCGGGGGGATGCCAGCTCTAATTGCACTTTGAAATGCGTTGTATGTCGACCACTTCCTGCTGCCTGTGGTTTCTTCAAGCTCTCTCTCCATGGATTCTCCGATCGACACAGAAAGCCATGGGTTGTAGCGATTCCTCGGCACAGTGAGATGATGTAAGGTAACCAAAGAAGACAAGGTTTGGGCGGTTTGTGGGGTCGGGAGTCGCACCATGAGAGAGAAATCCATGGAGAAAAAGGGTGGTCAAGCTTTCAAGAGTTGTCTGTGAAGTTTGATTCCTTGTCTCAGATTTCCATGTACTCCCAAGGTTGAAACAGTTACTGCACCACTGCTTTGCCTTTGTATCTTTCACAACCTTTAGCATCCGAGATCAGATCCACAATCTCCTTTTCATCTGCAGTGGTGAGCATGTGCTCCACAGTGGAAGAAGCCACAGTGCCATGACAGCCACACCTTCGTTCCTCCTGCACAACCCCACATGGAGCATCTCCTAAAAGCAGCTCAGCTCCTCTCTTCCATCTTTTCCATGGTAGATCATCGTCTCACCATCTGTTTCATGGAGTAAAGCTATGGCCACCTATGACCTTCCACCAAAGATCATACATATATATATGCTCTATGTTTCTGATGTTTCTGAAAAATATTCAGCAATGGAATGGAAGAAACATATCACCCAAACCTGAATGGTTCTAACAATACTCTACGTATAAGCTCTGTGACACACCAAGAGTTGATAGCCAACAAAGAAGGAAGACCACACTATCAGTTGCATGAAGTTTTTGTCATTGGCCTCTCTCTCTCTCTCTCTCTCTCTCTCTCTCACTCAAGAAATAGAATGAGGGAGGCATGACACTGTGAAATAGAAGACATGGGCAACTGTACTCATGTTGTAGGACTTCTCAGAACTCCTACAAACAACTTAAATTGAAGAAGATACAAATCAAATATAGAACAAGTGCATCAACAGCAAACCTAACTCTAATCAATCAGGACAATAGGACCCAAATTTAGACCGATTACTCAATAAAATCCAATGCCTTGATCCTTTACTAAGGAATCATTATCTATACACCACTCACAAAAGCTTCCTTTATTATCTACAAGCAAAAAAGTCCATCCAAAATAGAGGATACACTTCCATTTAGGTGGCATCTGATATTTAATCACAAAGTGTAATGGTATACATAAAGACATCACAATCATACCAGTTTGATGATACGATTTGAGCTGCATAAACCTTTTCCAAATCCCAACAGGTTGAGTATATGCAGTTTCCATTGGAAAATTCAAGTGAAGTGGCTAATTGTGGAAGAATCAAACAGGTAATATCCCATCTTACCTAATAAAAATTTACTAATATAAGTATGAAAGTTGAGCTTGAAACCTCCATTGACATTGTATTTATTTTTATTATTAATCTTCTCTCTTCATGATCCTTCTCTTTTCTTATTTTTTTCCTTTTATTTTCATGTTCCCCCCCTCAAACAGACCTTTGATAATATCGAATTTTTGTAGATTTGGCTTCAAAAACGGGCGGTATGCCGTCTTATACGAACGTAATATCTTTGAATAATACAAAAAATAATAATATCTCGAGTTATAGATTTCGATATCGGTGTTTTGTGAGACCAATAAATACCCATCAATATATATTGGTCTGACTGACTGACTCATGTAATCCAATCGACACCCAACAAGCTTTATTGACAAATCATCTGATCAATGTTGCAGCAAAATTTTGTGACTCAGAAAGAAACTATATATATGAGTTTATATCCAAGACCATCTTAGGCCATCTCAGATCAAAACAGTAGGCATAAGACCACGGAATTCTTATAGATTTGAGCCTTATCCAATCTTCATTTCTTGAGGAAATAAATGGTTTCTTAGTCCACTTATGACATTACCAAGAAATTATATAGAACACAGAGCGAGAGAGAGAAAGAGGAACAATTAAAGTCAACACAGATAACAAGCTGCTCTGGTTCAACTTAGAGAGAGAGAGAGAGGATCAACAATTAAAGTCAATAGACAAGGTGCTCTAGTTCAATTTAGATACTATCCTATATATCCCTATACATTCAAAAGTTAAATTGAGATTTTTGTTTTTACGAAAGCAAAATATTTTACCTTATTTCTCTAATAATTTTTTTCCCTCTCTTGATTTTTAGTTCTATGAAATTATATTTTTAATCTTGTATAATAATCTAAATGTTTTACTTTTATAAGCATAATAATCTAAAGATAACTAATTATAGGAAATAATTTATAATGAACCCATGTGAAAGAAAAAAAATACATAAAAGACAAGTGAGTTTTCACTTGTACTTCTATTAGTATCAATTAATTAATTAATTAATTAATTAATTAAGAAGGAGCATTTTAGTTCTAATTAATATTAATTCCCTTCAAAAGGCTTTAGTATGATGATGCAATATTTCAGATATTTATTGATTAAAAATTTTAGAGATTCAAAATAGGACAGATAACGATGGTGAATAGTGTCTAATTTAGATTTTTTTGGTAGAAGTCAATGGGTGGGATACATGGATGAGACTTAATTCCTTATGGTACAATAAAAGGTCACACAAGAGCACAGACATGAAAAGGACCAAAGATATTTTCTCGCCAAATAAATTTAAATCATAGAATTAAAAGAGATTTTTTTTCTCTCTCTCTCTCTAAAAATATAGGAAAAAATTCCAAATCATTCGTATTAAATATACCTAATTCGATGGTCTTAATCGCATAAATGCTTTAATTAAATCCTTAACCAATGATTTTTTATATCAAGTGGCTTACTATTTCCTTATTTTTATTTGGTCGTTGAAATCTTTTCGCCACGATGTTCGTGCGAATCTAACGATCGCCCCCGGTTTTCTCTTAAAATGACTATATTACCCTCAATGGGATCTCGGCATAGTGTTCACAGTCCGGGGATGGTATCGACTTTTCATGGAAGAAGATAAGGAACGAGATCTCAATAAAATAAGTATCAGAGAGACGGGCGATTGGGATTCAGCCTCTGGTGGGGCTCACTTGGTCTTTTCCTCGATAGATGATCCTAAGAATCCTTTACAGATCTTTGAGTCGTTCTTGATCGTTTGGAGTTGGAGCTTCACAGCCTGGGACACTGTGTTTATTTTGGCTCCAGGTAAAGCGGTTTGATTACTGAGACACCAGTTGGTGTATTATGCTTTTATTGTTGTTGTGTGGTTCTTTGATCATCTACTGCAGTTTGATGGATGAGATGTTCCATTGAATGTTTTGGTTCCGCTTGATCGCTGTAGTATAGTGTTCCTTACGTTCCTGTGTCGATCATGGAAGGTTCAGGCCTTCTTGCTGTGGTTTCGATGCTTTCTTTTCCTTGATGATTTATGGTTATGATGAATTCAAAAGAAATATAAACAGGAGGGAACTTTGCTTCTGAGGAAGATATGACGAGGAAAAGGGAAAGAAACAGGATGAAGGAAACAGCACTTGCTGCATACTAACCTAATTAATGTCTTCAAGTTTGTGGTTTTCATTTGACGTTTGTGTAATCATAGATTTTTCAGAAATATCAGAACTTTAATGTTAAGAAGTTCTAATCTTCACAAAGATGAAAAGCACTTGAGAAGGTGTTTGGTAAAGTGGCATGAGGGATTGAAGGTGATTTGTTAAAGCAAAATCTTTGATTCAGAATCTATTTTTATTGGAGAGAATCTGCAATATATTGAGAGACATAATTGCTTCTCATTGCAAGACATGTCTGTTGACTCATTTTTGGAGCAAGAAAGTAGGAGGGACCCCTCCCCTGATTCATTTCATAGGTAATGTTTAACTTGAGAATATGGGACGATTGATCCTATGTACATGCCAAAAGAACATGAGAGAAAATGAAATGCTAGGAAAATCCGAGAGATATCGACAAAATGATAGAACAAGAAAAGGTGATGCTAATCCCAGCTTCAAAAAGTCATGGCCTCCCCTTTCATTTGATTTCTTCCCTTTCTTTTTGGAAATCCATGAACATAAAATCATCAATTTATGAACCTAGGCAACTTGCAAATGAACACTTATAACTTTGTATGCATAGTTATTCTTATTTCTGAACTCATGTAGGCATCCTATCCTTCTACTGAGAAATGCATATACTTCTTTTATTAGTCTAAAAGAATATGGAGATGACAATTTTATATCAATTTTACTTAACTGAAGAAGAAATTGGCAGATGATTCTTATTCCCTTGGTATCGCTGGAAATTATTTGATCAAAAGATTTTCCAAATGAGGTTCCAGCCGCCTAGTGTCACTTCTTAGTTGGTAATACAAGGATTCTTGCCATGGTTTGACATTTTGGGTATCAGATCCACGCTAGTCCTGGCCAAACCAATGCTTGTCAGCATACCGACATAGCGTATTGACACATGGTCTGCTTACACATGCCATACATATGCTACATGAGCCACGGTCCATGCCGCCTTCCTGACAAGCCATTCGATCAGTACATAGGACCCAATATGTATTGGTCCAAGTGAAGCATTGGACCATGAGTCATGCATCACATATCATGTGCAAGGTTAACCTATCACATATGGGCAATTATTCTAACATGAGTCTGATCAACCCTTGCTTTGTTTATTTCTTCAAGGTTGTTAAAAAAGCAATCATATTTTTGTCTCAAGGGAATAACATGAAGCCATGAACAACTGAAATCAAGTCCATTAATTCTGTTGAGCTAAGGCATACTAACAAATGGTGATTTTTTTTTATATAATCTAAAGTTTGTTTTAGGTAATTAATTGGAATGATGCGGATGTTATGTTGGACTATCTAGTTGCATCTCCTATCCCTAGCATATTTTGTCCATCTTTGGGAAATCAAAACTTAACCATCAGTGTGTTGTATATTCTAGTTTAGTTTGTAAGTTTTTCTTTAATTGAAGTGCACCCTTATACCAATCTATATTTTGTAATTTCTAGGTCACTTTTTATACCATTGACTGCTTCAAACTGCTTTGTCTCTTAAGGTAGAGAGCAAGATGGGAATTCTGAAGGGATCGGTTGTTTGCCACACTGATGTTGTCTGTGCAAACTATGTTGGAAGTTCTGCTCCACTTATTAATATTCCTTTTTCAAAGGCTAGAAATTTGCAAAGTGGGTTTTGGGGGTCCTCTTGTAGACTCAGAACCATAACTAGGACATATGGTCGTTTCCTCCAACCATGCAAAAAGAAATTTAGGTCAATTCAAAGTAGTTTCAGCTCCTCTTCAGATGGAAATGGCAGCATAGCTGGAAACTTCAGCGAGAACGATGAGGAATATATTAACTCCAGTGTAATTGAAGCTGGTAATCTCTTGAACCACCACCTTCTGTTTCCATATTCAGTTTTTGCATATAGATGCTTTAGTTTTTTTTTTAATTCTTGTTATTAATATTTTTTAAATGTTTAAGTAATTTTCCAGCAAAATAATTGATGGAAAAATAATGTTTGGTCTGAGGTTAACTTTGCAATGGAGTTTTTGTTGAAATTTTTGTCTTGTTTTGAGCTTTTTGTTATGAACTCCCGCTACTGGTTGAAATGTATGAAATAATCTATATAATGAGCAAATTGATTTATAGTTTCAATCAAATGATCTTCTATATTATTTTTATGATGATCAATTAGAATAAAAAAAAATCTTTCATTAAGCTACAGATGAATAAAGTTCTGCAATAAATTAATCCACAAAACTAGTCACATCAATTTGTCCTTTGCATTGTAAGTGAGTTTACGGCGAGGCTCAAAACCACAATATCAGCCTTGCTATATTCTTGTTATCGATCTCATCTGTTCTCATGATAATGTAGATACTTTGTAGGATATGGCCTGTATTAAAGGTTTTGAGGAGAATTAACCTCTCAGGAAAGAGTGAATCTGTTAGTATGCATTTCGTAATGCGTGCAGGACTCCTTGAAGCTGAAAATCATATCCATTCCTTTCTGGATTAGGCAACTGCTGTCCTGGGCTTTAAGGATTAGGACTCCTTGAAGTGCCACATCATGAGCCAGGTCCAATATCTGTCAGCCTTCCCACCAGAGCTAGCTGTCATCTACAGCCAAAATAAGGACAATCAGATCCCTTTTGAGGCTAGTGGGACTAGATTGTGGCTGGTCAGGAATCAAACTAAAATTCAATCAAATCTATGACATCACCTTGACATAGCATACTGTATAGGTAATTTTGGCACTAACAAAATACAGGAAATAAGACATGCACATCCACAATGCACTTATTGTTTTATGTGGTCCGTTTTTAGCAATGTTTGACTTACCGGTCTGAGCCGGTGTGTCGGCCAGCCGATGGCACGACACGTGCTGCCCTGTACTGGTGCACCAACACATGGTACACCGGTGCATACTGGTGTTTCGATGAGGAAGAAAAAGAGGTTAAAGAGGAAGGTTCAATGGGGGAACAGAGGAGGAAGAAGGAGAAAGGAAGATGGATCAAGAAGAAGAAAGAAAAGGAGAAGTGGAGCGATACCTGGGATGCAGCGACAGCATTGAAGGGAAGCAATAGCATCACAATGGCGAAGAGGCAGTGGTGCTGAAGCGAAGAGCTAGTGCTGCTGCAGCATTGTAGCGGCAAAGAGGCAACGTCATGACTTCATACGCTAGAAGTGCCCTAATCTGCTTTTTTATTTATTTTTTAATGCTAAAATGGATTGGGACCCACTACTTTTTGATTTTTTTTTAAAATTTTGATTCGGATCACTCGAAACAAGGTGGTCCGCGTTTTGGTCCATGCCCAAATCGGTACATACTATCAAACCGTACCATTTCGAGCAGTACAACAATCCTTGGGTTTTAGTATCATATGATGTTCAACAACAAATTAATTATTGTTATATGTGGCGTTAAGGTTTTCTTGAGGGAATATAAAGTTTCTTATCAGCTGATGTTTTTCTGTTTCATGTAGTGGAGGTGAGAAGCAGATCAGATGGTCTCATGATAAAGATGCGTGATGGCCGACATTTAAGATGTGTGCATAATGACCCTCAAGCTGGAAACTTACTGGACTATGCTCCTCGCCCTGCTATCGTATTAAAAATGGAAGATGGAAGTGATATTTTGCTTCCTATCCTTGTCCGTATGTGTTCTTCCTTTGAATAAAGTATTTTCTATATATATGTCTAATTTCAAAAAAGTGATGTGTAACGTGTTTTTCATTGTCTAGTGGAGATGCCATGTACTATGCTGATGGCTGCTATCAGCAACGTTCAGCTTGTAAGATCTGTTTGCACTTGTGAATTATGAAGCCAACTTTGCACTCTTTTCCTTCTAAAATAAGGGATATTGTGTTTCTCAGGTTAGACCAACTGTTTATGAAGTAGTCAAAGAGATGATTGAGAAGATGGGATATGCTGTAAGTTAGAGCAGAATAAAGTTGTCTGAACCACCTTTTTCTTCTATATGCATCAAATTTTGACATCTCCATAATTGTTTCCTGGGTTCTCCAAAGTTAAACTGGTCAAGCTTTCTTTCTCTTATTTGCCTGTTCAAAGGCTTAATATGTGCTCACATTTTATTGAGTATTGAATGTAACTATTCGATGGAGCCTTTCTTTCTTACCAATTAGATAATCTACTGTTAATGTATGCTGTTAGTGGTATCACTTTGGCTACTCTTGTATTGTAGTTCCAGGCTTCTATTCTTGTAGAATGTATGTAATTATGAGAAGAGGCATCTTCTTTCAGGTACAACTTGTTAGAGTCACTAAGCGAGTGAATGAAGCTTACTTCTCTCAACTATACCTGACAAGGGCAAGTATTGTCTTCTCCATATTACATAATAATGTCTGTAAAATTAAATTAATTGTAAAATAAACATGTGCTCCTGTGCAGATTGGAAATGGAAAAGATACTATTAGCTTTGATCTCCGACCTTCAGATGCCATTAATATAGCTGCTCGATGCAAAGTAAGATTTTTTTTTTTTTTTTCATTGTAACTTGAAGCTATATGGTCTTTTTATGCATTGGTTAATTGTGCAAAATGTACTTTGAATTGCCATTTTTATTTCTTCAACCATGTTTTCCCACCTTTTATCTTCATGTGTTCAAGCATTGAGAGAGGCTTAATCTTCCATACTTCATGGATTTGTCCGATATCATTTTCCTTTGTAGGTAATCGGTAGATGATGGTATGAGCCCAAAAGTAGATTAGCAACCTTGGCTACTGGTGTTCTATTTATCATGATCTTGGCTAGTATTATTCCTATTATATCCATCCTACGTACTTTTCTCGAGAAATTTGCATATATATAATCATTCAACTATAGTCAAGATGAAATATGGAAGACATAACAACAATTCCCATGCTACAAATTGCTGAGGAGGATATAGAAGGGAAGCAAAAATGTGCTCCGTAATTTCATATAATAGAACTTCAAGAATAAATTTAGGAAATATGAGCAACTACAAAGTCTAGAATATTTTCATTCATGCCTCGGCGATGATGGTTGGGAAACAAGCACAGTTCATGGAAGACAGAGACCTAAGGGTTGTGTGATAGATTTATATGAGAAATTAAAGAATATACTGCAGTCATGGGATTCATGATAGTCAAAATTAGAGTCACTGTATGTCCACTTCATAATGTACTCAAGCCTTCATTCCTCTGAAAAATTCCTTCTTGGTTTTTCATTTTTCAGTTGAAAAACCTGCATAGGATAAATCCTTAAACTTCAGAGTTCCTGCATCAAAAATGGTTCTTGGGTATCCTTATTTTTTCGTTGCAGTACTTCATACTCATGCTGATGTTGACTTTGGCTCTAGATTTTGAAGGTCAGGCCTGTGCCAATTGAAGCAAGACAACAGGCCTACTTATTCATGTAGTTGCACATGCATTTATCTTGTCAATGTATTAAATCTGATTAGATCCATCAATGGTTGTTTACATCTTTTTCCATGTATTCATGAAATGATATAATTTGAACACATGAATATTTGTTCTTTAGATAATTTAACAAATGATGAAATGTTGAATTTGTTAGCATTCCTTATTGTGGTCTTACTTGTCCATTGAAATTAGCTTTGCACAATGTCCTTTGTCTCACTAGTATACACATGCATTAATAACTGAATGGAGTAGCATATTTGTTTTATTTACTCTGTCAAAGTTGATCTTTTGTTATGCATCTTAGAATTGGATTTGTTTACTTTAAAAATCATTCAGGTGCCCATACAAGTGAACAGACATCTTGTGTACAGCAACGGAATGAGAATAGTCGAGCCGAGCAAGTCAGCAGTGCCAACAGCTCAATCAGACATTGTTCTATTCACAGAACTTGATAGGTAACCTATTTTAAATGTTTTTGTAATAGACTATGGAGATATGTCTGACAAATGAATTCATAGAGGTTCTTGCTTGTTTCTGCTTCGATGATGCATTTTCTGAAACAGTGTTTTGCATCTCGGAAATTAAAAAGACGTTTTGCCTGGTCTTTCAAAACCTTCCATACAGGGTGCACATCACAAGATGAGAAAGTTACCAGGAGGGGATCCTATGGATTGTCAAGCCTCAGGTTTATGTAGTGGTGGACTGGCACAGTGTGTGCCCAATTAAAATACCATGTGTGGTATGGCACGCACCTATGCCCACTGCTGACGCCCCTTCAATGGGTTACATGCTAACTGCTTGGGTAGCGTGGCTTGCATAAACTATCCATCCATCATGCTACATTGTAGCATATAGAGCATTGTTTGTGTCAAGTATTCCTCATGAAGTTGGACCACTAACATATGTGATAGGTTGTTTGGTTTGTCATGACCAGACCGGTACGCTCGAGTTCCACTACTTCTCCGAGTGTGGTTTTCTATAACATGCACTCTGTAGCTTGTATCATCCAAACTGGACATTGGCATGCTCAGTGCACTTGATTCATATTCTAATTCAATTTATGATTATCAACCATCAGGATGTCATTTTAGGATGAGATAGGCTGAAGGCACATATGTATAAGTTTCACTTGGATCCAGGCATGGTACAGTAGCAGAAATATTCAAGTTATTTCTAATTGTACTACTTTGTCCAAGGTTGGTGGTTTATGCTTTTGTTGAACTCATGTCATCCATCATTAAAATTTAAAACAATTGATTCTGACAGGCCTGACGATCAGCCGTGCTACGAAGCTGAAGAATTTGATATGCTCCGTAACATGATGATTGCTTCGGTTGAGGAAAGATACAGAGACGCTGGTATGATCAAATGATCTTCATCTCTTTATCCATGGTTTTGCATTCAGATCCCAATCATCTTTTAGGGGAAATTTCGACCTAGTTTTCTTTTTCTAGCAACATATTATTACTTGTTTGTGCACATTGGTGAATAAATTTGTACCTCTAGTTATAAATGATCTATGAGAGCTTTCTATTGCAAACCCTTGTGAGGAAAATGCTTTGGGTCCCAAGAAGTGCCTTAACTGTCTTGATGTCTCTCCTTTGTGATCAAAGCAAATGTGCCATTTACCTTAGACAGTTAATAAGCATATCGACACCGTTGTCCTTTCCCAAAGCACAACATACTGAAAGAAATTGTTAAACTATATTTGAATCCTAATCTGAACTGCACTGTTATTTTCTCACCTAATTTAATAACCATATTCAATTGATTTGTTAAACTAATAGTATGACTTTTGTTACAGCCCGGTGGAGGGACAAGCTATTCATGTTCCGAGCAAAGAGGAAGAACTGGACTTGATGTGTGTTCTAACGAAGTTTTGCTTCCTTCGTTAAGATGCTCAAGTGCATGTCCAACCTCGCCGACTGTAAATACATCAACTTGTGGATAATTTCAGTTGCCAAATGCTTTATAGCAGTAAATACATGTAGTTTTCGGCAAAGTTACTTCAAGCGACTCTATCAAACATCTCGGTATCGAAACTTAAATTGCTATCTTGTTTATTTTGGTTTTATTTTTTTTAAATAAATTAATATTGCAACAACCGAGGCATCTCGAGTTTGAGACTGCAGTGAACATGATATAGCATTAGGACAACTTGGTGTCATCATGGATTGAGTATTTGTATGCCTCCAATGACATCCATGGATTGTTTCTTTGATGAAAAGGTTTCTTGTAACCTCCATTGCCAACTGTGTGTTATCAACACTCATTCAAAGGTGACTGCAGATGCTGAACTGGTCATATTAAGTCCACAACATGCAATGAGTTATCAAGCTTGCATTGATAATGCTGGCTATGTAGATAGTATTTAATTTGTGTGACCAGTTAGATTGTGATGTTCTCTCTTTGATCTGGTCCAAGCATTTTTGAATAATGTTCCAGATAGACATGGTCATCACACATTTCCATACATATTTTTTGACTGAGTCATAAACCCGGAAATTTTTTGATGTGTGATCATGATATCTAATCAAATGTCAAAGATTGAGAACATGTAAGTTGAGCTTTGTTTAATTAGGTTATGATCTATCCACCCCAGGCTTGAAGTCAACATAATGCAACTATGCTACAGGTTGAACTTGGAAATTGACTTATGGAAAATGACCATTTCAATCGTGTTCAACATTGAAGATTCATCTTGATTTGGTTTCTAAAAGAAATTTAGATAAATCTTTTATGAAGGAAAAAATATTAAAATTAAAAATTATTTTCAAATAAAGCTGATTAATTGATTCATTCAACTCAAAACGTATATTATTTGAAATGAATTGACAAAATCCTGTTTTTAAGTTTTTATTATTTTAATTTTTATTCTGAGGTGACTTTTTCTTTAATCACTAATTTTGCTCATCAGAAGTAAATTGCTAGTTTTTATTAAGAAGAGTGATTTGCAAGTAAAACAAACCAAAAAAAAATTCTATTTTTATACGTAGGAATGTTGGCGGCGGAGAGAATTAAAGCGATGCCACGTGGCAGGATTCCATTTGTTGATCCGTCCTTTGCGTTACAACTGCCAACCATCTCTTTCCAACATCAGTTTCTTGAAGCAGTCGCCACAGAGAGAGAGAGAGAGAGAGAGAGAGAGAACGAGCGCGGTCATTCTGATGGCCATGGTGATGCGCATCGCCGACCGTCCGATCGCGCCCGAAGAGCGCCGCCCCGAACCTTAAAGCAGCTCGCCCTCCTCGTCTTCCTCTCCCATCCAACTCGCTGCGAGCGAGTTGAGTTGTTCTTCGTGGGTATCGTAATTACTCGCTTGCAGAGCTTCTGACGTTTCTACTACGCCTCTTCGTGGGTTCCACCCAAGATTAATTAGGCGACTGTTCTGCAGTTTCTTCTTTCTTTCATCCATCCCGAGAGGTTGACTACGATTGACGATAGTTTTGGCTGTTTCTGATGCAAGAAGGGGAAAAAGCCGTTTCTTTGCTCTAAAGATTGGAGTGTGATTTGCTGGTAGATATGACTGAACTGATGGACCGACCTTCCAGACCCCGTAAGTTGTTTCTCCAATCTTCTATCTGTAGGATTTCTCGTTTCTGATCATGTCTTAAATCCTGCATGTGAGCCTTGTTCAATTTCAGGTAGATCTGGCCACTAATAGTTTGGTAGGGTTTGAAGTTCCTCTGCTGTTAGATGTTAAGCTCTGCGAGGTGCCGGTGAATCAGATTGGGTTTGTAGGAGAGCTCTGCGTGGTTCCTATCTGTATTCGTCAAATTAAATTTGTTAGGCTAGCTAGAATAGCAAAACTCAAGGTGTCTATATCCCTCTATGCTTTACGTCTCCAGCATAGGCTTTATGTGACTTTATTGAAGCTTAAACTCCCGTCTGATTTGGATAAAACAACAGAAACAATCATTATAGGCGTTCTTAGTGTTTCTGCTGCATGAAAAGGTATCATTTACCAATTAATTAAAATTTTGTCTATTCAAAAATAATGTAAGATATAATGATGTACCGTTAGTGACACTGACATGTAAATTGATTTCTACACTGTGTAATCTGCTTTGCATATATCAAAAAAACCAAAGCTATTGAAAACTACTTATTTGGAGAAAAAATAGTATTAATTTGTGCCGATAGTAAAACAATTCTGTTTGATTGATGACCTTCATCTTTTGGAACATTTTGTTTAGTTCTAGTTATGCAATAGCTGGCCCAAAAATATTTCACTTGATAGTTTCTGGACCTAGACTAACTGATATTATCCTTTAATACCTCTAGAATAGTAGTTCACAGCGATCATCATATGTGACCCAGCTGGCCACGATATAAAAATTTGCGATACACTGGGATTTTGAAAGACAGGACACATGAGAAATATACCTATATAAGATTATTCATTTATACTTACTATTTTCATTTTAATATTAGATGAAGCTTCTTGAAGTTACCAAATAGTGAGATTAACTTTGTTCACGAGTTTCAGGTTTCGAAGGGGTTCCTAGTCATGATGATAAAAAAGTGCATAAATCAGATATTGAGCACTTAGAACATGAAAAGTGGAAGAGAATCGGATCTTTGAAGAAAATGGCATCAAGTACATCAATAAAATTGAGACAATCTTTCAGGAGAAAAAGTAGAAAGAAGATTGATACTGTTAGTAACATTGAGGAGCTACAAGCTATTGATGCTTTTCGCCAGTCATTAATTTTGGAGGAACTTCTACCAGCAAAGTATGATGATCCTCATATGATGTTGAGGTAGTTCATTGTTTCTTTATTTTTATATAGACTTGTCTCTACTTTTGCTTTCAAATATAGACTTGTACCTTCAGAAATTTATGCTAGATGTTCTCCTACCACAATGAACTCTCACATTTATACTCTGGACTGAAGAACAATTTAATCCTATTAAGAGCTATCACTAAATTTCTTGCATGTCAACAATGACATCCGAGAATTTTAATGTCTATCATATCCTCAGAAATTTTATAGTTATCTATGAGATCTGAGTTTGTTGATCTTCTTTATTTTTGTGTTAAAATTCAATATTTTATTTTTAGACAAAGAATATGCAACTGCAATCCAAACTCAGTTTCACTAAATCCCAGTCGGTGGAACCACATTTGTTTTTTTTGTTGTATGTATACCTTTGGTGGGAGCCTTGTGCACTTGGTATGCCCTATGTATACCTTTTTTTCTTCCCTTTTACTGTTTTCTTACATACTTATATCATTATATGCTTCTACTCGCATAAAGCTGAAATCAAAATGGTCTTGCTTGCATCATTTTGGCAAAATATGTTATTGCAATCTGCATCACATATATCACTTCTGTGGTTGTTATGTGGACATGGATAAAATAAATCATATCTTTTTCATAATACTGATAGAGAAGCTTTAGAAGATTTATTCCATCTGTTTTACTACCTTGACTGTTAGTAGTCTAAAAATGATCAAGCTTTTCTTTATGTTAATATATAGGCTATTATTCTTTGTGTAAACTGTTGTAATATCCATGATGACTTTCTAGCCTTTTTGATGCTTGCTGTACTGATGACTTGTTTATGTTTAGATTTCTAAAAGCACGAAAATTTGATATTGAGAAAGCAAAACTAATGTGGACTGAAATGCTTCAATGGAGGAAGGAATTTGGCACTGACACAATCATTAAGGTAATAAATATTTTTCCTTCTTTTCAACCCAGTCTCTAGAGGTGAATAAATATCTTGTTGTTCTCATTGTATGCTAATTATTTAACATCTGCATATAACCTATATAAGTTTTGGGTTTAATGGGAACACCAATAATTTATGAATAACCACTTCTATTTTATCAATAAAATTATGGGCAACATATTTTGAACAAAAAATGATGAGGATTAGAAACAATTTACTGTTGCATATCATCATTCTCACTTGGATGTAAGTTAATTCATTTCATCGCCAAATTTCACCATATGGGACCAACATATTCCCTGTTCTTCTTTCTTTAACAGCAACTTATTGGCTTGGCCACTTATGCATATATTACTAGAATTTGCTGTTTCCATTATTATGTAGACAAATATTGATTCGGACATGATCTTATTTTGCATAGTTGGAAGGATTAAGAGCTTAATATGCTTTCATGAAGAATACAACTATCCATTTATGCTTGCATAAACCATACTCAGACTCCGGGACCAACTAACAAATGATGGATTCAGGTCTCAGTTCTTTAGCACCAAAATCCTTTTATGTTGGCATCTTTAACATTATTTTGTGCTTCATTTTATTAGTTCTCTTCACTAGTAGGTAGAAGTTTGAAACATCCTACTTTTGCTACCCTATATCAAAAGAAAAACAGCAACAATTTATTTGGTTAATACATCTATAGAAGGGAAGCTTGGAGGGCAATGTCAGAGTATTAGGAGCAAAACTGAACACTGATTTAGCTTGAAATTTGACCAGACTCTAGATCACAACACAGAGACAGAGAAAAAATAAAAAGAAATGATGGTCGGCGAAGGATTTTATGCTCTGTTAATATCATCAATTGAACATAACAAGATGTGCAATATAGGGGAATAAGAATTCATTTAGGTCTTCCTCTGGTCACATTTCTGCATTGATGCCTCATGAATCTCAACTTCTCCTTTTGTTTGGTGAATACAATCTCCTTTCTGTTTACTCCTTATCAAACGGTAAAACTTCTTTTACAATAACAATTTCGATAATTCCATATTTTTATTAAATTCTAACAAATCATATAGGAAGTGTATATTGGTCAAAGATGCTGTTGAGTCCACTTTACAAGTTTACCCTTTGTATAGATGTTAGAAGATGAAGACCATCCCTTTTAAGACCTTTGCTAATGCTTTGTTTAATTTAAAGTTGTAAAAAGGTATGTAGCATGGTGTATATGATTGAATACAAACATGTTGATGTCACATATACTGAGGTCTGGCTAGTGCACATGCTCCTGCCAATGCAGGTTTTGACAAAGGTTACTGTCATTTAGGAAATATGGATATATATGTAATTATAAGAAAATATGATTGCCAGTATGGTCTTTTGAAAGATCCATAATCATATATGTACAATTATGTATTCCTTTTACTTTGTTCTATTTGAAATGAACTGAATGAATAATATTGTTTTCTTCATCAGGAATTTGATTACCCAGAGTTAGATGAAGTTCTGAAATATTATCCGCATGGTTATCATGGTGTAGATAGGGATGGAAGACCAGTTTACATTGAAAGGCTTGGAAAAGTCAACCCAAACAAGCTAATGCAAGTAACTACCATAGATCGGTATGTAAGATATCATGTGAAGGAATTTGAAAGGTGCTTCATGACTAAATTTCCGGCTTGCTCTTTTGCTGCAAAAAAACGTATTGATTCAAGCACAACAATCTTAGATGTTGAAGGAGTGGTAAGTTTTCAGTTGTCAATTACATCATTCTGACCATTTGCTTTTGAAAGTTGTTTCCTTATAGTATTAAAAGTGTAATTATGTAACATGTGTAACAATGCTGTTATTCTGAAGGGTCTAAAAAACTTCACCAAGGCTGCACGGGAACTGATTATGAGGTTGCAAAAGATTGATAATGACAACTACCCAGAGGTAGCTGTTCCTTTTCTAGCATCCTGAAAATTCATCATCTATGATACCCTCATTCTTGTTTATATGCTAAGTCATGTTTGTGATAATTTTATGTTATCTTTTGATTTATCTATGATAATTTCCTATATATGTTTTTGCAGACATTGTTCAGGATGTTCATCATTAATGCTGGTTCAGGTTTTAGGCTTCTGTGGAATACTGTGAAAACTTTTCTTGATCCAAAAACTACTTCCAAGATCCATGTAAGCATGTAGAGTACTGATACAGATAATATACCTATTTTCTTTAAATAAACAGGTAGTTGACTTCTTCCTTTGAACTGAGAAACTTCTAATATATTCTTAAACTGTTTGTTAGGTACTTGGAACCAAGTACCAAAGACAGCTTCTAGAATTTATCGACTCCAGGTTGTCTTCTGCTTGTATTCTAATGTGAATCTACTTGTTTGCTTGTATGCTGTATTCCTAACTTCAACTTTCTTCCTGATTGTTTGTTTTGATTCTCCAGTGAGTTACCAGAATTTCTTGGTGGTAGCTGTAGCTGTCCTGAGTTTGGTGGATGCCTTGGATCTGATCGTGGTCCATGGAAAGACCCTAAAATATTGAAGGTACCTCTCTCTCTCTCTCTCTTTATGTTTGTGCGTGTGTGTATATCTTGTGTTCATATTGAGATCAAATATGCATTTCCACTGAGTGCAATCTCACTATGGTAAATGTTAAGATCTCATACACTGTTTACTGGAATTATACTGTAAGCAGATGGTGCTTGATCGTGAAGCACAATGTGCTAGGCAAATTGTTACAATTCCAAACTATGAGGGGAAGATTGTTGCATCTGATGAGCTGCATTACCCAGTTGTAAGTTATATATAAATGTATATACATTCATATTTACTGAAATTATTTCATTTATATAAATCTTTTAGTTCTTTTGATTTAGGTAAAAGAAAGTGATGCATATATTGCCAAATCTAACTTAGTAGCTGATGGCTCTTCTTCTAAAGCCAAAAACAATCATCTTCCTGTTCCTCGGATGACATCTAGGAAAGAGGTATGAATTTCTTAAGGAGATATATTGACTGCACCTTCTCTTTTAGAGTCATGCTGGTTTGTTTCATAGACCATTAAAAAACGATCTTAGTTCCTGAAAGATTTTGCTTTGCAATTTTCCATGGCTGTAACATGGAAACCTGAAGATGTTATTCAAAGCTTTTCTTTTCTGGTTTGTTTTTCATTCTTCGTCTTTAATCACATGTTTTTTCATTTGTGGATAAGAAGTTGTGGTGTGAGTGTCTTGAGCTTTTAAAAGATGAAAACCATTAAACATGGTAGGTTAGACCATTCTCTTGAATCATTAACTCTAGAAATTAGGTTCCTGTATTAACACTAGATTGTCTAGTGTACCATTAAACAATTCACCAGTCACGAAATTGTCTACTGTACCTTGACCACGTTAACTCTGGACCATTCTCTTGAATCATGAACCATGCTTCCCATCATTCCACATCCATGCCCAAACAAACAATCTGCTAGAACCTCCACCCATCTGCAACTTCTTAACCCTCTTTGTCAGACTCTTCCACAGCTCAAAACAAGGGTTTTAACCCTCATCTACTGTTGCTTGGACGTGATTGTGAAATTCCAAAGGCACTGTGCCTATGAGATTTTAGCATGAAAAAGAATGTCTGGCTGATTAATTGATTCTCCTTTGCCGGTATTCCTCAAGATGAGTACCTGAATCTATACTGAAATTGACACATCCAAGCTATTAAACTTTTATATTAAGGCCATTTATCGGCATCATTTTCTTCATCTAGGTTCTACAAGAACTACATCAATTGCTTTAGGATGTGACTCCATTCATTTTAGTTGCCATAATTATTTTTCTATACCTAGTGATCAGCGATTTAACTATATTTAGTGCTGTTTGATCATTTACTGGATTGTGGAGTAATATTACATAATTCAAGCAGACATGATTGTTCATTTCATCATATTTAAAGTTGAATGATATGCTTGCTGTTACAAACTTAGCTGATTTTGCCTAAGTATGGCACCATCGCGTGTCCATCCGAATGTTAGCCTCCCTGAAACCTCCTATAGTCTCTTAAGACCTACAAAAGAGAAAACGGGTTAGAGAAAGTGTTTCCCACGGAATCCACAAACAATAATTTCAACAAACACTTTATATCACCAACGCAAATTACAACCATGAACTTTACAAACTCTGAACGGTCGCACACAAAGGATCATAGTCCATTATAGACCAAAATCTCCACAAGTGTCCACATGACACAATTCTTATTACAAGCCGAAATCGACCACGAAAGTTAGCAAAACTAGCTTACTGCTAGCTCGCTACTTACTGTATAAAGCAAGGTTTAACTTACAAGTCCGTATCGATGTACTGACATATTGTCAGTACCAGGCGGTATGTATAGTGCATACTGCCCAATATATTAAAATATAATATAATATTTTATAATATAATATTAATATATTAAAATATATTAAAAAAGAAAAAAAAGGGGCAACGTCGCCTCGATCTTTTCTCCCATGCGGGGAGACGTTTCGTCTCCTCGCGCGGGAGAAAAAGCTGGCAAGGGTGCTCGCTCGGCGACGGCACGCGGGCGAGGACGGTGCTAGGTTTTCTTCTCCTCTTTTTTTCTTCTTCTTCTTCTTCTTCTTCCCTTTTTCTCCCTCAATCGATCGTCGACGATCGAAATCGACCATCGACGGTCGATTTTTGGTAGTACCGCCTGGTAGCGGGCGTTACCGGCAACCTGACGGACCAGTATATACCGCCCGTATCGGGCGGTACAGATCAAAATTACAAACCTTGGTACAAAGTATGATCAAAACCCGAAAGACACAGATATACATGAGCATTACATTGAGCACCCTCTTTATATTTTTGTCCATGATATTCTCCCTCACTTATTCCTTCGACGTCATCGTCGAAGCCGCTGCAGATGCTACATCTCCTCGCCTTTTGCTGAATCTTCAATCTTCTGCTATGGCTGCAACACGCCTCTTGGCTCCTAGCTGCTCTCCACTACTGTTGTTGAGTAGCCGAACTTTGATCCGTCATGTTGCTTCCACTCGCCAATGACTGACTCTGGTGTGGGGTCGCCTGAGTTGTGCTGATCATTATTGATTCTTGCGGATCTTTTTGATAAAGGAAAAGACCTTGTTTTGTACCAATATCTGCAACGTGTCATGCTGCTTAAACTGGGTGGATATTTGTTAGAGCTTTAATGAGCATCGTCTCGCAGACTTTGAAGTTTTTGAGGTCCTTCCTTCACAAAATTCGCCTATCGATTCTTCTTCAACTTAGTTGTCGCTTCCCAATAGGTTCGCATCACTCCCGCTTTCGATTAATATTCTATTGGGAAATGAAGTGGAGAATCTACTCTTAGTAGCATCGATCACCAATAATGAGGATTTGACAACTATTGTCTTCCATTAAGTTTCTTCGAAGAGTCTTTGAACTTGTACAGAGCTCCTCTATTGGATAAATAAGAGAACTGGGGTACTCAATTTTACCCATTCTTTTAAGAGTTAAGAAGGCAAAGTTACTTGACTTCGACCGCCTCATTGAGGTTGTACTTCATGTATCTAGTTAGTTACTAGTCTTCGCCTACTTTTTGCTCATACTTCCGAAGCACCCAAAGTGTTTGCACTCCTTGCATTGAGTTAGCTACTATGATTTGCCTTCTCGTTGCTATCAAACTTCATAATACAAGAAGTCTTGTTCAAAATTAGTAAAATTTCACCCCAACTTGGAGCAAGTTTTAATAGTTTTGGTCACCTTTGGGATTATACCATCTTTTCCATCATCTTTGCCGCCTACTCCAGTAGAAAAGGTACAACACCACGTACTGCATATTTCGTTCCTTGGTCGAGTACTCTTGTATTAACCCGAAGTCCGCCACTTTTGGTTATCATGAGAAGCCTATTGATACCGGTCTTATGAAGTCCCTTGACCTCTGCCCTTCAGCCTTGTCTTGGTACTTAGAGTTTGCCTTTGCATTCTCCACCTCCTTAGCTCCTTTTACGACCAACCATCTCCCTCCATGAGAGCAAGGGATCGATGACTCCACGAAAGTCTTACCTCTCCGATACCATGGCACTGCTAAGCCCATGACACTACTATCCGTTGCTTTGCATATATGTCCCTTTCTTCGCGATCGGTTGACCTGCCTCTGCGGCACTATAGCATTCCTCCAAGGCCACCTCCATTTCGACCGACACTTAGCTTTTTTGGTAGCTGAGCCCCCCTGTACTCGTCATCGCTTCCTCGCCCCTTTTAACCACCTGCTTCAAAACTTCTTTGTTCTCCGAACAGTTATCTTTGATCGATGAAAAGATAGATTGCAACTCCCATGCATGGCCTCCGTCATCCTGTTGTAGGGCTTTCATCGATTTTGTTCTCCTTAGCTTCCTTGGTAGTAACGTTCACTTACTCGGCTTTATCCTTTGTCTTGTCGTGCTCCTTTAAACGAATATAAGCATTGGAGCAGTCCAACTCTCTAGCCGCTTTGATCATACTTCTGTATAATCAAGTCCTCGTTATAGGACTCACTAGTACTTGCACTCGAAATTCTCCCTCGATAGCACACAACCCCTATATGCTGATGACCAAGGCCTTCATTCGATGCATATACGGAAGACCCACCTATGCGGTACCATGATATTCACTTCTTAAATTTATAACCCTTCTTATCGTCATGTTGTTCACCGAAGTGGAGCTCCCAGTAGCTCCTGATCATATCTTCGCATGTTCATGTCCCTCATAGGATTTCTCCCGTGTCTGTTGTATTGCCTCGAACTATTCCACCATGATTCGCTGCACCATGTTGCCTCCTGGTGACATCTCTATTGCATTCAGATTCTTATGGGATGAACTCGGACTACGATCTCTCTATGTGTGGCCTCTGCCAACACATTATAGGGTCTTTGCTACCTCCGATTGTGTTCGCTCCTTTGAAAATTAACCTTCACCCACCCATTCTCGGGTCACACTTGGACGAAGCATCGCTCTAGGACAGTTCGTCGCCTAGTAGCTCTTGAAGTCCCCAGACTTCGTTGAAATTGTTGCACCATTGTTTGGGATCCTAAGCCTCTATCCCCCACCAGCATAATCTCCGCCGCGCACCACTTTCTTTATGACAACTCGAATGGCAGCACTTTGGCATATTCTTTAAGAGTATACGCCTCTACATCCTCTTGCCCCGTGTTAAGGCCTTCTGATCCCAACTTCGCCTCCACAAATTGAATCACCTTAGTTCCTTCGTCAAATGCATCTTTGAGATAAGGTGCATGTGCCTCGAAGCTCCTTTTGTCTTTGGCACCATATAGGATGAGTCTGCCCCATCAGAATGAAGAACCCATTGAACGATATGACCCCACTCTTGCCACTATAAGAGTTCATGTCCTTGACCTCTGTCCAAAGAAATCTCTGTGCCTTCGCTCCATGTTCCATCTTCTATGTTGACTCCCTTTATACGGCTTAGATACATCATCAAGTTTCACCCAAGTTGCTCTATCCCTTGATTTGCATTGAGTTAATGGTGGTCCTCACGCCCACTGTTTTATGGGTCAGCCCTCTATTGAGTCCGATTTTCACATCGACTCTAAGTGTCTTCATTTGATGTTGACATGTCGCTCCCCCACTTGATCTCACAATGCATCCACTAATGCAATACCTCATGCAAGATCATGCGACGACCCCTTGTCGCTCGCTCAGTCCATTGAGCTTTGTGAAGTTGTTGTCTTGAGATACTCCTCAATATGTGTGGTCCACTGCACATGATCCAAACAATGGTGCACCAATTCTAGCGAAGTCAAGGGATTTTAGGAGCTACTAGGCGATGGGCTATCCTAGAGTTATGCTTCGTCCGAGTGTGACCCAAGAGTGGGTGGGCGAAGGTGAATTGCCAAGGAAGCGAACAAAAAATCGGAGATGGCGGAGGCCCTATGATGTGTTGGCGGAGGCCACACATGGAGAAGTCGTAGTCCGAGTTCATCACACGAGAATCTTTATACAATGGAGATGTCACTAGGAGGCGATATGGTGCAGCGGATCATGGTAGAATAGTTCGTGGCAATGTAACGCAGGCGATCATGTCCGTGAGGGACAGGATCATGGGGAGGTATGATCAAGAGTTATTGGGAGCTCCACTTTGGTGTACAACACAACAAGAAGAAGGGCTATGGATTCAAGGAGTGAATGTCGTGGTACCGTAGAGGCAGGTCTTCGTGTGTGCATCGGAGCTTATATTAGATAAAAACCTTAGTCATCAACATATGGGGGCTGTATACCACTGGGAAAGAAGTCCAAGTGCAAGTACCAGTGAGTCGCATGGAGGGAGACGTGATCATGTGAATGATCAGGAACTGTTGGGAGCTCCACTTCCGTGAACAATGCAACGGCAAGAAGGGCTGTGGATTCAAGGGTGAATGTCATGGTACCGCAGAGGCGGGTCTTCCGTGTGTGCGCATCGAAGCTTACATCAGATGAAAACCTTGGTCGTCAGCATATGGGGCTGTGTACCACCGAGGAAGAAATCATATTGCAAGTACCAGTGAGTCCTATGGAGGGGACTTGATTATACAAAGGTATGATCAGAGCGGTTGGAGAGTTGGACTACTTCAGTGCTCACATTCGCTTAAGGGAGCCTGGCAAGTCAGTGGATGAAGCCAAGTAACCGAACATTGCTACCAAGGAAACTAAGGAGAACAGAATTGGTGCGGGCACTGCAACATGATGGCAGAGGCCATACACGAGAGTTGTAGTCTATCTTTCCATCGACCAAGGAGGACAGCTAGGAGGATACAGTGGTGTTGTAGCAGATGGTCAAAAGGGGCGAGGAAGCGACGACGAGTCCAGTGGGGCTCAGCTACCCAAAAGCAAAGCGTCGGTTAGAAAGGAGGTGGACTCGGAGGAGCACCACAGTGCCGCAGAGGCGGATCTACCGATCGCGAAGGAAGGGATGCAGATGCAAGGCAACGGATAGTAGGGCTATGGGCTTGGCAACACCATGGTACCGCAGAAGCGGGACTTCCATGGAGTCATCGATCCCTTGCTCTCATGGAGGGAGAGTATTAGTTGTAAAAAGGGCAGAAGAGGTGGAGAATGCAAAGGCAAACTCCAAGTACCAAGACAGGGCGGAAGGGCAGGGGCCAAGGAACTTTATAAGATCGGTGTCGATGGGCTTCTCATCAAGATAGACGAAAGCGAAGGACTTCGGGTTGATGCAGGAGTACTCAACCAAAGAACGAAGTAGGCAATACGTGGTATTGTACCTTTTCTACTTATAGGAGTAGGCGGTAAAGGTGATGGAGAAGGCGGTACAATCCCAGAGGCGACCAGAACTATCAAAGACTTACTCCAAGTTGGGGGACTCCAAGTTAGGGTAAACTTTTTGCTCTTTTCGGGCAAAACTTCTTGCATTCCAGAAGTTCAATGGCAGTGGGAAGGCGAATCACAGTAGCTAACTTAACACAAGGAGTGTAAACACTTCTAGTACTTCAGAAGTGTGAGCAAAGAGCGGGTGAATGTTAGTAATTAGCTCAATACATGAAGTACAAACTCGAGGAGATAGGCAAAATCGAGTAATCTTTGCCTTCTCAACTCAAGAGAATGGGCGAAACTGAGTACCCCAATTCTCTTAACTCGAGGAGGTGAGTGAAGCCAAGTAACCTTGCATTCTCAACTACTAAAAGAATGGGTGGAGTCGAGTATCCCAGTTCTCTTACTTATCCAGTAGAGGAGCTCTGCATAAGTTCAGTGACCCTTCAAAGAAAGCTTATGGAAGACAATAGTTGTCAAATCCTCACCAATGGTGATCAGTGATGCGAACCTACTTGGAAGTGACAACTAAAAGTGGAAGAAGGTTCAATGGGCAAACATTGTGGAGGAAGGACCTTAAAAATTTCAAAGTCTACGAGGCGATGCTCATTAAAGTTCTAACAAGCATCCATCCAGTTCAAGCAACATGAGTATACTACAATATTGGCGCATAACAAGGCAGGTCTTCTCCTTCATCAGATGGATTCGTGATAGTCAACAAGGATTGACACAACTCAGCCAACCCCACACCAGATTCGGTCATTGGTGAGTTGAAGCAGTATGACGGATCAGAGTTCGACTACTCAACAACAGCGGCGGAGAGTGGTTGGGAGCTAAAGGGGCATGTTGCAACCAAAGCAGAAGATTGAAGATTCAGCAAAATACGAGGAGATGCAGCGTTTACAATGGCTTTGACGAGGACATCGAAGGAATAAGTGGGGGAGAATGTCACGGACAATAATGTAAACAAGGTGTTCGATGAAATGCTCGTGTTTGTTTGTGTCCTTCAGTTTATGTATATACCTTGTACAACAAGAAGCGGGCTTGCAGTAGGCTTAGTAGCCCTAGTTTGGTTTACTTTGTAGCCAATTTTGGCTTATAAATACGAGTATGTCTTGTAAGCACTTATGGGGACTTCGGTCTGTAATGGAGCATTATCCTTTGTGTGCAACCTCTCTGAGTTTGTAATGTCTATGGGTGTAATTTGTATCTGGCTTTCTAAAGTGTTTGCTTAAGTAGTTGCTTGTGGATCCCGTTGGAATTGCTTCTTCTGACTCGTTTTCTCTTTTGTAAGTCCAAGGGACCTAAGGAGATCTCAGGGAAGGTTGACCTTTGCGGACGAATACGCATAGGTGCCGCACGGCTTAGGCAAAATCAGCTAAGCCCGTGACACCTTGAACTACTCCGCCTTGCTGAACAAACTATGCATTGTTCTACCCTCGTAAATGCACTTGCTAGATTGTGACTCTTCGCCAATACAGCCCCCGCTACACCCTCCAAGGCCTAGCAACATACTGAATTTGTTGCACACTTCAGCCTCCTACGGACGTATCTTTGCCATGTCAAAGAGAAAGTTTCAATACTCCATTGCATCGAGTTTTGTTCGCCTTGGGATAGCCACGAACGCTCCATCGTCCATATACAAGCCCTTGCATGAGTACTGAATTCTTCGAGTTAGCAATTCCCCTCACCTCTGTGAGCTTTGTACAACTCTTTCGGTCGTTGTGCAACACATCCCACTTTGCACGGTCTCATCTTTTACCAAGTGCCCCGTTTGCCTTGAGCACCGTCAAGTTTAGTTGCGAACATAGAGCTATAGTTCGAACTTAGCCATCCCAACCTTTGTGCGCTACGCATTCTTCCTAACTTGCTTGTCCTCGTGGTGCCTCTCGCGCAAAGGGTTGGCTATTCCTCTGAATGCCATTCTTGGATGCCCGCTCCTCTGAGCGACTCCTTTCCCTATATCTCAATATCTGTTTCCCCCAAACGGTTGCGTATGTTGGCTATCCTCCACGCAGCCCAGCTCGGTCCCTCACGTTTGTATAGCAAGCGTTTCTACGTGTGCTTGTCCCGCTCTGATACCAAATGTCACAAACTTTATTGGTTTTACCTAAGTCGTGCGGCATAATTGCGTGTCCATCCGCAAATGCCAGCCTCTCCAAAACCTCCTATGGTCCCTTAGGACTTACAAAAGAGAAAACGGGTTCGAGAAAGCATTTCCCACGAGATCCACATGTAACCATTTCAGCAAATACTTTATATCGCCAATGCAAATTCCAACCATTGACTTTAGAACGGTCGCACACAAAGGATCATGGTTCATTATAGACCGAAATCCCCGCAAGTGTCAATATGACACAACTCTCATTTACAAGCCCAAACCGGCCACGAAAGCTAACTAAACTAGGGTTGCTAAGCTTACTGCTAGCCCGTTACTTGCTGTACAAAGTATGAATAAAACCCGAAAGACACAGATATACATTAGCATTGCATTGAACACCTTTTTTATATTTTTGTCCGTGACATTGCGGTGATCATAAGTAAATGAAAATTATTATGTAATTTCAAGTTTATTATAAGTATTATGATTTTATTATTGCCTTGATTATAGTAGATTGCTTAAATGATTCAACAATTATGCAGGCCAGAATGCAGTACAGTTCTTCTGTTGGTTCTCCAAACCATGAAGAATCTGCACCAGTTTTTAAGAATGTAGATTCAGGTTGGAAGGGTCAAATTTCTGGTCCAATCTGCTCTCCCTTAAAAGGTCTGCCATTTTAAATCCCTTAAAATTTTCTTGGAACTTGGAAGTAAAGCTTGATTTGCTGCTTTTAGTCAATCTGATCAGTAAATAGTATATTTCACTGCATCCACATGGACATATCTAGTGAAAAACTGGACAAGAACCTACTGCATGGGTACTGTTGTTTTCTTCTCTCTAATTATTTAAAATGATCCTCTGTGGTCTGAGTAATTGAATCTTTCATTTCTTTATTTCTGCAATCATCGATTGGAAGCTCATTTCTGCAGCAGAGGAATGATCATGGTAGACTTACATAATTATGTTATTTTCGTCTATTAAAGAGGTGATCTGAATCACATTTTAAAGACTATCATAATTTATTTCATAATCTTTTACTTGTCTTTCTGCCAATGATCATTGTTTTGGGTTGCTGGACATGTTGGTGATTTGTTAGACCGGTACTTGTTGATCAAGACCAAGATTTGCAATACCGATAGGTACCGCCCGTACCGGATGGTACCACCGACTGGGGCTGTTTCCTCCCTATTACCACCTGAAATCAGCCGGTATCGGTCGATTTCGACTGTCGTTAGCCGTTGTCGGGTTGTAATGGTCGATTTCGACCATCGTTGGCCGATTTCAGGATGTATTAGCCAAGGGAGAATGAAGAAGAGAGAGAATAAGAAGAGGGAGAAGAAGAGAGAGAAGAAAGGGGAAAACCTGGAATCTGATGCTGCTCGCCCATCTCCTGATCTCGATCCATCACTGAGGCTTCACTAAATCTCCCCGTGCGGGCTTCTCGGGGAGAAGACGTTTCTTCTCCTTGCATGGGGAGAAGTAACGAGGTGACGTTACCCTTTTCTTTATATTATATATATATATATATATATATATATATATATATACACACATACACACACGTATCGAACGATATGACTGGGTGTACCGCTCACTGCCGATGTACCGTACCATACCGAGCTCAACTCGGTACATTGGTACAGTACGATTTGGTGAACCTTAGTCAATACTAGTGTACAATATATCAGTACACCAATATATAACAGCATTTTTAGGAGGAAGAAAAAGAGAACGAAGAGGAAAGGGTGGTAGAGGTACAAAGGATGAAGGAGGACGAAAGAAGGAAGAAGAGGAAGTGGTGCAGGAGGAAAAAGAAGAAGAAGAAAGAAAGAAGGAAGAGGTGAAGGAGGATAAGAGGTGGGAGTATACGTGGGAAGAAGAAGGAATGTAGTGGCGACGACAGCAGCATTGAACGCGAGAATAGGACTCGCGTTTGTGAGCCCTAATCACTATTTTAGGATTTTTTTTTCTTTTTTAATACCAAGTTGGAATATGAGCCCTAATCACTATTTTAGGATTTTTTTTCTTTTTTAATACCAAGTTGGAACGTGAGCCCTAATCATTATTTTAGGATTTTTTTTCTTTTTTAATACCAAGTTGGATGGGTCCCACTGCTGTTTTTGTTTTTAATATTTTTATTGAACTAGACCGGACCACTAGAATGAGGGTGGTCTGTGTATTGGTCCACACCTGGACTATTATATACTGCCTGTTTTGTATTGTTTCAGGCAGTACAACAATCCTGCTTTCTGCATAGGCTGAATAAATAAAGTAATTTTTCTTGGATTGCTGCTTCAGTTGTACAAATTGATTTCATGTAATCATGGTTAATAAACCTTCAAGTTTCTTATCATAATCAAAGCACACCTATATTGAATGTTCTTATTAGTTATTACCTTGTGTTGTGGTTTTTGATGCCATGGCCGAGGAGTCAACACGGCTTGGTTCCTCTTGGGTGCGCAAGCTCATCCACGTCGGTCGGAAATGGGTCGTCGGGCTCGGCTCGGGTCTGCTTCTTGGGATGACCTCCCTCGGGCTGATGACAGGCTCGTCTTCCTCGGGTCCGCAATGCAGATCCTGCACGAAGGTCTCGTCGGGGTAGGGGCGCTCGACGTGACCCCTCTGATGTTTAAGTCAGTGCCCCGAATGATATGGGTTTTGATGTGGAAAAGAGTCTCAGAGTGTCTCCTTTTCCTGCCCTCAGGTGGGGATTTTATACATACTAGTCGAAGGGCCGATCATACCCTCGACCTTGCCTCTGACGTCAGGCCGAGACTGGTTGGAATGTATGGCCAGTCGTTGTCCGTCCAGTCGGCATGGCATAGAGGCGCAGCGCACCATTCTTCATTAAATGAATCTCAGCGCGACCTCCGCTGCCGTGGCGGCCAAGTCACTACTCTGCCACCTCGGCCCGAGCCTGCGCCAGTCGGGTTGATGTCGGATCTTGGTGCTGTCGTGGACTGGTTGAGCTGGCGTAGGTAGGTCTTAGTGTGCTGGGGCGGGCCATTATTTGCCCTATCACCTTGAGAAATATAGGATGAGCTGATGGTGTTCAGGCAGCTTGGTGCATGAAATTAATGTTGCTGTGAGATCTAGAGAGGGTTGGATATACACACTGTAGCCCCCTGCATATGGAGAGAGCTTGGAATTCAGAAACTTTAACAATGCACCAAAACCTTCTTTGTTGTCTGAATTTTCAGTTATGGGGGCTAGTACGAAGCAAAATGCTCACTGCTAGGATTATGATCTATTTGGTGTTCATTCTTATGGAGGGTTTTCCTCAAAAATGTTCCTATGGGAAGTTAGGATGTAAATTCAGGCCAATGCCTGATGCATGGATCAGATGCTGCAAACCTTCATAGGTAGATGACTCCCGTATTTGTGGATCTGCAATATAGAAGAATGAATCCCATATTTGGCTTTGCCTTCTGTGTTATAAGCACAGGGAAGAAACTGAGTACCTTTTGGTGGATATGTGGATAAACAGCACCTGCACACTTTTGTAATCATTTCCTGATTTTGGCACTTCATACCAGTTCTTCAATATGCATGCTAACATCCAAAACATTTGGGACTTCAGTGACAATCTCTCATAAAATATTTCGTTTGCCGGTCTGCTTTCCAGTTATAAACTAGAAGTCACAAAGAAGACTCCACTACCTGATCCTCCAGAGGGGTGGATGTGGTGAAATTGAGATGGATTCCGAATGGGGTGTTTACAATGAGATCCTAGTACCTTTTGGATGGTGTGCATACACACTCACCTTATGCCAAGTGACTATGTATAACTGCTGCTCCTTTGAAAGGACTACGTTTTTGTTGGTGGCAATCCATTGTAGAATTCTCACTGTGAAGAACATAAGGACAATAAATTACATCATTCGCTGGTTGTATTGTCTGCAGTCAATTCCAGGAATTGTTTTTGAACAACTTGAACCTAACAATGTAATTAGGAACTTTTGCTTTATAATTACACCTGAAACCCAGGTCTCTTATCCTAGTCCTCTCCAAAGGGTCAAGTGCTGTCTGAAGATAGTGATAGGCTGGAACATGTGGTGCATTCTAGACAGTACATTCTTCGAAGGTGAAACTGCGCAATTGGATTTCCAGAATTTAAATAACACAACAAATGCCTTCCTATCGTCCTCTAGAAGGGCCCTCCACAAAGTTGTGTCCAAAACCACTGCTGAAAGTTAATAACTGTAAACTGAGTTGCAAATACTCATATTAAGTAATGACTTTTTCCAAAATTATCTGAACGCTGAGGACAATGAGGCATAAGCTGCTTAGTTATGTGCTATGTATCTTCATCGTTATGTTCTACCACAGCTTCTCAAATAACTGATGCTGTTTATTGTGCTATCAAGCTGTATCATAATGCTACTTGTTTGAACTTTTGGTACTCTAACGTTCTTCTCTAGATGTTTGTTAGATTTATATGTAGACTTAGCTTAATAAATTATTTTTATTCCACTTCAGGTGCTTTGTCATTGTTTGACACAAGTGATGCTCCAAAAATGATACAAGGTCAAACTGTCACATGGCTTACTGCCTTCGTCATGGCTTTTTGTACATTACTTTTACCTGTCACCAGATATGGGTTCAGAAGAAATAAGGAGTTTAATGCTTGCAATGCTGAATTCCCAGTAGATACTATGCCTGAACCTAAAGAATTTCATCCTCTATCACCCCTTCAATTCAGAGAGGCATATAACCCTTCTTCTGTTTTGAAAAGGTTACATGAGCTGGAAGAAAAAGTTATAATACTTCAAACAAAACCTTCTGAAATTGAGTATCAGAGACAAGACTCGCTAAATGCTGCAATCAACCGTGTTGATGCATTAGAAGCAGAGCTTATTGCCACCAAAAAGGTATGCCGTTTATATCATCTTTTCTATGGACTATAATCATTCTAATTTCAGCATATCCTAACTGGTATAGATGCATAGACCGTAAGCATTTGTCAGTTCACAGTGTCACCATTTTTAAAATAATTCATCGAGGAAAAGCATTTACGATGTCAAGTTTTGTATGCTATATCAATATGTCCTACCTTTTGAAGACCTATGTGTCAATCTGAATTAAACTTCTTTTTGGTAGGACCACCTAAAAATTGCTAATGCGCCAGTAAACTTCTGTCACTTTCTTCTACATTGCTTCCAATTTTGTGGTCCCTGTATATTTCTGTAATCCCGCAATAATTCAAAAGTTACCATATACATGTCCATAATCTGCTATAAAATTTTCGTGCTTATATTATATTTTGTAGTCTTAGGTCTATTCTAGAAAAACCCAAAATAACTCATGCTGACTGCAGATAAAAGTTTCTGTTGCTACACTAAGGCTGTTTATAGCCGTTTTAGGTTGTCCTCTATGAGAGAATACCTCATATTAAATACATTATATGAACTTGAAATGATAGGTCCATGCAAACAATATTAATATGGAAAATCAAATCAGATAAATCTTGCATTCTATTATCCTGGCTTATAAACAGCATTTTCATGCTACTAATTGTTATCTTTTCTGTTTTCTTTATATAAAATTCTCTTGTGTGAATAAAACAAAAAATTGTTCATTTTATAACATACTGCTGTATTTTAAATCATTGAGCAAGTCTGCTTTACTTCAATATGCATATGTAGATCAATTATCATAATAATTACTTCCTGTAACATATGAATTTAATTACTGTAAACGATATATCCAATATTTTAATTATTCTGTAACTTTCTCCTACCTACTTGTTCTCTCTACAACTATGTTGATTTCCCTTCTTAAGATCGCCAAGACCTTTCAAATCATTTTTTGAATTTGTATCAAGTTCCTAATTGAGAATGAAACTTTTGGACTAACTTTACCCTCACTGTAACAATTGTAAGAACTTTGGCTCAATTGTTACAAAACTCAAATGCTGCTGCATGCACCATATAGCTTATAGTGCTCATTTCCTTAATTTTCCTTTTCTTTCTGAAAATCTGTGGTGAATATGTAAAATATCACAAGTAATTCTCCAATGTGTATTGGCCATGGATTTGTATTTATTCCTGTTGATGAGACCTTTGTGCAGGTCAAGTTACTGAAGCATAATTGGTTGAAAAAAAAGATCTTGCAGACAGCCAAGAAATATGTTCCTTGCCCATGAAATCCTGATAGAAAAGCATAATATAGCTGAACTCACATTAAGACCTTTCAGTGTTTCAGCCTGGCACTATTTACATGTCTTCATGTTGGAACATGCAAGTTATTAATTGAACATGCAAACCGAAAGGTGTATGACACCTGCATTGCAGTGTTTTCATGGCTTCAAGTTGGAACTGACCTGTGCCAATACCATGACACATGCATCTAGTGTTACATAGACATTAATATATGGATGCACATTCAAATGTCCAACACAGCAAGAACAAAAAATAGAGACTTGGGGGCACACATAAGAATAATAATTAAAAAGATAATTGATATTAGTGTTGTAATATTATGAAATGTGAAATACAGGAACCTAAGTTCATATGGAGCTTGGTATAAAAAATTCATTTCCTGTATTGTTATACTGTTTGATATTGGGGTAGTTGTAACTAAGAGTTGATAAATTTCCAACTTGTTGACAGCATCGACAAGAATCGGACGGATCTATTTGGTTCGGAGTGTCCATGGAAAAAAATGCATGCTTCTCATATACTTGCATAAATGTCTCTTTAAATTTTATAATCAATTTTTTTGGTGGGTTAATCTGTCGTTTCTATTAAAATCAATCTAATTCTGATTTTCTTCTGGGAAAGGGTGGAAATATATGGTTAGTACTCATCATCAGAAGTTGTTAATGCAGGCTTTACATGAAGCTCTAATTCGACAGGACGAGTTGCTTGCATACCTTGACCAGCAGAAGGAGGCTAAATTCCGGGTAACTGTTATTTATCAGTAGTGACTAGCAAGGATGTTCATATAGATACAAGTTTTTGTCACTGGAAGACAATGAATGATCACTATGTTTCATGAATTCTCAATTGCATGGGGCAAGATCATATTTTTAAATATTTATATTTGTGTATGTTATAAAATGAATTCTTAATTTTAATTGATACATTTTCTCTAACATACTTTTGTGAAGGAAAATTTTTAGACATCATAGAATAATGAAGTGCTTTTCTACTGGGGCAAATTATAATGATCTCATGTTTTACTATCACTTTGTGCTTCTTCATGATACTCTTAAAAATATATTGGACACTTGACAGGTCGTTAGTGCATAGCTTTCTAGAGCTAATCTAGAGGGTTGGTGCCCCAAGTGATACATGAAGAAAAAACTCCAAAATTTATAATTGGAATAAATTGTTTATTTTTTGATAAACCAAAGAAAAACCATCTTGAATTAAATAAAATTTGACAAAAGTTAAAATAATATTTTTAGCATATAGCACCCTGTATGGACTAAAGATTAGATGAGGGGGACATGTGGCTACCTTAGATTGTATTTTACTTTAATGATTGTGTTTGTACCATGGTATGAACATGTGCTTTAGCAGACCTATGGATATAATAGTTAGAAGAGGTGAAATGATTAATATTAGTAATTCGGAGAGAGGCAAGGAAGGCCTAAAAAGACTTTAATAGAAATTATAAATAAAAATTGAAGTATTCTAAATTTAACTAAATATATAATTTTTTATATAACTTAATGATAACAAAAGATCCATTTTGTAGTCAACTCTAAATAATTGGGACGTACAACTGTATTGTTGTTGTTGCTGTTATTGTATTGTACTTGCATCAATTGGTAAAGATGGTATAAAAGTTTTGGATGTTACTGGTAAGTGTCATCTCATAAAGGAGAAAAGCATTGGGAATGAATCATCTTTTAGATATGAGCTTTTCATTAATATGTCATTGCCTTTGGATGGCATCAGAGTAGCAATATGATTCGTTGACCTTTTGGTGGCCAACGAGGAAACATGATTTTTAGCCTATCAAATATACAACTAAACCAGCCTGGGGAAGTAAAGAAAGAGAAAAGAGTAGAAGCATAATTTTCTGGCATTTGTTAATGTCACCACTGCCAAAGAGGACGTCAACAACATCAAAGGCAAAGATAGCTGGTGGTCTTGTTCCTCACGAAGCTTATTAATTCATATCTTTCTCTTTTTCGTTTATGTAGAGTACTTCTTTTATTCATAAACCAGAACTCTTTCTGGGACCGTTTTGAAGATGAGTAGAATTATCACTTATTTAGTTTTTTGTTTTAAGAAAAACTGACAATAGAGTACACCTTTGCAATATTCTGATTGAGCTCTTTCTGATGAATGAGTCATGGATCCCTAATTCTCTGTTCTTTTCCATCTTTTTTGCAGAAAAAGAAATTTTGCTTCTGAATCATCTCAAGAATGCAAAAGGATGCAGTATTTCCATTCTGCAGTTTGCAAAGTGCAGATATGGTGCATGTAAACATGCTTATATGTTTGGATTTGAACCATTTTTTATGAGCTTCGGTTCTCTTGTGAGCTGAACAAATTTGGAAGAAATGTAAATCTTATCAATTTCTAATCTATTCTAAAATCGGCATTGTGTTGACTATAATGCATCGAGTTTGGACAGCACTAGACCCAAACAAAAAAAAAAAAAAATTGTATCTATTGAATTTTCCTAAATGGATCGACTATCAATTTTTGCATGCTCTCTTTTTGCTGTGATCAATAGGTTTATGGATTATATATAAGTTGTGTGTATTAGAAATAGGAAGAATTAATGAAAATGCTGATTGATTGAGTTTATTGATTCATCATATCAATTTATACAGGTAAAGATTGAAATGTTTTTCTCATTAATTATATTTAAATCCTAACTTAATTGAGGAAAGAAAGATATGACATGTATTTTCTATTTTTTTATTTTTCTATTTTCCCTCCGTTTTTTATTTTGTTACGATTGCTGGAGAAGGTGAGGAACAGCCCTAGAGGAGGAGACTGCTGCTGCGGCTGGGGCGATCGACAGCGGCGGTTGATGATATGCCAAGGCCCAACTAGCGGCTACATGGGTTGTTGCAGCGGGTGACAAAGGAGGCAGCGGTGCCCTTCTTCGTCTGCACTGCTGGTCGCAGTAGATCGGTGGCCGAGGAAGAGTAGCCCTCGGCAAAGGAGTGAGGAGAAGCACTTGAGCCCCATCTGTGACGGGAGGGAGGGAGCGCCCGGCCGAATCCAGCGACGCCAGCCGGCTGGTGTTCGGAGAGGATGGACCATCCGATCGCGAAGTCGGGGATGGTCCTGTGGGGGAAGGCGAGTGTTTCCAGCATGAGGAGACCGGCAGTGGAGCTGGTGCCATAGATGAGGGCGTAAGGTGGGCAGGGGACGGCAGGGCAGCCGTCGGCGGAGGTGGAGTTGCGGGAGGGGCAGCGGGAGAGGCGGTCCCGGGGATGGATCCGCAGACAATGGGGGTTGTGGCAGCTGACGAGGCGAGTGGAGGATGAAGACTTCGGGAGGAAGGGGATGACGGGGGCAGCAGAGGGGGAGGAGCAGCTCCGGCACTGGTAGGAGGAGGTGCACGAGACCCAGGTGAGGTGGCTGCCGATGTCTAGGAGGAGAGAAAGTTGCTGCAGCGGGGTGCCCAAGGCAAGCGTGAGGGAGAAGGCAGAGGAGGCTTGGCCGCGATGAAGAAGGAAGTTGCTTCACAGGGAGAAGGCAGAGGAAGAGGGCAGCGGTGAAGAAGGTTGGCTGGAAGTGGCTACGACAACGGGTAGAGGAGGCAGCGGCGTCGGCGTTTGGGGTGGCTGAGGCTGTAGCAGAGTGCAGCAGCTGCGGTAGGGAAGGGCAACGGCCCTGCCGGCAGCGTGGGCTACAGGAAGCAGCGGAAATTAGCGGAGATGACAGTGGCGGGTGGCAGCGGCCGCTGAAGAGTAGAGGAGGAAGATGTGACAACAGCGTGGAGCTGGCAGTTGGTAGGGGATTTCACGTCGTTTGACATTGACAAAGAGCTTACTGCCCCCTCTCTGCAGAGCACCGAGAGATGATGGGCGGTGGCCCTTACAGGTGCTCTCGACAAAAAGAACAGAACAACATAGACTGCATGAGGGACGACGTCGACGAGCAAGTGTAGAAGCCATCGTCTGCCGCAGATAGGGTAGGGAAGGTGCCACTGCTCGTTGGAGATGATGCGATAGTGATGGTGCACGAGGAAGACGGTCTCGTGCAGAAGGACGTTTCGACAGAGGAATGAGAAAGCCGACGAAGAAGAATAGTCGTCATAGGCAAGCGATCATAGAAGCTATCGTTTGACAGCGTATAAAGAAAGAAAGCCGATGCACCAAAAGCCGTGGAGAGTGTGGCTTTGATGTTGGTGAGAGGCTGTCATATGAGAGCAAGAAGAGATAAAAACCGTCGTTGGACAGTAAATAAAAAAAAGATAATTTCTCTTATAAAGAGAGGGGGCTCTGATACCATGTTAGAAATAGGAAGAAGTAATGAAAATGCCTATTGAATTCATTGGTTCATCATCAATTTATACATGTGAAGATAAGAGTATTTCCCTCAACTAACCTACGTGATTTACTCATAGTTGCTTACGTTTATTTAGATGTTGAATATTTTTTTCATGAATTGTTCCTCTATACTTAGTTGACTAACTCTATACTTACTATATGCACCAGTGTGTTATATGTGAATATCAAACACATTTATATGTAGAGATCAATTATGGATTGACAAGAAAAGCATTACAGGAGAATTAACAATGAAAGCTTGTGCCAAAAGCCTTCTCCATTTCATGGTGCTGGTGAATAATAGAACAAGGTTTAAGATAGGAAGCAAATATCCATAGCTTATCTTCACTAAGTATATAAGAACATTTAATGATTTATTACATAGTGAGTTGAATGTATATAAATAGGCAGCATTCTGGTTATGTAGGATAACCACAATTAGTGATGAGAAATCATGTGGGTGTTATTTGTGATGAATCATGGATCATTTTTGCCTAATTGTCATACTAAGTTAAGTGGAAACTGAATCAGCTTGTAAAAAGAACATTTTGGAAAAGAAATTTGGCATTGTCTTAGAGAAGATAATACATCTTTGAGTAAGTAAATTGTACATCTGCAATCTGAATACAATGAAGACCTGTAGATGAAAAGTTAAAGACTTTTAAAGTAACTTTTATGTGCTGATGATTGATTTTTCTTCACTCAGTGTGTCTTTCTTAGAACAATTAGTAGCTGAGAACTTTTTATTTCTTCTTTAAGCATCAGTTGACTGAGGAGTCCTCCATAAACATGGAATAAGGTATCGATAATTTCTTCGCCAAAGTGGTGGCTGATCATTGATTCTTGTATAGCTCTAATGGCCATTGATGTGATTCTAGCATCCTTTAGAGGATCTCCAGTGCTTGTGCTCAGCTCATAAGTTTGTAGGTAATCGATCCTAAAAGACCCTTCTCTGTGCACTTCATCCTCAATCTCCCTCGCTGATGGAGCATAAAATGGCACATTATATGTATCAACCTTCTCTTCATCAATCATTTCCTGAGAACAGCATGATTTGTGAGAGGTGTGTATCATAGAAATGATCTAAGATGCAGTCTTCTAGGAATAGAGATATTGTTTTACTCCATTCCATAGACAGATCAGAGCCATAAGTGCATTGCTACATTCTCCTGCCATGATCCTTGATGATGAAAATGTATTTAGATGAAGTAGTAACATGGAAACTGACATAAAATTCATCTCAAAGAATCTAAAATGCAAAAAAAAAAAAAAAACAACTTTACAACCTCATTCGGAGTACGATGAGTTGGTATCAATGCCTTTCAAATAAACCAAATGAGTGAATAGAGGATAAATAGGTAAGGATTGAATGAACATAGAGGAAAAAAAAAAGTGGGGGGGGCCTAAGAATTGGACTCACTTGTGAGATCATAATGGCAAAAGACTGGTCTAAAACTTCCCACAAGACTCTTGTGCTCTTATCACTGTGATCATCAGTTGTTCTTCCTAACATCGCGACAACCATTCGCCCACCGAGATGTAACTCTGCAGATCTTGACTCGAGAAAGATGCTGAATTCTTTCTGAAACTGCTCAAAGTAAGCTAAAGTAACAGCAGGGGGGCTTGTGTTAGATATGTACATATTCCCCTTGTTAATTGGTCTGCCATTGATGTCGACAAGCCCTGGAGGAACCTGCAAGAATCATTTTTGTTCTACAACTAAGAGGGAATGCAGGAGAAAACTCCACTTTAGTTACTTCACTAACTATGGATTTCTACAACATATCAGAAAGGATATAGTTGTGAGAATGTACACTGAATGCTAACCTGGGAAAGCCAGTGCAAGCTATAGCATGAGTAGATGAAACTGAGACTGTCTCTTGGAAACAGCCTGCCATAGAATGAACCAGGAGTTGCTGCAAAGTATACAGATGGAGCCATGCCTCCATGCAACTCAATGCCTTCTTTGAGCTTCTTAGTGAACAGTGGAAGGCTAAGAAACATAGAATTGAAGTCATTGGATGGAAGATCATTGAGGAACACCGTGAATTCTGGTGCTGGCTTCGCTGACCGTCGTGCCATCACATGAATGGCTTTGATGATATCTCCGATTAGAGGCAGCGCATTACTCCCCGATGAGCATCCAAGATCGACAAATGCGAAGCTTTCTGGCATCTCTGAGGCGTAAGCATCTACCGCTGACTCCACTATGAGATGCTTCATGGCATCCATACTCTTTTTCTGAAGGAAGAGATAACAACTGGCATTAAGAAATCATGAAAATTTAGGGACATTGGTGGTGTCCTGAGGTAAGATTTTGACCTGTAGGGAACAATTTTGTGCATAACTGGCCTCACCCAGCCCTTCTTTCATGTGAAGAACACTCTCCACATCCATGGTGACAAGTTTGGTGGTACTTGGAGGCTCACAGGATGCCATTGCTTCTTTAGATGTCAATTCAGCTTTAGATCTCCCTTGATCTTTTGTTGTCTATACTTCTCCTATATCTGACTACCAAAGGATCAGATGTTGGATGGACAGTGAAACATTCTTAAAACTTATCTGTCAAAGAAAAAGCAAATTGTGAAGAGTCTGATAGCCATTTCTATCATGTCATATTGACATTTTTAACCATACTATCTATGTCAGTCCTAACAATTACAGCTCACAATCTTGCAAATTTACCTAAGACTTTCTTAACTGTCATTCTTGTCAGTCCTATCTATCACATCTACTATTATTCACTGTAATATGTGGGGCTTATATGAAAGTACAGTTGAAGTATGAGATGAGATTGAGGGTATGATTCAAATGCATGGGAGGGGAGTCCACTTGTTAGAAAAGAAACCATATGAATCACATTAGACCTCCCAAGTGGAGTTGGCATCTGATCAATCATGACTCATATCATCAGTTTATAAGGATGTCATATCAATTGCACTCACAATATTTCATAATGAAAAAGATATCTCATAATCACCTGCACCCCTGCAATCACAGTACTTGACTAGAAGTTTGCAGAAATATGCATCAACATGGAATTCAAAAGCTCAATTTGTGCAGAAGAGACATCATTCACCCTGGTTTGATATTTCCATGTAACTTTACCAATTGTGCACTTCTGAAGCCAAATTATTATTATCAGGGCCCTGTTTCCTTCATGTTAGCACTTCTTAGCTTAAAACATTCATCCCTGTCATGGATCCTTATGATGGATTACAATGGAGCATGATAGTATGCAACAAGAACCATTGACCAAAATAATACCCAAGTAGCAAAACATTGACCATTAATCAACTCATTTATTATAGCAATTCAAATCTTGAAGGAATCATGAACAGTGGCAAAGGTCAAATGTGGCCATCAGTGACTGATAACAGAAAGGTAGAACAAGCTAGAACAAGTTATAGTAGGTGTTAACGGTCGGAAAATTAATCACTGCTTAGCCTTATTAATTGTTCAAACCATGATTAGTAGATGATACACCCTGATATTTGGAAGAGTTGAACATCCTTGAGAAAAACCTATTTCTGTGTAGCAAAAATGATCCTCAAAATATCATGATATGCATTTTTTAGATTTGATTTGATCCTGATTCCACCATTTTCTTTCCTTCTAATTTTCCCACTTATAAGCAGCTGATTCTCTTCATACATATCAAGGAGCACCCAACATTTTTTGTTTCATGTCTCTATCTGTACATCATTTACAGTAAAATCAGCATCACACCATGTAGATTATCTGCTGCCATAGCAATCTTAATTTTTCTTCAAGCATGTAAAAAAAAAGAAAAATGGCAAAAACATTCCTGTTTCAGAAACTCAAAAGAGAAAGATATGGTCTCTAGTACCATAGACCTCCCTTGAAGAAACAAAATCTAAAGCCTGAAATGATACCGATGGAAGCTGAACTTATGATACCTTTGACTAGATTTGAGGTAATGGCAGAGATTATAAGCATCCCATCCCTTGAGTGCTCCACAAGAATCAAAAGGAGTGGAAGAAATGATGCACCAAGCTTTGGAGGAAGAGCAGAAGGGATGTCTGCATTTATATAGAGCTGAATGGATTCAGAATCATTTCATTTTGGGAGCAGATGGCAATAAAATATACTGCTGTTGTGTGCTTACTGTTAGTTTTCTTGATTTGTTTGCTGTGCTCCTCAATGATGGTGCAGATTCAGTGTTTCACACTGTTCATCTGCAATTAGAATCTCATTAGTCAAACCAAAGAATGTAAAAGGCAGAAGTCAAAGGCTGAACATTGGTTGGCTGGAGTTTCACTTGCTCAACTTCCACAGGAGGAAAATAACATCATGACAATGCATCAAAGTGGTGTTACTGCTTTGAGGTCAGCTGACCAATAGTCTTGTACATTTTAATTTCCTTGTCTGGAGTCTGGACAATCTCTTTTGTGTAAGTGATAGTTTTTGGAGATGCTTTGGACAACCACCAAAACAACAACAACAACAACAAGATCAACTATATAAATCTTTTTTCATTATTAAGTAATATATAAAATTATTAATAAAAAATATTTTATAGTAAAATCTTCTTTCCTCTCTTCCTATTTTTCTACACACCATTAACACTAATCGATTATTTTTTAAGTGTTTTCTTCTCTTGTTATTCCTTATTAGGTTTAAACCTAATCATCCACAGATGTATTTTATTAATCTTTCTTTATGACTTCGCAAAGTCACCTCAATATTCTCATCTTAATCATACTTATCTTTTTCTTTGAAAGTAAGATAAAAATTATGGATTACACCTCTGGTCTCTTAAAATTTGAAAATAATTACTTCTTCATATGTTCTACAGCAACTTTATATCCACCACAATGATTATATATCATTTATCATAAATAAAGAGGTCATGCATGTTCATCTAAAATCTTAAATTTGTAAATAAAGTAAGGTATTTCAATTTATATTCTTAATTCTCATCTTTGAGTGCTGGATTATGCAGTTGATCCAAGTTCAACATATGAAGCTTAAAATGTTATATATATATATATATATATGTAATTAGCTTTAGGAGCATTGATTGAAGAATCTACTTGTGGGTTTTGTTGACTACGGGAGAGAAATCAGAGAGTGGAAGCCATTGTTTTTGTTCTTGTTGTTGAGGCTGACAGCGTTAAAAATCTTGTGGTGGTGGCTTGCGTCCGATACCCATCGATACACACACGCCACAACTGACGGCCACCCTTCTCCACTGCTGTATGCCATATTCTACTGCTAAGTAGAGATCACTTGTTCTTCCCTTCATAAGGAAAAAGAAGGTGAAAAAGCTAAATTAATGCCTCGGTAGATATTATTATTATTAGTTTTAGTGATTTTGATTTTAAGACTAATTCAAGGCAGGCAATTTTTGAGATAGAAGCATGTGTGAAATAGGTAGATTTTGGGTTCGATATCTTTTAATCTGATCTGGGATAGATTTGAATAAGAAAGTTGGTAACTGAGATCAGTTAAGAGTCAATTTTGAGTACATGCATAATTAGTTCATGATGAAGTTTGCAGGCACTGCTTAGTAACATTCCTTTATTTAATGACAGTGTGTCAGGGTATTTTTGTTACTTGCATTATCTAAACCACTTAAATTGGACTTTAGTATCTTAATCATGTTTTGGCTGGGGTTCCAGCGGTTAATAATATTAAAAAAAATAGAATTCTTGATCTTTTTTCAATTGTGCCATAGATAAATTTGGAATTTCTCATATATATATATATTTTTTTTTCTTCAAGTCCTGCTTCTACATACTTTGCATGAGGTTTGATGATATGGGTTAGACTTTATAGTATCTGCATTTATCTGACCTGCTTAAACTGGATTTAAGTATCTGTTAATCCGGTTTCGAACAGGTTCGAGGAAGAAAATAAGCACTAAAAAAATTTAATAATATATATACATGAGATATAATTTTTAGGCTTAATTCGATTCCTCAGTTTATTTTATGTTTTAGGCCAAACTCATTTTTAGGCCAAGCCACACACTTCCATATCATCAGAATTCATACTGTTGTCCTTAGCTCTCTATATGTATCCATGGGATTACTAATCTAATAAGAAGCATGTATTGTGTGAATGGTACCAGCAATTTATCAGCAGTGTGCAGCCAAAAAAGTCAAAAGTCAAAAACTAAATGCAAATTGACATCAGATACTGTTGTAAAATCCACTGATACATCTCCCATAGCAGCAAGTCTTAACTTCTTGTGAGCATTGTAGCCAGTAGCTAAGTCCACTAGGAAAAAGCCTTGCAGAGAAGAATATGCCTCCTGTCTCATGCATCCCTTTCAGTGCCAGGAAGCTTTTGTTTCTCTCCTCCTCTTTTGTCTCTCTAAGCTACCAAAAAAATCCAATATCTGCTAATCTTTTTCTGTTTCTTTGATCTTCAACTTACTATGTATATGATAATTTTTAAGACCATCGGTACATTACGATACAGGTGGTATTTACCGGTTTGACAGCCTAACAGTAAGCCAATCAGGATAGATCAGAAACTTCAAGCCCAGTATACGGCATACCGGACGGTATGAGACTTTTATAACCCCTACAAGTCTGAGCCTAGAAATATATTGGAATTTGGATGATATAGAACAAAACAGACTAAATGAGGTTATAATTTTCTTGTTGTGCTTCCTCCAGTAGAATGGCTACACAGTGTGACTCATTCATGTTGGATGGAAGATGACTACTATGAATTGTGTTGGTCATAGTATGATTTTGGGAGCTTGGAAAAATTATATATCCAATAAAAACAAAAGTTCTGAAAGGTGTATAATGTGATATTTTTTGTCCATGAAACAAGTCAACAATGGTTCCCAGTTGGTGTTCTTAAAGAACTTCTACAGATATGCAGTTCTGGCACTTATGTTGATTCTGTATGTTGTGCTCACAAAGAAATGTAGAGAAGCTACACTAGGTTTTACTTTTTGAAGCACAGACTAATACTATGAAAATGTTGATAATACTGTACTGAATGATACATTCAAGTTTACTATTTGTGCCAGTTGAATCTGAAGAAAATAAACAGAGCAGTTAAATAACCAGTCAACTAATGTAGCAAGTCAATCTTTTAATAAGAGGATATATGTGCTTCATCCACTATTTTTGGGTAATTTGCTTCATCATTTTTTGTTCTTTAAAATTTGAATTCTGCTACCTTACAGTAATAAATTACCAAAATTAAAAAGTCAGATCTGTTGTTTTTTGGTGTCTCTTTATTCTTTGATCTTGACTTGATGTCTCAATACTTAAATCTCTTATAACTCTGTCATTCATGTAAATGAGCTTGAGAAAGAAACTAAATAAGCCCTTTTCTGTCTAGATTTTATACTCAATGCATCTGACATTATGCTTAACTAAAAATATTAGGCTAGATCTTTTAGGAGTTAGATTATGACCAATTAAATTAAGTTTTTGAGCTGGAGTTACTTGGAAAAGATCCTTGAAAGAAGAGTATCAAAGTTCATGGTTCAGTTCCTGATTAATGTCTGAACAGTTTAATTCAGAGCCTAATTTTAAATAAAGAAAAAAATCGTAAATTTACACATCTTTATTCTTTTTGCTGAATTTGTTCGATCATTTTTGCTGTACTATTTATTTTGCTTGGTAGTCAGATTTTGAAGGTCATTTAACAGAGTGGATTCTGCAGGACCCATCCTTCCTCTTCTTCATTAAGGATGACAATGGTCATGGATGTTGGACCAGGCTTCAGACTCTCCTGACACACAAGTATATCTTTTAACCATCTCATTAATAAATGAAGCTTGAGAGTTAGATCCATCAACACAGTTAATTCTATCACACATGCAGTTTATGCAATCCACCAACTTACAAGCTACATTTACAAAAACCACTCTCAAACTGAAAGATAAGCATCTGCATACTTGGAAATATACTCTGCAGCATATATATGTTCATGCATCCCTAGAACAGATACAAGATACCTAAATAGTTACCTAAACGAGACTAAATTGGTAGAGCCTTTTCTTTTTCTCTTTTGTTGTGGAAAGGGATCTCTCATACTACTGGTTTTTCCTTGCCTCAAGAACTGGGGCTAAAATTTGCAAGCTGAAGGATGAGGTTGACCTGCCTGTTTTGCAAACTCATCACATGGAGATCATCTGTTCTTGTTTGGTGGTGGAGGTTTTACTAGCCTCAATAAATTTCCTTTGAGTAATAGTATTTGGCATCATCTGTTCTTGCAAAATACCACAAGGCTTGCGATGTATAACAGTAACTATTCACTCCCAAAGTGAAGCTGCTGCAAAGCTGGGCTATCCCCTCCCTGCCATTTGGCATTTCATCACTTCTAGTAGAAATTTATAATCACTGCTATTGTCCTTCTTCTTCTTCTTCTTCTTCTTTTTTGTGTCCTTCGAGGGCTTTCAGCTGGCATTTAGGTAGGTACTCTTAAATAGATTGCTCCTCTCATTGACCTGCATATGATACATGAATCCCTTGAAATCTGGATGACAACAGAGTCACCTGGATGTTGACAAAATCAGGATAGTTTATGATGGAGAGCTTATCCTTATAGAACTTTTGACTTTGTTCTGCATTCAGGTGCCGTTCTTGCTGCACTTGCTTAGAAAAGTCACCTTTACATGGAGTAGTGCAATCTGTGCGAAGCCATTAGAGTCCAATATGCACGTTTTCAGTGACTCTGCGCATCATGTTCGTGGATGGAGATGGATTCCATAGTGGACACAAGAACATGTCCAAGGAATACAGGGAACTATTGCTCTCTGGATTTAGATCGACATAGCAAATGCCAAACAAGACCAACATGTTGCATGTGCATCAGGGCGAGCACGGCGGCGCGAAGGGGTCATTGCCGTGGGGAAGGAGGTCGCGGGCCTTGATCGCGGTGAAGACGATGAGGGCGATGGTGACCAGGACGGAGAGGACGGCGAGAACGAGCATGAGGGCGTTGGAGACGGCTCCCTCCACCTCCTGGGCGTACTCGGTGGCCGCCAGCGCCAGCACCGTCAGCGGGAAGGAGTACGCCCACCATGCAACGTTGAACCGCCTCATCGACCTCTTGAACAGAGCAGGCCGCGAGACCTGCACAGGCAGGCGATCGATGGCGTCAAGCCATCCAACCCGATGTCAAGAAGACGAAGGAGCATGGAAAGGGATTGCAGGACTTGCGTTCTTGACCTTCTTACATGGACTATATGAACTGTGGAACGTGTGTGCGACGCAACTCTACTTACGTCAACTTTAGCCGCGGGCTAAAGGAGTCGCGAATGCTAAAGATGATGATGATGTCCGATGCGTCAAATAAGAACTTTGGATCCTATGTTTGATGAATAGGTGGAAGATAGATTGAGAGATAGCGACGGTGTTTAGCTCCCTAGATTCTTTCCCTGTCCAGACTACATGATGGCGATGCGTGATGGGAAGAAATTGGCGAAGCAGATGGTAATTACCAGGGAGGCAAAGAGGAAGAGGGAGAGGAAGAAGAGCATCTTGGACCCCGTACCGAAGGATCCGGAGATGGAATCCCACGCCAAGCTGGCCATGCTGGGGGCGGCGATGAAGAGGAAGAAGACGGGGCGGAGCATGGCGGGGAGGCTGTTGCACCCGACGAACCTCTGGTACAGCGTCACGAAGAGGACGAGGTAGTGCGCCATGCCGAGGGAGAACATACAGGTGGCGATCTCCTCCCACCCCATCCTCGCCGCCGCCCTGGCGCCGACCAGGTTCCCGATCACCGTGATCTGGCTCGTGGGGTTCGCCACCATCGACAGGAACTTCTTCCCCTCGGTGAACCACTGGCCGTAGATCTTGACATCAAGTACGAGGATGGGGACGGAGAAGACCCACCAAAGCACGCGGTACAGAGCAGCGTCGGGGTGGAGGAAGGCTGGGGTCGACTGGAGGAGGAGGAGCCACGAGATCCACGGCGCAAAGAGGTAGTTCACGCCGACATGGTGGGAGAACTCGGCCTTGACGCAGCGGAACCGGAGGAAGCAGCGGAGGGCGTAGAGGAAGCAGAGTGCGACGAGGACGGCGAGGGCCACGGACCAGAGGAGGACGTAGGTGGCGGAGGGTAGCAAGCGGACGACAAGGCGGATGGCGCGGGAGTCGGTGCTTAGCTCGCTGAGGGTCTTCCACAGTAGTGCCTGGCCGCAGAGCGAGAGGCTGATGCGGAAGTAGCCGGCATGGAAGCCCCCAAGCTTCGACAGAGCTTTCATGGCTACTACCGAGTCGAGCACTTTGGTCTGAGCTTTAGCGCTCGTAGCAGTAGCAATAGGAAGTTGGTGCTCTTTTCCCTCCATCAACGAAGACGACATAAGAAGAAGAAGAAGATGTTTCAAGATCTTTGTGGCTCGAGCTTGCGCTTCACTAGTGAGAAGGTAGGTAATGGGAGCTATATATACAGATTGAAGTGATCCATGTCTCTGCCTTGTTGGACTTTTGAGAGTTGGTATGAAGCACTTCACCAAGTTGGAACAGAAGGAAAAAAAGAACGGTTTATAGAGCACCTTTGTTAAGAGTGTATGGATCTTGGGTCGGTCAAATTGTTGGTCAACGTAGCATTCTAGTTTATGGATGTGGTGATCTTATCATCAGCACTGGTTCCGCTACCCATTGCAATATACCCGATTCCCTACCTGCTTGATGATTGGAGACACAGTGTTGGACTCACATATAATGTGAAATTTTGAATACACATGAAGGTTGGGCACCAAAAGTGTAACTTCTGCAGCTGGATTTATTAAAGTTAAATAAAAAAAAGAGTAGAGAATATATATACATCCAAATTATATATATTATATTCAGATGATACTTAAATATTTAACTATAAGACTGTAAGTTGGAAGATCAAATGCATCATGACCTTTCAAGGAAAAGATGGCAATCTATCCTAATTAATACCTACCAAAATCTTATCTTTCTATGATTTTATTAACAGCATGTTTGCTGTCTAACATCATGCTGCAATACATAACATCTCTATGCATCATTTTAAATACCAACATCTCTATGCATCATTTTAAATACCAGAAAAATTTCCATTTTGGAAGATGACATGCTCTGTATCTTCACTTTTTTTTATAGATATGTTATGGCAGTAATGATTGGTAAAAAGAAGCATATAATATTGTTTCACTGAACCAAAGCAACAGTTCATGCACAATATTAGTTCAGCTAAACATTTAAGTAGTTTGCATTTTTTTTTCCCTTAGAAAAAGAAAGAACAATATAGACCTACATGAGCAATAAGAATAGTATTTTTCAGCTATCCACTATGTCCAACTAAAATTTTGTTTATTTATTTATGTTACTTTTATGGTAAAAAAAAAAAAAGCAGAAAGTAACCTAGGTTAGGATAGGTCATTTAGGATATGTTGATGGTGATTGTCCTTGAAAAATGGAAATGACCTAAAAGTGAAGTAAATGTGATGCACAAAACCATATAAAACAACAGCAGTTGAAGCCATGGGGGACAGTGCTCTGTCCATTGAGGCATGGAGGAGATGAAGTGAAGTGGACAGCACAACCTGAGGTCAGTATCCAATGGCAGCAGCCATGGACTGTGACTGGTTAGTATTGGCTGAGGATTACACATCAAACTTTAGAACACCAGCACCAACATCTCTCATGAACAGAAACCTACATCCTTTGTCCCCACAACTGAAGAAAAGTAATGTAAGATGTTTTTTGTTTCTGATAGGTAACATTCATGAGATTCAACTTCAGCTGAAAAAGATTAGCCCTATAAATCCAACTAGAAATAACAACACATGTTTAAAGTACAGAATACAAATCCTTTGATTCAGTTAAAATTCTTCTGTTATAGTAGTCTTTGGCCTAATCTATTTTTGTGACAAAGATACATTGTTACTCAAGCCTGCCAAATAAAATTCTATGCAGCAGTTTGTAAGTTTGACAAGAATTCTGGTTATTTTGTTCTTCTAAATCTTTATCACCTATAAAGTAATCCAATACTGATACTGGATCTAATATGTGCCAAATTCAATGAACACACTTGTCTTTTGCAAGAAAATTACTTGAACAGATATTATAATATCAAGTGTGGTGTATAGTCTAAACCTTTCTGACATCTAAGTAATACCTGATATGTGCCAAGTTCATTAATCACTAAAAAGGATACTTGAACATATATTAGTCTCTTAAATGTGTAGTCCAATCCTTTCTTCTTTTCCTAGGAAAAGTTTTTGCCGTAATCATAAGTTCAAGACAAAAAGGAAATCCATTTAAGATACACAGATCCAAAGTCTTCAAATCCATTTAGCCTGGTTAACATAATACCTCTACTCACATCTAGAAAAGAACAACCTACAACTCATGGTAAAAAGGAAGTTTAGAAAAGAGCAACTTGGATAGTGCTTCATCAGCAGCTATAGAATCACGGACAAGTGTTGGATTACGAATGATTAGCTACTGGAGCCGGAGCCACTTTTGCTTAATAAAACAGAAGCTATTCAAGGCGTGTTTCCAAAATCATTAGATCTAAGAAGCATATATTTCTAACTCATGTTCAGGACAGAAAGACCACTTTGAATCAAGCTAGGATGGACTCATTTTTCACTGACCTGATTAGCTATCAAAAATGTAATTTGCTGCTCCTGTAATCATAATCGTCTTCAAACATTGAATATGGCGCATGCTCTGTTGATGTTGATAGGAAGAGGGAATAGAGGTATGAAACAGAGGAAGAGTAGGACAAGGTTCAATCTTCTATATTTCTCTCAATAAAAAACTCTTTACAAATTTCAGAAACTCCCTTGCTTATCTCATGACTCAACATATGGGGTTTATATAGTCCCCAAAGATACATTATATTAATTGTATTCAAGATGAACCATTCTTTTTCAAGAAACCCTTTCAAGAACCAATAACCAATTTGACTTATCCTTCTATAGTCTTTTAATCCATTTTTTCTTCTTGATGTAATAAATCTCTCTCTTGATGCAATGAACCTCTTTTGATGAAATGAACCTCATTATGATACTTGAACAAGTTTAATTCCAACATTTTCCCCCCTTAAACTTGTTCCATCTAGCATGCCAAGTTTTTTTCGTTGTTGAATATATACCTCTTCTTCAAGAACTCCATTAAGAAATGCTGATTTCACATCCATTTGTAAAATCTTCCATTTCATTTGAGCTGCTAGAGAGATAAGTAATCTTACTGTCTCCAATCGAGCAACTGGCGCAAATACTTCTTCATAGTCAATTCCATATTGTTGTTTATATCCCTTTGCAACTAATCTAGCCTTGTATTTTTCCACCTCTCCTTTTGCATTTCTTTTTGTTTTGAAGATCACTTAACACCGATAGCTTGGTGGTCTTCTGGAAGTGTAGTAAGCTCCCATGTATTATTTTTGTTAATGGCATGAATCTCTTCATTCATAGCTTGTCGCCATTTTTCATCTCTATATGCTTCTTCAAGATTAATGGATCATATCCGCAAAAAACAAAATAAAGAAAGTTCATCATTGTTAGTATCAATCCTTCGAGTCACATCATATAGGTCCCGAATCGGTCTTGTCCTTCTTATAATTGGACTTCTTGAATCATGTGACCTAGCTGATCTAGGTGATGATTCGCAAAGTCACTTGTTTGCTTGTATTATATCATCTTCTTCAAGCTACAACTTTCTTATGCCGCTCATCACTTTTCCGGTCCAAATTGTTGTTCATCAAACTCAACATCTCTTGACATCACAACTTTATTTGTGATAGGATTGTAGAGTTTGTAACCACCGAATTCTCTGGATAACCTAGCAAAATGCATTTTGGCTTTTATCCTCCAATTTCGTTCTCTTTTCTTCGGTATCTTGGCAAATGCAACACTTCCAAAAATCCTCAAATGATCAACTCTTGGTTTTGTAAGCTCCATGCTTCTTCCGTGTAATATTACCAATTCGCTTTAAACTCATAAATAAACCGCATAACAAGATCACCCCAAAATTCTTTCGAATTTTTCTTTCCTTTAACATGGACCATATTAAGGATTCCTGTTTTTCCGAGACACCATTTTGTTGAGGTGTGTATGGTGAATTGATGTAGAATTCCATTATTTCTACAAAAACTTTCAAATTCATTTGATATATATTCACCACCTCTATCTGTTCTTAGACATTTAATCTTACAACAACTTTGTCTTTCAACCAAATCCTTAAATTCTTTGAATTTGCTTAAAACTTCTTTCTTTTCTTTTAACATGTAAACCCAAGTTTTGCCACTATGATCATCAGTGAATGTAAGAAAATACCTGCTTCCTCCAAGTGATACTGGATTGATAGGGCCACAAACATCCGAGTGCACCAGATCGAGTCGATGCCATGCTCTTTTTGTTCTTCTCACTTTGAAAGGTTTTCTTTCTTGTTTACCCATGACACATACTTCACATAATTTTGCTGGGTGATCAATTTTGGCATTCTCACCATATTATACTTCTCTAGAAGTTTCAAAGCCTCAAAATTTAAGTGAGCATATCTAAGATGCCAAAGTGTAGAAATATCCTCAATAATGACTTTAAAACAATTTGATTGATCAAAATACTCAAATGTAGAGGAAACATTCTATTCCTTGCCATTTTCACATGTGATATCAATGTTTTATTCTTATCACGAATTGAGAGAGCCATATCTTTCATCTCAACTTCATAACCTTTTTCAAGTAATTGTCCAATGCTTAAAATATTATTTTTCATATCAGAACATAATAAATATCTGAAATGCATAATTCCTTGCCATTATTAAGTTCAAGGAGAATTTTACCTTTGCCTCTTCGGTCTTTGAGACAAATCACCAAATGTAATGTTTCCTAATAACTTGTATCCATTTAAAATAGCTCTTTGATGCCACACATGTGATTTGAGGCTCTTATCTAGATACCATGTCATAGATTGATCATTTTTCAAATTTTCATAACTCATTAGCAAAACTTGATTTTCCTTCTTTTCTTCCTCAACAAAATTTGCCTCACCACTTTGATTGTTAGGATTATAATAACATTCATAAGAGTAATGTCCATACCTTTTGCAAATATAACACTGTATTTCAGACCTTTTAGAGTTTCTGCCACGTCCACGGCCTCGCCACGCCCCGACCATAACCTCGGCCTCTTTGGCTAGAATTTTCTTTAGCCTCTTCATTATATGGAGATTCTTGATTGGTCTGATTTCGACCTCCTCTTCCTCTTTGTCCTCGTCCTCTTCCTCTTTGAGAATTTGATTCTCCGTTATTTTCAAGAGCAAACTTAGCTTGTAGTGCTTGTTCCATAGTTTTGTCTTCTCTTTTTGTAATTCTTTGTTCATGAACTTGAAGGGAACCCATAAGTTCTTCTAAAGACATTTTTTCCAAATCTTTAGATTCTTCAATCGCAACAGCAATAAAATCAAATTTCGGGTCTAGGGATCTCAATATTTTTTCTATTACTCTCTGATCATTTACTTGTTCACCATTTCGTCTCATTTGATGAACAATAGAAATGATTTTTGAGAAGTAATCAGAAATAGTTTGAAGTACCTTGTTGTAGTTTTTCAAACTCGGCTCGTAAAACTTGTAGACGAAGTTTCTTTACCTTATCAACACCACCGAATGCTTTTGAAGTATTTCCCAAGCCTCCTTTGAAGTATTTGCTGGAGCGATGATCTCGAACATTGTATCATCAAGCCCTTGGTAGATTGTGAACAAAGCCTTTTTCTCCTTCTTCCTTCTTTCTTTGAGTTGCTTTCTTCCTTCTGCATTCATTGCTCCTTCTTCTGCTGGAGTTGGTTCAGCGAATCCATCTTCTACAAACTCCCATACATCTTGGGAGCCTAGAAGAACCTTCATTTGGATGCACCATATGTCATAATTTTCTTTTGTTAATCTGGGGATCCGTTGAATGACACTTGAGGAAGAGGTCATAGCTTAACCTACGCCCGATACCGGATGTTGATGTTGATAGGAAGAGGAATAGAGGTATGAAACAGAGGAAGAGTAGGACAAGGTTCAATCTTCTATATTTCTCTCAATAAAAACTCTTTACAAATTTGAAACTCCTTGCTTATCTCATGACTCAACATATGGGGTTTATATAGTCCCCAAAGATACATTATATTAATTGTATTCAAGATGAACCATTCTTTTTCAAGAAACCCTTTCAAGAACCAATAACCAATTTGACTTATCCTTCTATAGTCTTTTAATCCATTTTTTCTTCTTGATGTAATAAATCTCTCTCTTGATGCAATGAACCTCTTTTGATGAAATGAACCTCATTATGATACTTGAACAAGTTTAATTCCAACATGCTCCACTTGACCTAATTCTTACCAACTTCTCCAATGGTTTAAGTTGACCTATGAGATGGTCCACTAAGTTGTCTTGCTATCTATCCCCTGCAACCTAGTTCTGAAAGTGCCTTCCAAGCAATGCCTTTAGAAGTGCTGCCTCCAACCAAATGTGCAGAAAAGTTCAGTGCAGCGATGATATAGTGAGTCAACAATAAAGCATCTTCTAAAGGTAATTCCTATATAGTGAGTCAACAATAAAGCATCTTCTAAAGGTAATTCCTATCTCATTTCATCCACACATCCCAGACGACACATGATTCATGATCTATTGATGACACAAAAGCAACTAAAAAGGGATCTTTCACCCAAATATGTCTACTTGTCAGACTTATTTAATATATCATTAATATAACATTTTATAAGAATAAACATTATAAGTTAACGGATAACCAAATCAACCTAATTGTTGTTCTCTAAGCTAAACGGACTCAGTTAAAAACCTGCTTGACATTTTTGTATGTACATGTTGCCTGATGTTCAATAGGGCACTAGCCAAATTCTATACACTACATAGGATTTACTTTATGTTATGTACACTGCTTTCTACATGATATGGCCTGTAAACTCTAAAGATTGCAAGCATTTCTCAGTCAATGGTACTATTCACACTAGAGCAAAAAATAATTATTTTGAAACCAGAGGTAGAAAATAAATTCCTATTTGCATGTCTAGAAATTAGGGCTTTAGGTCATCTTTTCCAAATTCTGGACAATAAACTTTCAAAAATATGACGCAACCAATAGTAAAAAAATGAAGAACATGAATCGGATAATGTTGTAGAATAGATATGCATAATGAACTGGGTCTGCAATTATGGATCCAGATCCCATGTTTTTAGATGTAATAAATACTAATCTCTGTAATGCAACTATGTTGGTTATTAAATGAAATTACTCTAATTATTATAATGGCATTGTCCGATTATAAACTGACACTTATAAACATGATATCTATTGTTCATTGGCATGTCATTCAGATATAAGTTTTGCACAAAGCAGAGGTTGATGTCTAGTAACATGCAAAGAAGAAACACAAAATGAAGTGCAAGAGAAGTGGAAGAATACATGCAGATCCCAACTGGAAGGTTATCAAAATAATGTGCCTTACAAACAGTAATTTGCAAGATCGAAGAGAACTCCAACTACTATGCACAGGTCCAAAAACAACTCCCAAATCAATCTGAGCTATTAAATTCTCAGACAACTGAAAGCAACCTAAACCGAAGCATAGAGAAAATCTGAACAGATACCAAATTAATAAATGATATTTAATTAAGAAAGAACAAAATTGGGAGAAACATCTGCCTCTTTTTATTTTAATAAATACCGGTGTTACATAACTGCGGTGCAGTAGACTCTTACAATGGGGTTCAAACCCTCGACCACTTAAGTATGTAGATAATGCACTAACCACAAGGAGGTCTCCAAGTAGAGACACTCCCACCTTATTAGAAGACCAGCCAAGCTGGTATAGTTAAAAGAATAATATTACATCAAGTACATTCCTTCTTTGAAAAAAAAAACATCCCCACCTTACACACAAAACTTCCAGACATCAAAACCCTTTTAAAGTACAACACAAAATAAACAACAATCACATTCAGACTTTACACATGACAGCAGAACTTGTCCCTCGACAAAAGGCTTGATTTATCTTTTTCATCCAGAAGTAGCTGCAAATCAATAGTTTATTGTTCAATTTGAGAAAACATTAAAATTTATGCTACTAGTGTTACATTGTTTATTTTGATTTGGTTCTTATTTTTGTTCAGCTTCAAGATACTTTAAATTTACATAAAAGATGTATGTATAGTTATCATCGTAAGTGTGCAATTCATACCACATTATGGCTTTATCCAAAGTGCAAAATAAGCCAGGTCAAATGCAATGAATCAATGTGATCAGGTTATTTCCTTACCTCTGCAGTTTTGCTTCCAGACACTGATTCCAACAGTAGTAAAATAAATTAATGCCTTTAATTGACTCAAATATCAGGAGAATTTTGAATATTTTAGTATAATAATTAAATAACTCTAATTCCACAATCTTTTAGGACTTCATAAATATTGAGATGACTGAAGAAATTTATTCTTTTCAATAACATGCAGTTTTCTTCTATGCTATATCAAATTTTATATGTTGGATTCTTCTATATTCAGTTATTGTCTGTATTTTCTTACACATCAATCTCAGCAGTCAGCACAACATCATTTCTGGGGTTCTTAGTCTAGATATTGGAGGGATCAAATACAATTTCAATTATTTTGATTTCTATGTAGTGCTTGCAGATATCCAATTATGTAAACTTCTTGGTCTGCTGATACTTGGCTTGCCGACTTCTTAACATGCAACTTCTTGACAAGACTACATTGACAAATTAGCAACGTAGCTGAATTTTAATTTTACAATACACATACTCGATTGTAGATCTAGATCAAGAAAGATGTGCAGGTCATGGATCAGATTAAGATCGGTGCTTAGAAACCAAAGCAAGGGGGCTCAGTTTTTTGTTACCATGGTACTAAATGTTATTCTGGTAGGCATCTCTATAGAATCTAACCTTTCTTTTATCACCAAATACATTGTTCATCCAAAAGCTTGTGTGGCATGTGGACTGTGCAATAGGTTCACAATTTGAGGTTGACTTGGTGGATTTAGTGGGAGAAAATTGAACTTTTTTGCCTCAGGGTTGTTGGTAGAATAGGTGCTGCTGTACATGGTAAAAGTACGAGTTGTGCAACTAGTGAATACTGTGGACGACGAAGTAAGATATGCTTGAGTGCCTCTTCTCAATGTAATCATGGTGCTCTGCATATTGAAACTAGCTTAGAAGCTTGCCTTAATTTAGCGATATGCTCAAGACAGCCAACTATGTTTTTTAAATCAATCAAAGACAAAAAGGGAATAGAGAAACAAGGAAATGAATAATAACAAGATTGCTTGATTGGATCTTAAATACAATGTAATGAAATCTCGTCAATCCTAGCTTGAAATCCTTTCCTTTTCTATTTGTTATAAAAAAAGCAGACTTTTTGGAACTATATAAAGAAGCCCAAAAAAGACACCCTAGTTGGCATGAATGCCAAGAACTAGAGACAATCACGGGGAAAGATTTCGAACCCAGCAGGCCTAAGATTTCCTTTGAAGAGTACTGATAAAGACACCAATATCCACTATGACAACTTAACAATCCTAGAATAGAAAAAATTACCGATGATCTACTGATCTAGAAACATATAATTAAATAAATCAATGAGTATATGAAACCACCACTGAGGTGTGACAAAAAGGAAACAACATAAGTTTTGCATGTATATTAAAATTTATTTTAATATCTGACTAGAGTGATTCAACATGATATGTCATAACTTGGACCTATGTATTCAGATCATTGTTATGTATCGTGCTAACTTACAAGCACATATTAAAAGTCTACAAGGCTTTAAAATATGAGAAAATGACAAAAATCTGATATAATATATCTTTCTGTATTTACACAATTCACACATAACAAAATTATGAAGGAACTGTGTGGAAATAATGAACATATTTAACCTTGTCGAGGCAGAACATCAGTGTGAAGCCACCAATGGCAAACGAGACTCTTCTACAGATTTTCTACTGTAATAGGCATACAACAACAGTTGTACTACTCCAAGAACTGTTCCAATCCCATTTGGGATCTGAGAAGCACATTCAACAAGAATAATAATCAATTGCTGAAACATGATATCATTCTGTCAACCTGAAATTAAAACTTCTAGAGTACCAGAATCGAATCAGTACATGCAAAATTTTCAGTGTTCTTACATATATGAAGAAGTCATGCAGTAGCATCCCATACGCAAAGAAAGAGATGCTCATCAAGAAGGTTGCAAGGGATAGATAGAAGGGCATGAACTCCACACTGCTAGTCCTAATCACCAAATTCTGACAAGTAAAAAAAGAGGCAACAGTTTAAATCATAGAGCAGGAGAACAATTAAAAATATAGCAAATGAGATCTTCTGTGGATGATGAGAAAGAAACCTACAATGATAAACAATGGAGATGCAAACATGGAAATGAGTGAAGCAACACTTAAATACCCAACAAACATTTGCCGTGTCGGGTGGTCGCACAACTCAAGGCTCGTATATATGATCAGAGCAAAAACAGAGAAAATGCCTATCAGCAGTCCAGACATCCTCAACTGCATGAAAACCAGAACAAAGCACATCAATGAAATGAGTACGAACAATTGGTCAAGAAAACCCTAGGAAACCATGCATACCCTTCTTGAAGAATCTGCAAATCTGATGAAGAGACTAACATAGGCTAATTGAAAAGCAGCACCGATAGAATTGACAGTAGCCACCAAGATCACCCCATAAGACACCCAAGGAAGCCCATACCACATACAGATCAAGCAGTTCAGGAGAGAGTATATATAGGGCAAGCCTGAGAACTGCTCGGTGGACTTGTTTCGCACGATTCTTTTGAATGTTGGCCTGAAGAAATCAAGAAAATTCTCATGAATATGAGCTCACATATACAACCGTTTTCGGAGATGAAAACAGGAAAAATGTTGAAGTACACTCACATTGGTGAGACAAACAATACGAAGGCAAAAACATTGCCTGCAAACAGACCAAAAATACCAGTAAATAACTATACAGAGAGGTAAAATTTATTCTTCAGTACAAGATAGGCAAAAAATGTCTCAAATACCTCTACATGTACCATTTCCCTTTATTTACGAGACAGTGCAAATAAAAAACAGGACTCTTTAGAAACCTTCTAAGTACACGAGAATCGTATGGTCTTTAGCCTGCTAAAAGATCAAAATCCTCTCTCTCTCTCTCTCTCTCTCTCTCTCTCTCTGAAAGCTGCTGGCACCGACAAATTATGTGTATTCTTTTGCGAAATCAACAACATTAGCTTGTAGCAGGTAATTGTTAATCTCGTATACAATCCAAAAAGGAAAGCTGCTAAGAGTTATTGGGGGGCAGGGTGAGGGAAAAAAAAAAAGAGGTCCTAAGAAACATTCCAAGTATATACTCCTGGGAGTAATCTTTAGCCTGCTAAAAGACGAAACCCTTTCAGAAATCTGAACCCATATTTCCTCTTTTCCCCCAATTAATTCTGCATATATATTTTTTAAAATCAGAAAAAACAATTCTACGCTTGTCAGGAGGCAGTCTTAAATCTCGTCTGCAAAGATTCAGAAGCAGGTTCATTGATTCAAGAAGCATCACTAGGAACTACCAAAACCTCACCGGCAATTCCAGCTGCATAAGTGCAGATGCCATAGAAGGAGGCAGTGGAAGATGATGCCGCTGCGAAGCCCGAAGAATTCATCAAGCCCTCCTTTTTCTCCTCCTTTACAGCTGTGTTGTTCTTATAGCCGAACGAAGAACAGTAAAAGCTTCTCTCGTCTCTCTTCTCCCGGTGAGCACTTCAATACATAAATCCTGGAGTTTGTGCTCCCGAGTACGACCAATTTGATCATATTTTAAGGGGAACGGCGTGGATTACAGTACGACTCCACCTGTCGCTGTCCTCCTCCCCACCCCCCTACAGGTCCCATTGCCACCATAATATGCTCACGTTGGTGGAAAGAGAGGCCAGTGTCGGGGTGCGTCGTCCTTCCGACGGTCCACGACGACTCTTTATTTCCATGTGGTGGGATGCGTGTGGAGGATGTCGATGGACTTCTCTGCCTCGGTCAACCACTTGTTTGTCCAACGACTTGGATTCTCACAGGTCCACCTACAGATCCGCTTCATCACAACCACAAATCCGCATGTTGTTCCACGTCATAATAGTCATCAACATTAATCGACATATGCATATATATATATATATATATATATATTGGATAATTAATTACCACGTGAAACATTCTACACCAATCGAATGGTGATGCATCGACTCTAAACACAAATATATATATATATATATATATATATATATATATATATATATATATATATATATATATATGATGGTTGTGTATTGGTCTCATTTACGGTTTATATTTTGAAATAATATTTTATGATATTAATCTAATGCTGATATATTAGAGGCTCAGTTATCAGGATTAAAAGTCGATTCACTTACTAAACATTAATCAATAAATTATTAAAATATCAGTTAGCATAGCAAGATCTAAGATCTTCGGATCAAATTGATAAACGTGGTTATCACATCAAAATTTTTCCTTAAAAATCAAATATTCATATATGGTTATGAAAAAAATGCAATAAAAGGCTCCTTGGCATCCACCAAGAACTCATCACAAAAAAATAATTAATTTTTTTAATTCTATTATAATCATAAATAAGTGATTAAAGTTTCGAGGGGCAGTAAATGATGATACTAAATCATCAATTTTTTTTTGCAATAAATATAATTGCTAAACCTTAAATTTAAAGGGATAAATATGAAAAATTATAGGATATATTTTTTTATTTTTTTAATTATTACTCCTTTTCGTAATTAGAGTGATTCTTTATCTTCTAAAACAATAAAATTTTCTCGTCGTTGTAGCCGCCCTCATCGTCGCTCACATGCCATTTCGTCTTTTAGTAAATAAGACATCCTACAAGAATAAATAAAGAAGAAAACACTAATAAAAATAAAATAATTTTTTTAAAGTAATTTATTTAAAATTATATATATAATTTATAAAAAAGAATATGTTAATGTGGATGATGTTGATGGGGGTGGGTTTTGGAGGGCACTGCCGACATGGAAGGTGACGTGTATCAAAAGAAGCTTGAAGAGGATGATGGTGAGCTTACTGACGTGGAAGAGAAGGATATATGAAGGTGACATGGAGGAATACAACAACACGTAACACTTGGATTTGAATCATGTGATGTGGCCTCTTATGTCATGCAAGAAGTTTTTTTACTTTTTTTTGTAAACATTTTTTAATGATCTTAATTTTTTTTTCATGTGAATTACATAGACATGTGAGGTGACCCTAATCACCCTTAAAAATTACCTCTACATTCCTCATTAGGTCTATAACTTGATGAAAATAAATATCCCTTAAAATTGTGAGCTCTATAAAGCAATGAAGATAATAAATTAAATTAATTATTTTAGAAAAAAAAGTGGTGAAGACTAAAATAGAATATTATCATGTGTTTTGATCAAAATTTGCTTTTATGACTAAATCACTTGTGAAGTATAGTAGTTTGACTACTTCCAACTCTTGACCCAATATTTTTTAAAACATTGATTAGGGATAGCCAATGGGAACTTTTGCACGAAAAGAGGGTGTGGCCAAGTTTGGCACTTATCATATGCGTTCATCCTTATTTCACAAGGGAGGATTGACTTCAAACCATCAAAGATAAGTATGTATGATCAAAGCATGTCATTGAGGTGTACAAGCAAACCCAACTTTGTTACATTCCACAAGTTTCAATTTATCATATTATTTATTCCTTTAAGAGTAAGTACATGCCTAGTTGGTCCACCCTATCCAATGTGCATAATGAACACATGCAACCATTTTTGTGTCATGCATGGATATATTAATCAAAATGAATTAAAACATTTAAATGCTATTTTTTAAAGGTAATTATGGGATGCATTAACATGTAATCAAAGAAAGCATTGTACAACCCAAACTTCCTCTGCATTGAGAAAAATATTGGTAGATTATTCTTTTGATTCTTTATTGTTAGTTGTAGCTATGGTCTTTTGATTTAAAAGAAAAAAAAAATTTTATACTCAGAATTCCCTACTTAGAAAAGTGATAAAAGAGAATAAGTTATTTCGAAGAAACCCTTCTAGTTTTTGTATGTTCAATACCCTACATAAAATTTGTATTCATGTCGAATGGTTGATTGATAAACTTAGAAGAGTCTTCTTTGTCTAAGTAGATGGATCGATTAAATGATCTTATCATTTAAGCTCATTTTAAAAATCATTTAAGATGGATAAAAAAATTTAAACTCAAGAAAACAACAATATTACAATAACAATGCTATATGTTACTCACATAACACATAAATCTAATTATATATATATATATTATGATTGATTAGGTAATATTATGATTGATGATGCTTGACTCTTCGAGCCGACGTGAGATCCATTGGGAGTGTCTAATTTTTTTTTTGCAATGCGGGATCTTGTCTATCTAATTCAGCTCTTCTCTGATCACAACTAAGTTATGTATGTCTATAGTTCAGGCTGATATTATTTCGATTAATAATCAGTCATCCTTTAAAATTCAAGCTAATACTAATCTAGCAAGCGCTTAGTCTGGGCATTCTCTTCACGGGAAATCTCATATATATTAAGTCAAGAAAAACAATGGGTTTATCTATGCACATCGATGAGGTACTTCGTTATGATTGTGTTTTAGGCCTCATTCACTTGATTCATAACTAGTCTTAAATTATTAAACACTATCAGGTCCTGGACTTGAAGCTCTCAGGTGAACCGGAGCCCCAAGAGAAATGCTTCATACTTGACTTTGTTATTAGAGGTTTTAAACCCAAATTGAAAAACTTGTTTATACACTTGTTTGTTTTAGCTTTTAAGGATGAGCCTAGTGTTGCCTCCATTGGAGGTGGCAAAACTATTCATGAACAATGTCCAGGTTGGTGGAGTGTGTTAGTTGACCTCAAGTGAAGGATGAGTTAGTTAGTTCTAAGATGAAGTCTGTTTACAAGAGCTAAGTTTTATCATAAAAGTATGTATTAATGAAGGATAAATAAGCATCTACTATGCCTAGGATCTCATTTGTTAATTGAGCGATGAAGTCTATAAGTGTTTCTTTCATATTTTGCTTGAATCTTAGGAGAGTTTCCATTGAAGGTCGATAGCACACGTTTTCGAGGAAGTGAAGTTCAAACTCCCTAGCCAGTTGAGCAAAAAAGTAAATAAAAAGTGATTTTAGGTGAGCATATTATTCTCACACTGAGCTTTTTAATATGGTCGAGAAGACATATCACATTATGACATCTTGGGTATAGAACATTATAATATGCTCTATTAGGTTGGTGCTACCATTGAACGCTCCCAAGGATGAGACATGAAAGTTTACTAGAATTAGTTCCTCTTAGATTTTCTAGGTGAATGATAACCAACCTAAGGTGGGATCGATCAATACCCTCTCTTTTGATTGTTAGAACTCTCATTACGTTTTCTCCAAATATCGGTCCATATGTTAGAGTTTGATCTATAAGGAATCCTCTGTCAAGTTCTCTAATAGGTCCTGAATTCAAGCGAGGCAGAGTGATGGTGGTATAATCCATTGTATTTTATAGTTGGGGACTAAAGTGGCCTCTCGACCAACGGTTCAATAGGCCTCATACGCTCTTGAGATGTTGATACCTCATTAGGTTGAGGAGATGGTGGTAGAGTCAAGGACTGCAATTGAGTTGGCAACATTGTCTATTGGACCAGTTGAGGTAAAAGTGGAGTGACAATTTGTATCATGCCTGTTAACGTTTATATTCATTGAATGAGATTTAAAAGTACCTTGACAAAGATGAGGAGGTGACCTAAGGCTGTCCTTAGAAGTGAGAGACCTAGGTCATTAAATATGTGTCAATATCACATTGGAGTCTATGCTAAGGTGGATGCACTAATATATGAAAAAGGTAATTATTGCCCTCCTTAGGTGAAAGTAATGTGGGTTGGAGGTAAACCCTCTTTGCTCAAGCATTCATTGATTAGCAAGTGATCATTTATATAACATTGTGTCCTCCTTTTAGTGCTAGAAATATTACGTGAAGATATCATTGACGTCTGAGTCAACTCGACGTGATTCAGACTTATGTGTATAGAGTTATCTAAAGTACCTTTGAGGTAAAAAATGCTAAGTTCATAAGGAAGTTACCCGAGGTGTCACCTATAAAAAGACCAAGATTGAAAGATGTTTCTCAAGTTGATCCTTTCGATGTTTAAGTTTGTAGCCTAAGATGGGTGAGTGCAATCATCAATGGTAAAAAAGTATAGATTATGTTAAAAATAAGTTTTTATATCAAATAAAGAAAGAATGATATATTTTATTTTATAGAATATTCTTTGAAGATGTAACTTTTAATCATATCTAACGATCATAATTTGGTCTTTGGTGCAAGTAAGTGACAAGAGTGAAGATAACACATAATTGTTTATCTTGTGCCAGCGACAGATTATTGATGAGTAACTTTTATTTTCTTCTTTCAATCTAAATATCATATAAAGAACGTATATTAAATAGTGATTAGTCAACGATATCCACCGTATCATAATAAAACTATGTTTGTTAATAAAAGAGAAGAGTGTGTTGATGATTAAGATGTCTCAAAATTATACATTTACAAGACACATGAAGAATCGAACAAGGTTTTGTTCCAACAAAAATGGACATCCTGTGAAAAAAAAAGAAAAAATCATCCCATCTCCACTCATGTATGCCATGGAGGCTTTTCTATCCCTCACCAACCCCATCAAATTGGGCTGCATCTCCTCTCCTCTCCTCTCGATTTCATTGCTTGAATGATTACTGTAATGATCAAACTGAATCGTAGCAAAAAAAGAAGAAGAATTCCGAGTGCATGCATGCATAGGAATAGAGATCATGGGAAGTGCATTAGGATGCTTGCATACTTACTTTCTACATTATCTTTAGTTGGGTACATTCAAAATATTTGGTACTTATGGGAAGTATTTTACCTGCAATGAGATGTGGTAGAGGATCAGATAGATTCTCTAACATATTGTGGTGAGGAATACTATTGGCTATAAATCTCCTCTTTCTTTCAGTTTATTTTTATCATTCGTCTCTATGATTTCGTATGATTGAAAATTATGTTCTTGGCAGTCGTCCTTTCTGCCTACTTTTTCTATTATTCTCTGTGATTTCTTATGACTACTAACATTATGTCTTTGCTAGTCATCATAAGTTAGTATTATTTTTTGGTAGGCAAGTTGGGATCAATCATTCTAATTTCAATCGTTATAAGCTTTGGGAAGATAGTAACCATTTTAAGCATGTCAGTCACTTTCATATCTAAGTATTTTATTTTATTTTATTTTATTTTATTGTGAGGTAATGAACGTTTGATTTTTATTGCAGTTAATAAAGCTAAACAGCAGCGAGTTTGACATTATACTGCTAAAATGTGAAATATGATACACTAAAAAAATGATGCTACATACTTAGAAAACCCTCAAAAATATAAGATGCTAAAGTAAAATATCATCGACATCTTGATCAGTATGACATAATCCTAATTCATATGTATGGAGTTATTCAAGGTGAAAAGCTTCTTCTTTTGAGGTATCACCTGTACAAAGACCAAAGTCGAGAGAGGTTTCCTGAGTTGATCTCTCTTGACATTAGAAGAAGGGACAATCCAACACCCTCCTATGAGTCTAAGAGATAACTCAGATTTGTTATTAAGTTGCTTTTCCTATATAATATTAGTAGAAATATTGTTGAAAGTCTAAGAGATAACTCGAGTTGATTACAAATTGGCTCCGCTACGAAATATTCTCAAAAGTTTAGGAGATAGTCCTGATTAGTTATAAACTTATTTTTCTATGAAAGATTCATATAAATATTTTTTAGAGTCCAAAGGACAGCTCGAGTTGATTACGAACTACCTCATATGTGAAATTTTTATGAAATATTCCTTCTCCTTAAGGTTAATATAAAAACGTACATGAACTCTAGACTAGAGGAGAAAAGAAAGGAGAATTAGGCTTCAGAACTAACTTGAGCATCGAAGGAACCTGCTTAGAAAATCTCTTTTGACTTTGATCTTTGTGCATATGTAATATTTTGGGAGGAGATTCTTTCCATCTTAGAAGATTCAACACATATGGATTAAGATTACATTGTGCTGAGGCCATGTATATAGATTAAGATCACATTATTGAACAAAATGTCGAGGAGTCGATCAAAATTTTTTGTTGAGTATAACGATAAAATTTTATCGATCCATAGTGATTCCCTGATCAAAATTACTTTGTCATTAAGATTTTCTTTTTCTGTATGCTAAAACGTGTAATAGAGATTAAAAAAATTTGTTATAAATTCTTATTGGTTATTGCTAAAGATTTATTTTTTTTATGTTATCAATTCAGATAATTCATTGCTAAAGATTTGTTTGCTGATAAAGTAATGAGCATGGCACAGTTATCAGGATTTAAAATTTTCTTTGTAAGTTGTGAAAGAAAATGTAAATAAGCCATGCAAAATACTCTCTCTAGGCAAAATGTTGGGTAGTTCTATGATCTTTCCACATGAAAATACTACTACTAACATTGTATATATTTATTAAAAAAATGTAAAAATATGCTTACTTAATTCTTATCATCATAAGATAGAGAGGCTTTATGGGTGTTATTATTAATAAAAGTTGGATAACAGTCAAAGCACATTATTGCCAGAATGTGTGACTTTTTGGGTTTATATGCGCATTTATACATGTTAAAGTTAAACTTAGAAGGATAAATAATCATTTCAGTGTTTGAATAGTTAGTCGAAAAGAGATTATGAACCCAAAAAGAATAAAATTATGGTTTGTATTAACTCATTAAAAGCTCATTATGATATTAAATATATCAAAATAATTTTACATTATATATATTTTTTATATACACCAACTGATCATGTTTGAAAGTGATTACTTTAGATTTTCGAAATAATTACTAATAAGTGCCATAGATTTTAATATTTAGAGTAAAATATATATATATATATATATATATACTATCATCAATTAATATATATATATATATATATATATATATATTTGGAGTAAAAAAATAATAACAATATATGCTGCCATAGTGTGCAGCAGTCTGTAATTGTGCAGAAAGGAATAATGAATGCATGCATTGAAGAACACTTAAAAATTGCATTTATGTGAGCAACTCAGGAGAAAGAGAAGCACAGATCTGCTGGTGAGCTGCTCTCTTCAGTGGGTGAGTGAGACTTTTATTCTGATGCTTTAGTGAATGAGGCCAACATGGATTGATCACCAAAATTAGTTGCAATGAGGACATCACACCAAGAAAATGGTCTTCTAGCTTAGAAAAAAAAAGCATAAGATCTCTGCTAGTGATAGGTTATTTATTAGTCTCAATCACTCTTGGTAGTGCTTTGGTGATCAGTCTCAATTGCTTCTGTTGTTGGAATTGGTTCAAAGTACTAATTCCTTTGTAAAATAGATACATACATACTTGGCTAATTATATATTTATAAAAAAATTTAAATTTTTAGCATCTTTATCTTAATGTTTTTAAAAATTATATTGATATCTTTATATTTATGAAAATAAATATATATATTGTTTGTACTCTTTAAAAGGGTACATATGTAAAAAGGATTATGGCGAAAAGGAGCACATCTCTACAACAAAGAGGCGGTCCCACAGGAACAGAAACTTGGGCATCTGATACACCGTCCGATATGCTTTGTGATGCGTGTGAATGTACGATCGGAACACGAGAACGATCGATGTGGTGTTGGTAGCTTATCCTTCTACCCCCGTGGCGAGGAGACCTTCCACTATAAGGTGCGAAGCTTGGAGGGGCAAAAATGGCGTCTTTGGTGCTGAGGTCGCTCACTTCCTCCTGCGCCGCCGCCTTCGGAACACGACGCCTCCTCCCGCCTCTCCTCGGGGCCGCTGCTTGCAGATTCTTCGCTCGATCCATGGCCGCCGACTCTGCCGCTGCTTCCGCCCCCTTCCGGAAGGTTCAGATCCAAAGAGACGACACCGTGAGTGCTCTCCTTCTTTCTCATTACCTTTTCCTTTCCCTTTTGCTGATTGCGTCCTCCGGGAGGTCGATCGAGGCGTGTAGAGTGGGAAACGTCTTGGTCTTTTCCAAAATGGTTTTGTTCTTTTTTACGCTGGGTTTTCCGAGGTTATCGAATCTTGCTAGGTTCTTCTTCCTGTAATTTTGTCTAGATAGATTGCACGAACTTGGGGATCTAGTTGTTGTCTGTTGCGTTTAGTTTGGTATTACTCAGCACGGTATATGTTTGATGAAATTCCTGATCGCTTTGGATAGGGTTAAGTATGCGGTTGATTGGTTGATGTTCCCTTCTCATCTGAAATATGATAATTATCCACGGTCAGATGAAATTTTGGAGTGACCATTAGCTGAAACACAATTAAAACCATAGGGTGCATGCTATATTATTTGCTTAATTATACTAAAGGGCGTACCCGTGCATGAGGCTCCCACCTATGCGGTGTATGGGGAGGTCAACGTACTCAACCTTACCAAAGGCTGTCTCCATGACTTGAACCTTGGTCTTCATTTGCTTAATTATACTTGCCCGTCACTGGAAAAGAAAATTATATTATATGACATTGAAAACAGATATCTTGAGGAATTGCATGGAAACTTGATTCCGTCTTTCCTTAACTTTATTGTGCTTGGAGTGGCTTCTCTATTTTATATCAAAAACGGAGCTATTTCAGAAAGTGTTTATCGAAGTTAAATACCAGATGTGGATTATGGTATTATGATTAATGAAACCTACTCTCGCTTGAAAAACTCCTGAATCTGGCCAGACCTTGTCTGTAACTGGCTGGTCTACGTCGGAATGCCTTACGTAGTTGAGATACATGCTTCCTGAAAATAATTCACATTTGTGTAGAATCTTTGTGGTTGTCTATAACATTGATAAACATTGATAGTTTGGTTCATGTCTCTTCATCTCCAGACATTTGATGCATATGTAGCTGGCAAAGATAATGCTCCAGGGATAGTAGTACTGCAAGAGTGGTGGGGAGTTGATTTTGAGATCAAGAACCATGCTTTACACATTGCGCAAATGAATCCAGGTTACAGAACTCTTATTCCAGAGTAAGAAATCTAATGCCCTTTCCTTTTTCTGGTGATGGAATTTTCATTCTTTGGCCAGGCCTTCATGTTTCATAACTATTGTTTGATCTTCAGAAGTTGAATTTCCATGCCTTTTGTATCTTAGTTCTGGACATTGTTTCTGCTTTGACTTCTCTTTCTTCCATTTTTCAGTTTGTATCGTGGAAAGCTTGGTCTGGATGCTGCTGAGGCACAACACTTGATGGCAGGCTTGGACTGGCAGGGTGCTGTTAAGGACATACGTGCTTCAGTTAATTGGCTTAAATCAACTGGTTCATCAAAGGTGCTGGTTGACAACTTGTGTTTAATGAATTGATGATGCTGACAACTGGTTAATGACAGTTACAATAAATATCATTAGTGTATTTGGGACCCAGGTGTTTGTTTACTTGTTGCTTGCTACTCCATCTACCACAAGCATGGATCTTCACAAATAAAAGCTAGTCACGGGATATCTTAATTATGATTGACATATTTGTAATTTTATGTTGACCTGTCTGCACTTAGGGTTGCATTCCTCATCGAATTCACCATTAATGAAGGCTCTGAATACTTCTTTTCACTCTTTCCAGAATTGTTCTGGCAACCATGCTATTTCTGGTAATGGTACTTTTTCTGTCCATGAGGGAACACTCAAATTTTGATGAATATCCTATACCATTTGCTCTTCTTTCATCTCATATGTTAGGTTTGGTGGCCATGACTTTTACTGAATATCATATTTAAGTTGTGAATTGTGCATGCTACATATGAATGGCCCTCTTCCTTGTTATCGAGTTTCAGGTAAAATGACATCTAAGTTTTTTCCCTTTTTATGTGAGAAAAGCATCAAGCGTTCTGAATCAGACCTAAGCCTAAGCATTATGTTTTATTAGCTCAGCTGTCTGTTCTTAGGTTGGTGTGACTGGATATTGCATGGGTGGGGCCCTGTCTATTGCAAGTGGAGTTCTGGTTCCTGAAGCTGACGCCATAGTAGCCTTTTATGGAGTTCCTCCACCTGAACTTGCTGATCCATCATTGGCTAAGGCACCTATTCAAGCTCATTTTGGGGAGCTGGATAACATAGTTGGATTCTCTGATATCAGTGTATGATTCTCTTTCACGTCTTAATATTCTTCTTTTTTGTCTCCTTTGTAAACTGATTAGAAAGTTTTTCATATGACCATCAACATTTTCCCTAGTCTTGTTATCTTGGAAGAATCTGATCAGATGCATATTTCTGATAGTCGTGGAATTTATGATTAATCATCTGTTGCATTTTTATTCATTAATTCACTGTATTTTAATTGTGAGACTATTTTTCTATTAGAGTTCTTAGAGTATGATTAAAATTTTTTTTGACTCATTATGTGAGAAATACATAGCGAAAGTTTAGAGATTTGAAGCGTATCATTCTTTCAGCTTCTGGTGACACCATACTTTCGTCAAATATGCAGTCACAAAAAACCATATGTACAAGAAATTTGTTTCATTGTCTAAAGCATCTAATGTCGACTGATTCCAGTTACTTTCCCAAGCATTAAATGGTTGTACTCTACCCACAGTGTTTCTAGTGCTCAAGAAACAAAAGGTAATCCGCTTCCCTTTTCTTTTTTTATTTCGCCAGGCAGCAAAAGCATTGGAAGAGAAGCTAAAATCCTCTGGAGCTCCATACGAGGTGTATATTTATCCACGCTGTGGGCATGCCTTCATGAACGCATCTCCAGATGGCATCAAAAGGAGGAAGGAAATGGGAATGACTGATGAGGAGGACCCTGCAGCTGTTGAATTGGCTTGGTCTCGCTTCAGTTCCTGGATGGGGCGGTACTTGCTGTCTCCTTAAGTCTCTCCTGCTGTTCCATCATCTGATCTATCGGGGTGCTTAATTACGAGGGCTAGTTTTGTCGGACTTATTACTTGGTGTTAGATGATAAAAAGCCCATACGCGAGACCCTTTTATGAAAGAGATTGCGCACTAAGTACGTGGGTTGTGTGAGACATGTTTCTTGTGCAGTTTGACAGTAATGAATAATTCTTACGAAAAATATGTGTTTGAGTTGTGAGTTGCTACTTCATTATGATCTCGATATATCTTTGACTACCCAATAGATGTGACTCAGTAACTGTGTCACCAGTTTCTTGCTGCATCTTCCAAGGTATATATGGATAGGTTTTTCATCAAGCACTACTCCTCCCCAATAGATTGCTTGCATGGAACATTTTTTTTTATATTTTTTTTTATGATGGTAATGTATATTAACATTCTTAAAGAAGCATTTTGTTGGATCCAGGCTTCATCTTTCCTGGTATGATGCAAGTATGGATAAGATTCAGCCTGGTTCATTCTTCTGATCTCTGCTCCACACACAATCCATAGACCTGTATATTTTTCCTGCAAAACTTACACACATTAATCAAACTTTAAACTCTAAACCATATTCAATTTAACTGTAATCTGATTCAATATTACTTTGACACTTGCAACAATGAGAGTATGGTGAAGCATCTTGCCTGGACATGGCTCTCTTTGCTCTCTCCACCTCCATGTCCTTAAGTTCCACTCGATGACTTGGCGATGCCCTTCTGCTGCTCCGTTCCAAAAGCTAAAGTTAAAAACTAGATGACCAACTGTCCATCCATTCTTCATAAAAATTCTTAGGGACAATGACCTATGAATTATGAAGTCCGGAGACAAAGAACAAAGAGAGAGAGAGAGAGAGGGGCTCAGCTGTTCATCAACAGTCAGTACGGAGAGAATGATGATTTCATTTTATCTTGTTTTTTTATTCAAATATCCATGTTTCACCGACCTCAGCTGTGTGTATACGTAGCTAGCTTCAGAACAATGACCTACAAAATAATGGACCCTGCCTCCCGTATGTGTTATGTATGGGGTTCATGGAAGAAAAGGAAAGAGAGATGGAGGCATCCACAGACGGTCTCAAGAGAATGACATGGTTGCATCAGCTACTGTGAAGCAGAAAGTATTCAAGCTTCATGGATGCTTCAAGAGCGAAAACGAAGGAGGGTTCGAAGAGTGTGATGAGTGCATTAAACCCATACAAATGTTGTCTTTTTAGATTTCATTTCATTCAGCATCAGCTTCTTTTCAAGTAAGTCAACCGTGCAAGTAAGTCAATCATGCTGTGCTGGAGCACCATGTAGCTGCTGCCAAACTAATTCCTCGGACAAACAAGAGCTGACAGCATTAGAAGTTTCGAGTCAAATGGTTTGTGTGATGGGTGCTCCGCCGGTTCTCCGGACAAAAAAAGATCGAAGCATGGCACAACATGATTAAATTAAGTCGATCTTCATCAAATCTTCGTCATGGTTGTTAATACAACGATCTTCTTGATATCAATTTAAGATCTACGTTCTTCACAGGAGCTTGATCTTACAGGGGCATGATAGTCCGATCTAATCGAATTGTCAAACTTGTTCTAGTAGAATCGTCTGTTCTTTCTCAGCTAGGTTGTCATTGCCGTCAAAGTCAATCGTCATCAAGATCTTCATCGCGGTTGATAACACAACGGCTTCCTTCTCAGCTAGGCTGACATTATCGTCAAAGTCAATCGTTGTCAGATCTTCACCGCGATTGACAACACAATGACTTCCTTCATTCAGATTCATTGTCATCGATTCAAGGTCGGCATTCTTAGTTCAAGATGGACGCCCTTTCATGAGCTCGATCTTGCGGGGACTGATAGAAGATAGGATTTAGATATGATTTTTCCAACTGAATGAGGAAATCACGTATGTTAGTTGATGGAAATCCTCGTATCTTTATATGTATAAATTGATGATGGATCAGGGAATCAATTAGGTATTTCTTTACTTTTTTCTATTTCCAACATGGTATCAAAGCCCCTCCCTCTATAAGAGAGATTATCTTTCTTTTATTCATTGTCTAATGACAATTTCTATCTCTTCTTGCTATCAAACGGTAGCCTTTCGTCGACGTCAAAGCCACTCTTCACGACTTCTAGTACGTCAACTTCTCATTCCTCTATCGAGGCATCCTTCTGCACGAGGCCGTCTTCCTCGTGCACCACCACTGTCGCATCATCTTCAACGAGCAGCGGCACCTTTCTTACCTCATCTGCAGCAAACGATAGCTTATACACCTGCTCATCGACATTGTCCCTCTTGCAGCCTCTGCTACTCTGTTCTCTCTATCGAGAGCACCTGTATGGGCTATCGCCCATTGTCTCTCAGTGCTATGCATAGAAACACAACAATTTATTTCTCACTGGCAAATGACAACAAATCTACGATCGCAGCGCTTCTCTCACTACCCTTCGATCTGTCGATCACCCCAGCCGCAACAGCCATCTCCTCCGTCAAGTCAACCGCCATCGACTTTTACCGCTGTTGACAACACAACGGTCTCCTTGACATCAATTCAAGATCTACGTCCTTCACAAGAGCTTGATCTTATGAGGGTACGATAGTCCGATCTAATCAAATTGTCGAACTTGACTTCAGCAAAATCATCTGCTCCTTCCTTCAAATTTATTGTCATTGGTTCAAGATTATTATCCTTAGTTTAAGATTGACGTCTTTATAGGATTTCGATATTGTGGGAGTATGATATAAGATAAGATTAAGTTAAGATTTAGATATGATTAAATTAGAATTTAGATATGATTTATTAATGAGAAAATCCACTTAGGTTAGTTGAGGAAAATCGAAAATCAATAAATTGAGTATTTCTTTATGTTTTTCTATTTTCAAGATCTTTCATGTACTCTAAGGCCTCGAAACAGAGAAAACGGTGAAGGTGGAGAGTCTCTACTGGATCTGCAAGCTGAGCAAGAAAGGAAATGAGAGTCCTCCGACGATCCATTTGCAGCAAAAACTAGTGATAGAAGTGGGGGGGCTTCAATTAAGCAATGACCTCTAGCTATTGGAACTTTTCTTTGTGGTGGCACTCCGTGTTTTGAAAGGACCAGTCCACCAACCAAGGGGGAAGATAAGGAAGGCAAGAATAGGATTTCACTGTTTGATGTGGCCACCATTCTCATATCTTCTTCTTGGCCTTCATGTACGTACAGCTCATCAACCTTCAAAATGACTATATATAAATACACCACCAAGAGCTTCAACTCACTACCACTCTTCATCTTCAAATAATTTTATATATAATGGAGAATCACTTGAAGTCTCAAACAGCAAAGATAGTGCTCCTCCTCCTCTTACTCCTCTTCATTCCTTCTGTGCCTGCATCCATAAGGCCTTGCTGCCTCTTCTTTCTCCTCAACATCCTTATCCTTGCTCTGGGGGTCGAGGCCGGCTTCCTTCAAATGATTTCTGAGCCTCACGACGAGAAGAACATAACGACGTCCATTGCTACTCCTGTGACCATAGCAGCCACGCTCGATGGTGCCTTCCATGAAGGGACACTGCATCCGTTCAAGGACTCCGATGGAGAGGACGGAGACGAAGAAGAAGAAGAAGAAGAAGAAGAAGAAGAAGAAGAAGAAGAGGAGATGTGGGAGGACATTGGAGAACTCAGCACGCAGGAGCTGTTCACAAAGTGTGAGGCATTCATTGGCAACTTCTACAAGCAGCTGAGGACCCAGAGGGAGCAGTCATGGAGAAAGATTCATGAGCTCAGAGCCTTCTAACGTTGAACTGTCACTCCCTTCGTTGGCCGTGCAAGCTTTGGTTTTTCTCCTCGTAAAATATAGTATTATTATATATGTTTGTGTGTTCTATGTACAATAGAGGTATACTGTGCGTATGGTTGATGCATTATTGCTCTTCTATGTTGATCATATGTCACAAATGATAAAGAAAAAGAAGCTTCCAGTTGTTGGTTATTACCTTTATGGTCTATTTCATTTATTTCTCATTACGTAAATAAACCATTTTATCTACCTTGATCGAGATGTAACGATATCGATATAGGAGTTCGGATCTTTAGGCTTCGTGCGTATAATTGATTGGATGACCAACGATCGATCGGGACCGTCCATAGGATCGCGATTCGCACGCACGCACGCACGCACGCACTTGCACACGTAACCGCGCGGCTTGCCTTGCCTTCTCCTACTTGGAGACGGAGTTGGGTGGTACGCCGATTTAATCCCCCACCGTACCGTCCCATCCCATCGACGACGAAGAGGGAGAACGTGTCATAGCAGCCGCAGCAAAACTTCTCCTCCGCCTCATCCACATCTGCCTCGATCTCTTCGTGTTCCGTCGATCCGATCCTTTATTGGAAAGGAAAGGACGAATCGCACAGGGGAGTGTCTTGATTCGATCCGATCGTCATGAATATCGACCTTCTGATGGCTTGGGAGCAGTTGGAGAGGGAGCAGTGGGCGAGCAAGGAGCGGGCCAACGCAATGCTCGAGCGGGAGAGGCGAGCAATCGAGGCCGCCCAGCGCTCCAATGCCGCGCGCGCACAAGTCGAGGTCTCATATCGCTCCTTCTGTTTCTTTTACTGTCGGATTCTTTTGGCTGTGTGGGGTCTATAATCTGTGAATTAGGCAAAAAGTTTTCCTTCTTTTCATGCAATGTCCGTAGCATTTGCTCAATGTAAGTTACGTATGATTGTATTTTGGGAACAAATCTTGTGTATTTAGTGATTTCGTGGGGAAAATTTGTCTTGGGGTCTGTTTTTGAAAAAGTTGGTCCTTTAGGGGTAGGGGATGGTGCGAATTGGTTGAGTTGTCCTTCCTCCTGAGCGAACGAGGGATGGTATGGTGATCCAATCAATCGAAAGTACAGTTTTTTCGTAAAAGAAATAAGAGATGCTAATCTTTATGGATAATAATGTCGTAATCTGGTTTGGTCGTTGATCATCCATTCAATCGATAAATCTTTCTAGGGTTCCTGAACAGGTTTGGTCATAAATCTTTGCAACAAAATAATTTTCTTTTAATTTGTTCAATTTGCAGAGTCTTACCATAATAAAGTCATTTGTTCACTTTTAAGATGCTCTAAAATTAAAAAGGCATTGCATAGACTTTTGGGCCTTGAGATTTGGCCAAATGTAAGTCTAGTTTTGATTATTTGGATTGGACAATCTTTATGCTTTTGAAGAGTTTCTTTTTTTGTGTGTGTTTTGATAATGATGGGGGTTGTAAGGCCATACTCACTTGAGCTTCATACAATGTTTATAACTAATTTTTGTTCCCTTGACATGGTCATTTGCCATCTTCAACAGTAAAATGCTTATCATTGAAAAATTATTCATCTACTTTCAGACTGTGACTCCATTGCTTGGCATCATTATTACTCTTTAGAGATGTTTGTTCAACTGATTAACGATACTGCTTCCCAAGGTCACCATGTGGTGGCTTGCATTGATGCCTGCCTGTTGTATTAGTCTCTATGTGCATGTAGAACTCATCAAGTTAATTAATAAATTTTGAGGAGTAATATAGGAACCATGCTGAGAATGCTTAAATTCATCTGCTCTCTATTGAAGAATGATAAGCTGCACCTTTTTCTTGTTTCGACATATTTGCTTTTTGGTTGATCCTTGGGAACTTCTTTTGTTGATTTTCTTCAGTGGAAAACCTAATTTATCTTGCAGGGGGTCCTATTTTGTCGAACTCTCGAAGCTATACCTTTTAATGGGTTCGGAGACAAGATCAAACTGCCACCTTCTTGTATCTTGGAATTGTCTGATCAAGGGGCCCTCGATAAAGGCCCCATGTATTTCAGGCTGTCAGTGATTGATGAATTGGTTCCATCAGTTTCAGATGCTACTAACGAAGGGGAACATCGAGCAACTCATTCAGGAGTTTTGGAATTTACGGCTAGCGAGGGTACAGTAGAATTACCTTCACATGTATGGAGCAATTTACTCTCTGGTGTCAGTCTAGATGTTCCTCTTGTTGAGGTGCGCTACGTTAGCTTGCCCAAATGTACATATGCAAAATTACAACCAGATGGGATGGGCTTCTCTGACATTCCTAACCACAAGGCTGTACTGGAGACAACTCTACGCAGACATGCAGCTCTTTCTCAAGGTGACATCATCACTGTCAGGTATGGAGAACTGAAGTACAAGTTGAGGGTTCTTGAGACAAAACCTGCTTCAAGTGTTTCTGTCCTAGAAACAGATATCGAAGTTGATATAGAAGGACCTGATTCTGCTCAGGAGGGAAGTAGGAATCAGCCTGTACTTGCACCACTTGTTATTGGAAAGGTTGAAGAAGGAATTGTTGAAGAAGGAACATTCAACTATTACAAGTTTTCTGTTGAGGCAGCCATGATTGATGAGGTTGCATCTGGTCGTATGAATATTGAAGTAAAGATTGAGGCAGATGCAGGTGATGGTGATACCAATGTTTATCTATCTAGACATCCATTGATATTTCCAACTCAATATCGTCACGAATTGTCATCTCATGAGATGGGTTCGAAGGTTTTGACAGTCACACCGAAGGATCCAAGCCTGGTTGCTGGTACATATAGCATTGGTGTCTTTGGTTTCAAAGGTGTGACAAAGTATCATATTTCTGTGGCTTTCAAAGACAATGTCAAGCACAAGATTGGGGGACATGCTATTGCTTCGTCACCAATGGATATGGAATCTGTGGAATGCCAAAACTGTAAACATTTTATATCCAGCTGGAACATTTTATTCCATGAGGCATATTGCTTTCGGCACAATGTTCTTTGCCAACACAATGGCTGTGGAGTTGTCCTTGGGAAGGAGGAAGCAGCGAGTCATGTGCATTGCAACAAATGTGGACAAGCTTTCCAAAAGGGACAGATTGAGAAGCACATGAAGGTGTTTCATGAACCAGTTCATTGCCCATGTGGAGTGACACTAGAGAAGGAACAAATGGTGGGTGAATAAGATTTTGGCAAACTATTTCTACAGCTACCTCAATAATATTTCTGCATCTTAGTCAGCATAATTTACTTTCAGGACATATCTTTGTTTGTTCACATTTTCTTCTCTTTTAACTAGTAAATGATTTACCTTTTTTGATATCATTCTTTAATGATATAGACATTCTTTTAGTGAGTATTCATGATATTAAAGTTTGTTGAAGGCTCAAGATGCACAGTCACGCTACCCTTGCATCCTTTTGGGTTCTCTTTTATTGTGTTTGCGGTGAAACTGTTAGGTTCCAATTTGAAATATAAAAGCACCCCGGAATTCTATTGCTTTCCTTTTCTGTGGACTCAATCTATGACCACTAGATTTTTTAATCATGCAATTTTAATTTCTTCTCTAACATAGTAGTTGTAGTTATATTGTTTGCCTAGTAGTTGTAGTTTTATTGTTTGCCTAATGTATCACACGTTAATAGATATCTGGAATGCCGTCAGGTGTAAACATATCTGATTTGTTGATCTCTTCATTGCATCTCTTTTTATTATGCTTCAATAACTGATATGGAACTAAATCTAGAATTGTTTTGTTCCTTGCACCAAGTTTTCCCTCCTCTAGCTTGATTGCTTGTTTCTTGTTACCTCCGTAATGTACATTCTTTCATGATTTATACTTACAAAAAAGAATCTAGAATTTTGGCAGTTGTCAATTGGCCGCCTTGGTTCTTCATTCCCTCTTTTGGTATTGGTACTTGTGTATGAGGCAAGCGGCATTAGTTTGTGAAATGCTTCTCTTTTCCCCTATATCAACGAATTGGATATTGTGCAATGTTTTCTAATCTTGGATCTTTAAGTTCAGTTCTTAGATGCATAATCTGCACCAGGACCTTAAGATGCATATTGCTCAGAAAAGTGCTAATAGGTTCTTTTTTCCAGATTGAACACCAATCGTCGACCTGTCCACTTCGTTTTATTACGTGCCGGTTCTGTGGGGATATGGTGCAAGCTGGCAGTACACCTGCAGATTACTGGGATCGTCTCAGAGGACTTTTTGAACACGAGAGTATTTGTGGGTCCAGAACCGCACCATGTGATTCGTGCCACCGTGCTATCATGCTGAAGGAAATGAACATCCATGTGATTGCTGTGCATCAGAAGAGCTAACTGCTCATTGACATCCTCCTTTTCCCCACCTTGGACACTCGTTAAGGAATTTATGCATTTTTTTTTCCCAACAGGCTTGAATTATATTCTCTTTGCCTGATATGTGCTGCAAAACACTTGGTATCCCTGATTTATTGCAGTAATCACTAGTAAGAACCTGATCAGGTATGAAGGAATGCATGCAGCTAGTGCAAATGAGATTGTCCAGTTGTTGGTAAGAAGAGTTCATGAACTATGAATTCCGAACATGTTGGCTGAAGGCGCAGATCATTTATTTGCAGAGAAGCAAAGTTTCAGCTCAATTATTTCAGCAGCACTGTCAGCAAAGTGGTCTCCTACAAAGATTTAGTTTAAGCTCTTGCCCTCCAATGTTTAGGTAGCTTAGAACTGTCAGGACATACATTGGTTGCCATTTCTCATGAGGGTTGCAAGACCCTGATGAATAAAAAAATTATTTTGTCCATCAATTTGGGAGTGCATATTTAAAATTGTTTATCAACTCAAAATGCTTAGGAACTAATTATTCATGATCTCATATTATAGAAAATTTATGTTCTTTGTGTCATTGATTGATTCCCCACAAAAGCTAAATTGGCCGGAGTCCCGAGCATTGTATTCTCATTTCCACTTGATAAGTTGTGTTTGTCTCTCAACTACTCATGTTATTTTCTACCATTCAACAACTAACAACATATTGATGGCAAGTAGAATAAGGGAGTTGCTACAAGATCTCTCCTTTTGTAATGCAACACATGGAAGCTTACTCTAAATGAACTTTTTTAGCAGCCAAATGGCATGTTGTTGCATGCTGTACTTTTTGAGTTCACCACATGAAGAAAGAAGGCTGTAGAGATTTGGTCTCCCACCTTCTACAAAACTTTTGACCACCTACATAGTGCTTCCCCTTCATTGACAGACTTCTTTTGATCATTTTTACCAGGGCTAATTACCAGTTAGCTACCCTTAGTATTTTAATATATATATATATATTTAAAAAATTATATTGATATTTTTATAATTATAAAAGTGAAATATCTAATTTCATTCATCACAATGTTAGTTTTACTAACTAAAACACGAAAACAAAAGACAAAAAAAGGTAATCTTAACGTTTTAGTTAATAGTGATAGTGGCGAATGATGACGCTATTGGGAGTTGTGGGTAACTATTGTGAATGAGGAGAGCGATAATGAGTGATGAGGGCTACTCAGTATTATGTCGATGTCGATATAGATACATTGTCGTTCGTTATCATAGATGTCATCTGCCACCAATAGTGAATGTTAAAATTATCTTTTTTTCTTTTATTTTTGTATTTTCGTTAGTAAAACTAACTATGGTAAGATAAATAAACTTAAATATTTTACTTATTATAGGGATAACAATATAACTTTTTAAAGTGTAATGACCGAAATAATAAGAATAACTAATTAGAAAATAATTTATAATTAGTCCTCCGTTCCCAACAGTTCAACATCAGATTAAAATAAAAAATATTAATATTTGACCACTTCAGCTCACGAAAGGACTTATGATATCCTTATGTTAGCTGTTTTAGCTTGTATTTTTATGAAGTACTGAACAAATTCTGTACATATTCTTCTCGAGTTTCCAATGATTTTGGAGATGTTGTTAGACCACATATGTTAGGATGATTGATATACTGCTCTTCCCCAACGATGACCATTAAAACTTTGTCTAAAGAAGATACACTACTTCCTGATTTATTTAATGAGAAGAACAGCCTCAGAAATGAGGTCTGCTATCCAACTCGAGCCTTCAATCCAACAGCCTTGTGATGTCTCAGAGAAGCAAGCAATCTGAGCTGTTTTGTTATGCTACAATTAGAATGCTACTTCACAATGGCAGAATAAAACAGACAGTCATTTTATCTGAAACAAATATCTATTTTTTAGGTTGATTGAATCACCCCAGAAACTATCCTCGGATGGCAGTCGAAACCAAACCACTCCTGAGGTCCCAATTCCATCAATGTAGATTTCGGTTCAAGATGAGATGGAAGTTTCATGCTTGCAAAGATTTTGGATAGGATCAGATGGCACCATTTCTTCACCTCCATGGAATATGGATTGTGTAGATATCCATCCCAAGTCCTTGTGAATTCTGCCACCACATTTGTCTAAGAGTTGATTGTTTCACTCATCATCTCAGTTGCAGGATAAAAAACATGATGAGAGAGAGAGAGATGAACTGAACAAGAGTTGCATTAGTTCCTTCCTGAAATCCTTTGAACATGTTAATGGTAATTGCACTCCCAAAAATCTCAGGATTTTTGATCCTACCAGAACGAGATCCTCCTACTCTATGGACTTGTGATCTATATATATATATACACACACACACACACACACACACATTGAGGGATTCACCAAAACTCCACCACCATCTTCTTGGCAGGGGAAAGGGAAGAACAGGCAAGAAAAGGGGGAAGGTTAGTCATGCCAGCAAAGGAGCATGACAACGCAGCGCCTTATTATGTACATCCTCGCCTTCTGCTCCCTCACCATCCTGCTGAGCCCTCCTCCTCCTCTCCGAGATGCTCTTCCTTGGCTGCTCATCTTCATGCTGGCCATGACTCCAACGAGAAGCTAATGCAAGACTTGAACTGCCTTCTGCAATGCTCAAAGATTGCTGTTGAATTGGTTTGCTGTGCAGCGATGAAGGCCGGAGGCTTTCTTTATAGGAGGGGGAAGGTGAGAAGTGAGCTGGTCCAACATCCAAAGCCATTGTCGAGGAGCCACCATGAAGCATGTGCACTCCTCCCCCCCCCACTACACGCTGCTTGATGAGCTCCCAGGGGACAGAGCTCTGAGTTCTTGTGTAGTTTAATCTGTCTCTGAACTCTCTGACCACCAGAGAGTTGCTCAATGATCCCATGAACAGCCAACAAGCTGAATCATGGCCATTTGGGACAGAGAGGAGCCACAAATCTTTGTAGGAACAGGTAGCCAAGGATGGCTTGATTGATTTATGTTGGAGGAATTCTTTTGTTTGGATAATCTGATACTGTTGGGTTGGAACCAGACATAATACATCTCAACAGTATCACCAAGCATCTGTCTGATCTTGATAAGCATATGAGGAACCACTGCATTAATAGGATGAACACAATCATTCCTGCTGTTAATTCACCCACCCGGTACCTCATCTCCAATATTGATTTGAGAGGATCTCTTTATATATTGATACTGGAAACTGGAAAGAGAAAAATAAAAAAAAGGAAGAAAGAAATAGTGAGATGATCTTACTGATGTGCATGCTTTTTTCTTTAATCCCATTTCACTCAGTTTCCCTTGCTTAGATTATATTGCAAGTTAAGAACATTCATATACCTCCAAACTATTGACAACTTGCACCACCACCAGATGACTGCTCGCTCATGTTGAGATCTGAGCAACGCTAAGAATATGTTAATGGTTCCCTGAAGAAATCCCATCAGCTGTTTTGGTTGATAAGCTAAAGCAAGCAATCTCCAGAGCCAGTGGTCACTGTTAAGAACAGCCATTGAGATTCCATTTATAACAAGCTTTTGTTTACTAACTCCCAGAAAGGAGAGAGCTCGCAACCCCCAGCAACAACAGCTGGAGAACACTTAGCACTTGGATCAAACAACTTGATCAGTAATATTACAAATATCAACTTGATAACCTTCTCCGACCGTGTAAGGACAATGTTAATCATTTTAAATTCATCATGTGAAACATGGTGTTTGAGTTCTCCCTTATCCAGAGGCTGTTTAGGGACCTTGTTTAAGGTCTTTCAAGAACACTAGTATGGTTTTGTCTGCGCGTCCACGGTTACTAAACTAGCAGTGTCTCCTTCTTGGATTATAGAACACAACTTTCTTTGAGGTATGTGTGAACCAATTCGTCAATCGTGTTGCCTCTTCGACATGTTGTCGCGATAAAGTTAGCAACCTAGTTTGAAGTGCTAACTTTTACCTTGGTTCCTCTAATAATATGATATCAGGTCTGTCTATCCCCACATTGCACTGTGGGAACCAAGTCAGAAAAAGATTGCACATTGAGTCTAATTAAATGCACAGAGAATGAAACTACTTTATTTAATAGCTATGTTCATGGTTATAGGAGAAATAAGCTACTTGTCATGAACATGAAACAATTTTGTCGCAGACTTGATACATGGTGAGCTGAATCATCAACTTGCTGGGTCATTGATACTCTCAAAAAGTAATTTATAACAACTACTTTTCTGATATGAGACAATTATGGAAATATGATTGCAGTTTGCGGCATGAAGCATCAGAGAGGGCTACATGAAGCAGAGTCTGCAGACACTGGGGACAAAGAATTCTTATTGTATCAGGCTACCTAGAGATGGCACAAGACACAAAGTACCACTTCATTGCATCTCTAGGGAGATGCATAAAATTTCTTGTTGCTACTGTAACACAAAGTATATGGCAAAACTAAATTGTTCTTGATAATGTGGTTTTCTTAATCAATGCCAGATTAGGAGAGAATTCACCAATTTGTTGATACTTTCGAATGTTTAGTGTTTGCGATAACATGAAGAGATATGCCATTATTCTCTGCTTCCATTTAGCCACTTCGATAATTGTAGTCTTTAACAGGTGCGCTTTATTCTAGTTCAACTCTAATGATTCCAAGGCCTAATGTGTATGTTGCTTATAGCAATTTGACTTCTTTCAGAGCATGCTTTTGGTCTGTAATTTTCAGGAGCAATCTCACTGATGCATCATCAGAATTTGGCCTTAGTTTCTCCGAACCCACAATAGTTTTCTGGAAATTATAGCAAATTTTGTCTTGGCCACAACAAAAAACAAAACACCTTATAACTAGGTAGAAGGTACATTTTGAGTTACTGAGGTATGCTCTTGCATGATTGCAATCTTGATTTCTTGATACTTGATGGGTTCAGAGGCATTCTTTTACATACAACAAATCGAAACAAGCTGCCATGTCAAAAAAATCAGTAACACCACCTTTTGCTATAGATCACTTTTCTTAGCACTTTTTTTTTTCTCCTTTGCTTAGCACATTGATAAACAATTGTTCTATAAGTAGGCTAAAGTGATCCTTGGAAATTTCACTAGGAAACTTTGCCATGGTTAGTGGGTCCACATTATTGATCAATCATCGACGAAGCGAAAAAACTACCACAATGAGCAGAACTCCTTGACGACCAATTTTCTTCAATGGATTAGACAACTTTCTTCTGAACAAATCAAAGATAACATGTAACAAATCAAAGCATTAGGTGATCAGGAATTGGTTGTTACATACTTATGTAGTACAAACAGTGAAAAGTGTATTCCTATATTTCATATCATAAATTGTATAAAAATATCTACTACAATTATTGGGCCAAAACCTTCTAAAGTATCTCCTGCATGTAAATAAGATTCTTGAATTCAAATTCCATGTGCACATTCATGTAAGTAGTATGAAGTACATAATAATGATTGATGGAATTATTATCAGCTTTCTTGAAACAAATGCATCAAGATCTGTACATACAGAAACAAGTATAATGTTGTTATCCTTCAAGTTCAGAGCAAAAACTATTTTATACTGAGAACAGCTGGCAAACTTTAATTCCAATTATTCTTGTTCAGCTGCAGCAACAAGATTCCACCAAATTGCTCTTTCTTGTACATTTCAAAACAGATTTGAGCTCTCAGAGAAGTGGATCTTAAATGTAGTCAAACCCCTCAGTTCCTCCACATCTATATCAATTTTGTTGCAGAAAAGTATGCTTTTTTTTGCCTTTGGTGTAAACAATTTAGGCAGTAGGGAGCTCTAATTAAACCTTCATGAAAAATGTCAGGGTTTGTCTACAGGAAATAAGTATGTCATGGAAGAGTTGTCTGCTTGATGTCCCTCACTGTTAATTTAACAAGGTTTTGCTTCATTATCTGTCATATATATAATACTCCAGAGTTGGAACTTTAGCATCTTTGCATTTGTCGAGTTATCAATCTGGCCCTGGGTTGGCCAAACTCCAAGTTTTGCTATAGAAATAAGAAAGTGAAAGAAAAAGGAGGAAACTCCTAATATGATTATTCAAGTTCAAGAGCATCATGATATTTCAGAATAAAAGTGTTTTTCATGAAAGAAAATGTTGAGTGCTGTGTGCTAGTGGATAGCTACAGATTTCATAGGTTTTGAGGGATGCAATAAAGCTTCACAAATGATTAGGAGTAGATTTAGAGAGAGTTAAAAGGATTTGATTATGTTTTTAGCTATCTGACCTGTTGTGTTAACTCTAAAAATTAAGGGTGTCTTTTTGTCTCTTTGGAATATAAGATATTTTTTATTATTTTAACCAAGTGAAGCCACAAAAACCTACTGTTATTGCTAGAAAAGTTCAGCTCATGTCCCTTCGTGACAAATGACAAATTAAGCAATGTAGATTATTCCTAAATGCAAATTTCCACTTTAAATTAAAGCTAGTCCAAAGAAAGATTTTGATGAGAACATTGTGCAGGGACTTAAACTGATAATTTGTCATTTCTTGCACATTTAAGTAGATAATACTATTTTTATTTTATTATATATTTATTTGCTTATTTATTTTGTCTCAGATCAGTTATCCTCTTAATGCATAATCTTGACTTCAAGATACTAAATGATGCCATTTTTCAGAAGATTAATATTAATCTTCATGATGCCAATCATCATTACTAATCTTTATTTTGTTTCACCCTAAGATTAATATTAATCTTCAGATGCAAACTCTGAACATTGGGTTTGTTTGCGGGTGAAATCACTTGTCAAAACTCTTAGTTAATCAGTATCAATCATGATTCTCAGTAGCTAGCCTGAAACAAAGATTATTTAAATACCTTAATTACTCTCTTTTTTTTCCACAATAAGATTTTACAATTGCAGGAATAATATGGATATCAAATATGTAGATTTTTTAGTTTTGCAAGAATGTAGACACAAAAATCATTTTCTAGTTGGATCAAGTGGGGCCAATCAAAAGATAATTTTATATGGTTTTAGTCATCATAAATAAGCATGAGCAATTTCTTCTAGGATTCACATGAATAAGCATGGGATCCTTTTAACCTGTTTAGACCCAAAAAAAAAAAAAAAAAAGGGGGAGAATCTTGACTTAAAACCTAAGATTAGATAGGTGAAGGCTGAAATGTTGGAAGCTTGATGATGGGCATTACAGCTTACAGAATGGAAATAGGTGCATCTCAACTGTTTAAAGAGTATTCATGATTATGAAGCAAGATCTCAAGTGTTTCTACTGTGGCAACCATTGCCAGGCACATGAGTTGGATCCTTGATTTGAGTAATTTGAGGTGCATCTAGTTAAAGAGAAAATGCAATCAGTGGATTTGAAATTTTCTTCATCTTAATCAAAGCTGAACTTGTTTCTATCTTTTTGAAAAAGAACATGTCTTCTTGTCATGATAAGTTTGTTCAGTTTTTACTTGGATTCTCAAGGTTTGAGTCACAGAAAAAAAACTGCATAGGCTGATCCATCTCGGATCTTACATTGGTTTGAGCATCCTGCTTTGAGCAGTTTTTTTTTTCTTTTTTTCAGAAAACAAAAAATATCTGATAGGTAGAAAAGTCTTAAAATTTGCCAATTTCAACTCATGCAATCGGGAACTTCTGTTCCTACATTCCTATAAATAATTTAAAGCAAAGAGGTGAAAAAAAAAAAAAACCAAATACCATTTGAAAAGAGATTAACTGGAAATATACAAAAAAAAAAAGAAAAAAAACAATTCATAACAAGTGGAAGAACATATACACAAAATACATGCACCTCCATCAAATCATATTCGAGTTTATAATGCAACGGTGCTTTCTTATTTCAGGGTATTTTCCAGTTACATGGCACACAAAATTTAAATCATTCTAATAGTAGAATCCTTCAACTTACTCAAGAATAAGCAGTTAAATACATAAGCAGATGCATGCATTATTAAGTGATTCTATAAGAGCACAACCTGGCCAAGCTCTTCATTGCATACTTATGATGACATTGGTGTTAGGAGCAACAGCAGATAGTGGAAGTGGAGAAAGTGCAGGAACACCACATAGGAGAGGATTGTTAGCAAAGCTGCACAATTATATACAGAGATGGTAACAAGTACTTGTTTTTATCTTCACAAAAAAATGACCTCCTCTTGAGGATCCTTTCCATTAAATAAGAATTATTATGTAATCTATTTTAGGTAAGAATATATATACATAGCTAATACACTAATTATGGTAGATAGTTAATGCACTAATTATGATTTCATAATCTCTTAATTTCAACCATAATTTCTACCACTAATTATGATAGAATAAATATCTTGATTTCAGCTATGATTTCTACCATTGATAAACACTAATTATGGTAAAATAAATATGTTGATCTCAATCATAATTTCTGTGATAATCTTTACCATTGACATCCCCCTTCAAATCGATGTTGGACGATTAAAAAGCATTAATTTTTTAACATAAAAGTGATATCAATGTCGGGAGAGAGCCTTAGTAAACACATCAGCAGTATAAAAATTAGTGGTGATATACAAAAGAGAGCTAAAGCTAACATCATATGATTCACGAATAGAGTGACAATCCACTTGAATATGCTTGGTGCGCTCATGAAATACTGGGTTAGCAACAATTTGAATAGCACTAGTATTATCCGCATTGAGCGGAGTAAGCTCAATTTGAGAAAACCCAAGCTCACCCAACAATCCCTAAAGCCAAACAATTTCAAAGCATACAGATGACATTGCATGATACTCAGGCTCAGTAAAGGACTTAGACAACCAATCCTGCTTCTTTCTTTTCCCAAAATTGAGAGAGGTGCTAAGAAACAAGCACCAACTAGTAATTGAATGTCAAGTATCAGAGCAACCAACCCAATCAACATCACTATATACATCCAAATGAATAGAAGAGTTAACCGGGAAGAAAGATCTCAAGCAGAAGTACCTTGCAAATAGTAAACAATACGATGGACAACGGCCAGGTGGAGATGCTTAGGTGCCTGCAAAAATTGACTAACTTGTTGAACTGTGAAGGAAATATCAGACCAAGTAATAGTAAGATAGTTCAGGCTCCCCACCAATTCTCTGTATAAAGAGGGGTCAGAGAGAAAATCACTCTCATCATGACTATATTTAACATTCACTTCCAAAGGGGTATCAACATAACGACCATCTTGAAGGCCAACTAAAGCAATTAACTCTTGAATATATTTATGCTGGTATAAGAAAATACCAGCCGAGGTAGAATACACCTCAAGGCCTAAAAAATACTGTAAAGGACCTAAGTCCTTTATATGAAAGGAATCTTGAAGGCGCTCCTGAAGTTGAGAAATTAATTCAGAGTCAGTTCCTGTGATAACAATATCATCAATGTATACCAAGAGCAAGGTGATTCCCTTAGTAGTTTTGCAAAGAAACAACGAGAGATAATACTGACTCTGGACAAAGGAGAAGCTAATAAGCAGAACTTATCAAACCAAACATGTGGGGCTTGTTTCAAACCACATAGTGATTGTTTTAACTTACAAATATCAGAAGAGAGTGTAGAAAATAAGTATGATAGTGGATTTGCTAGTTATAGATGCCCTGCAAATCAATCACGTGAGTGATGGCATATATGGCATGATACAATAATATTTTTATATTATAATTATTAACATATTCTCATATTATATTATATGTTAAATATATATATATTGCGATGTCCTTGGTTATGTACAATGGGAATCATATCGTTATAAGATCACGATAATAAGACTGATTTGTCTTTAAACACAAATCCTAAATAATTACAATCATAAATTACTCGAGAGGGACATCGAGACAATCATACATGATATATTCACAACCAGCTTGGTATTGGATCTAGAGGGTCATACACATATGGTAGATATTTCAGTGAATAGAGGATTGGATATGAGTTATTCAATTAGCCCCATGTTCTCATTAGATGAGATCCAACATTGATGGGCTCCCTGCATGAGGCCCAGTTAGAGGCTAATTGAGATTATTGGATAGAGATCTAATAATCTAAGATTAGTGAGTAATTAGATGAAGATCCAATACCCATGAAGGCATGATCCCTAGGGTTTTTGGTGACTCTCTATAAATAGGAGGTAAGGGTGGTATATGATTGATAGGCTACATCTTTGGCCGTCCTCACCTATTATCCTTCTCTCCCTCGCCTTATAAGCCAATCAGCCTATCTCTGGTGTAAGAGAGCAACAAAAAAGATAGAGAATCTTTTTCCATGTTCGTTATGAAACGTTGTGCAAGAGTTACGAGATTTGTGGCTGTGATTGGAGGAGTATCGTTGTAGCAATCCATCGTGTGGATATCACTAGAGATGAGAACGTCGACCTCCTTCATTCTTTTTATCTGGATCTGAAAATTCAGAGATATAAGATCTCCCTAGGTAAATAATTTCTCATATATTGTAGTTTTTAGTTTTACAATTTTTCATGCACTAATCTTTACACGATAATTTGATCTACATGAGAAATTGATTTTATTTTGATTTTCTGTTGCACATGTGATGCTCTTGCTTGGTTTCCCAGCATGAGTCATATAAATTTATTTCTTAAGATCTCTATGCAAAAAAATATTCTTAATATCCATCTGTCGCAATGACCACCCCTTAACAAGTCACACTATCATCATCTTTGCTATAGATGCAAATGTCTCCTTATAATCTAATTCATACTCCTATCGATTATCGAGTGCCACCAACCTTGCTTTATATCTATCAAGTGAGCCATCATACTGCAACTTAATGAAATATACCCATTTACAACCAATGAGCTTAACACTAGTAGGACAAGGAACAATATCTCAAGTATGATTCTCCTGAAGAGCCTGAAGTTCTTCTTACATAGCTTTCACCTAACATACATGTTTACTTGCTTGAGCATAAGAGGTAGAAACTGAAGTATTAGCTAACGTGGCAGAGAATCCATACCTATCAGAAGGATGACTGAGACATGTGGTTCTCCGAAGAGCCATCGGAGCAAGCACTCGATCAGGGTCAGGAAGGATTTGTGATGATAGGGGCTGTCATCACTGATAGACAATACTAGGTTTAAAACACTCAATTAATGGCGAGATATCATCAAAACTAGTAAGGAGGACACCGTTGAAAAGGAAAACATATTACTGAAAATAATACTCATGTTAAAAAAAAATCACATTTCTACAAATATGTAGATGATTAGCAATAGCATCATAACACAAGAACCTCTTTTGAGCAATGTTATAACCCATAAAGGCACATTATACTAACTAAATTGTAAGCTTGTGGTGCTCATGAGGAGGTAAGTGAACAAAGCAAACACATCCAAATGTGTGTAGCATATGATAATCAGGATACATACCAAAAAGATAATAAAGGGAGAATCAAAATTCAATTATTGAGAAGACAAATGATTAATCAAATAAACTATTATGGATAAAGCTTCCACTCAAATTTAGGGTGGAATTGAAGACTTCAAGAGTAAATGTTCTAACCATATCCAATAATTGATTATTTTTAAGTTTATCCAATCTATTCTGTTGAGGGATATAAGAACATGATTGTTGAGATATAATGCCTCTCTATTGCAAAAAGGCTTGAAAGTCATGTGATATATATTGCCGCCATTATCAACCTGTAAAACCTTAATGCAGGTGAAAAATTGTATCTCAATATAAGCCATAAAAGTTTGAAAAATAGTGAACATCTTACCTTTGGTGTATAGAAAATATATCCATGTGAAACAACTATAGTCATCAATTAACGTCACAAAATATTTATATTGTTCATGTGAAATGACAGGAGTAATACCGCAAACATCATTGTGTATCATGTCAAAACATTTATTAGCATGACCACCATATGTAGAGAAAGGTAGAATCTTACTTTTCCATAATGTATAAGTAGAGCAGTCAAGAGGCAATCTATGAATAGAACACTAATCTTTATTACCAAGAAATTCATGCTTCATTAAACTAGATAAAATCATATTATTTGGATGGCCCAATTGTCTATGCCAAACTTTAGCCTTATTTTCAATAATAATAGAAATCAAAGATAAACTTCTATGAATAGTAAATTGTAATGGAAATAATCTTCCGACTTTAGGCCTCCTTGCAATCACCTTCCCCGATATCTTAACCTACACAACACAACCACCACGAGAGAAATATATATTAGAGTTATTATCTACCATATGACCGACATAAATTAAACTAGTGGACAACCCAAGAGAGACAAATGTTTGACGAAAAGAAGGTCCAATATCACCAATGGAGTAACAACAGATTGATTGGTGTTAAGCGGTTGTAGATGTAGGACTAATAATGTTTGGATCCGGAATAACAGCTTGAAAAGCTTGAGCTCACCAATTTTCTAGGCGTGTAAGACATTCATTGATAGTATGTTCATTCTACTTATAGTAATTGTAGAATTTCTTACCATAATTACAAGCAATATGTTAGAACTCCTTACGACTGTAACATTACATTTGTGCTTTGGTTCCTCCCTTGAGCAACATAAGTAACATTGACAACTTTAGATGTTATTTTGGATGCACTTATAATAGCTTGTGTAGTCATTCTTTGTTCTTCACTCAATAATTCACCAAGATATACATTTAAAGAAGGAACCATATTTCTGTTCAACAATCCAACCTGAATAACTTCAAATTTTAGTCTTTATTTCATTAAAAATTGATCACACTTACTAACTTCATGAACCTCTTGAAGACCGCTAGCCGCAGCGTCACTGCCTCTCCTGTGCCACCCGCCACCATAGTCCATCTCCTCCGTCGCTCAGCAAGGAGCCGCTGCTACCCGCTGCCGCAGTCACTTTCAGCCATGCCCTCTACCGCTGCCACCACGCAGCCGCGTCGCCGTCCTTTGCTATAACCCTTGTCGTCCCACTCTAAGGGCCACCGCCCATCGACTCCTCCTTCGAAGCCTTAGCTGCCAGTCGACTCCTCCTTCGAAGCCGCGACCTCTGTTTCCCGACAAAAACAGAGTAATAATAATCTTCCAACCACGCTGGTCGCAGGCTGCTGCCGCCGCAGCCCTCGATCCTTCGTTGCACCGTTGCCATCGGTGCCCTCCTCCACCTCTCTTTCCGGTGAGGGCCCTCGCATAGACTTGGGCTGCTAGGATTGGAGTTCGGCCTCCAACAGAGAGGCGTACAAGGACTCCAACTCTCTTCCTTGGCAAAGGTCTTCGCTGGCTTAGCTGACCGTGTGGGCACCTTCGGCATCGGACTGGTTGCAGCACCCTCCGGCCTCACAACCGCAAGCCTCGACTTTGGCTTCGTTTTCGGCTTCGTGGGCACCAGAACTTTTGGCTTCCCCTTGCTCTTTGCCGCTGACATCACCGTCAAAGTCAACCACCGTCAGGTCTTCACCGCGGTTGACAACACAGCAGCTTCCTTCCTTCAGTTTCATTGACATCGATTCAAGATCGACATCCTTAGTTCAAGATCGGCGTCCTTACAGGAGCTCGATCTTGCGTTCGATCTTGCGGGGGCATGATAGAAGATAGGATTTAGTTAGGATTTAGATATGATTTCCCCAACTGAATGAGAAAATCTCGTATATTAGTTGAGGGAAATCCTCTTTTTCATTATGTATAAATAAACGATGAATCAATGAATCAATTGGGTATTTTCATTACTTCTTTTTATTTAAAAAGAAATAATGAAAATGCCCAATTGATTCATTGATTCATCGTTTATTTATACATAGGATTTCCCTCAACTAATATATGAGATTTTCTCATTCTTGGGGAAATCATATCTAAATCCTAACTAAATCCTATCTTCTATCATGCCCCCGATCGAATCCTATTTCTCAAACTCAAGTTTCAAAACTGTAATTCCTTGAAACAGCATCTCATTATGTAGGATTCAGAGATCCAAAGCGCGAAACTCTGTGATGATCAATAGGTTTTTCTATACACAGGGATGTTTTTAGTTTGTGTTCTTGATTATTGAAATTTCAATCAATAAAAGACAGTACTCATAAAAATAAAATCTACGTATCAAGTACATAAAACTAAATAGAACAACGTAACAACTGCATTAGATGTTATTTATATCATAGAGATCAACAGACAATGAGGCATGTCCAAGATCACTGAAACGAGTTGTGCTTGCATTATGTTTTCTGAGAAAAAAAAGGATGAACAGAAGAACTGGAATGGTCCAACAAATTGTGTGCTTACATTCTTATAACACTGTCCTCATTGTTACATTTAACACGAAACCATTATTGGGCTCCCAAGTCTGCAGAACATTGTAAGGATCAATGAGATTAAAGGTCTTCAGACTATACAATGCATCAACTGTTGAGTGGGAAACTCCACAATCATTACGAAAGAATCCCAGCAAGACGCTGAAGACTACAGTCAACAGTGTGTGGAGATAATAAGAAGACTACAGTTTGCTTTTCTTCTTCTTCCTGCTTGAAATCTCAATCCAAACTATTTCTGTATCTGCGTGGTTGACTAAATGAATTCCCTGAACCTTGTTCGACTTGTTCAACGTACGCGTAAACTAATGCACATGGGAGAAGAATTCCCCGATTTTTCGAGACTTTTTCCGAAGAAGAGTGGTCAGATCCAAAGAAATGGATGAAGATTTTGCTACGGAGTTGACTTTCAAGTCTTCCTTGATGACCAGAGCTGGCCGTAAGGGCCTGGCAGGCAGATTACTACATTGTTCTTCTTGACATGTGGTTCATATCATTATCGATCCAGCTAGAAGGCATTTGAATCTATTCTAAAGCTCTGGTCAAACCTAATCCTAAAAAATGAGAAGAAAATTAACGAGTATTTGGCAGCAACCCGATCCTCCAATTTCATGGGACAGTCTTAGCAGCCATTCAGCCTTTGATAGTGTTGCCTTAGATCAAGATTTTACATGTCGGGTTTCAGTAATCATATTGGCTGATCAGTCCCAAACTATATTGAGATCCCGAGATGTCTTCGAAGCTATTAAGTTTTCTTTTCAAGATGGAGGAATACGTCGAGACCTGTATAACAATGATTGTTTTGTGTGTGAGGTTCAGCAATGACTGCTTATGAACTGGCAGTGAATCGAGACAGTGAGGCAGTGGACTTTGTTGAAGCAAGCAAGCACCTTCTGGTGCTCTCCCTGCTGCTCCCAAGATGGATAGTTCATAGAGTTGCAGCAGAGAACTTGTTGAGGATGATGAGGGGAGAATGCGTATCTTAGAAGACTGTGAAGGGACCAGACAAGAATGACTGGGCCATGTGAAACAAAGTACAGATTCTGTGTATTTAATCACCATTGGAGATTAGATGATGAGTTGAGGCAACAGAGATGATAAGAGAATCCAAGCACTCAGAAAGGAGCATACTTTTGGCTTGCAGGTTTCTGCGGAAGTAAGCCATGGAGTAGGATCCATCAGTTCTGAGAGTTAACAACACATTGGATCAGGAACAAGCTTTGGAATCAATTCTGTTTGGTGCCTAAATTTTAGTATATAGACTGATTAATTCACAAATAACAAATGAACCAATACTGTGCTCATAGTTGATTTGCAATCAACTGCTCTTTTTTCTTCTGCTGTGTGATATATGACTCTTTCAAATTGCTTATCAACAGTTTTTGCAAGGAAATAATGGACAAGAGTGGGCTCTCTCCATCCATCAAAGCCAGAACAGATCAGACACAACGGAAACCTGTGGGGATTCTTTGTATTCTTCTTCCTTGGTTCCAGTGAAGCAGCCAAGAAATCCAGTGTTCGCCATGTTATTGTTCACACATATAATTGTATTTGTTTCGAATACATGGAATTTAACAGGTGTTTTGGTATCCAAAACGGAAATAAAAATTTTCACCATCTGATCATATCAGGTTCGTCTTCACCCTCGTTAAAGAAAGCTGGCATTGGCGGGCAAAAAGAGGCTACAATAATTTCATCCCGATGCTATAAAATGCTTCCTCGTCTTGGCTTCCAGCTGGTAATACCTCCAAACGCGGCTTCCGGAACTGCTTGCTACCTGCATCTCGCGCTCTCCAAATCTAGTACATTGGAGCGCTGTTGAAGCCGTCCTTCCAATCCAGGGCGAGGAGGAACTGAAGGATCTGCAAAGGCGGGTTCTTTCTTTTTCTTCCTCCTCTCTCTCAGAGTGGCTTGTTCTTGCGGCGACGTGGTTTTTACACCGTGAGATTTGGCTTTTTTTAGATCCGGAATATGCACCGACGGGTCTTTGGAGAGAGGACCTTTTGGAAAGGTTGGATCTTGATGAGTTCCGGGGGCAGAAACTAGAAATTTTCGGGGAATCTCCCTCATTTTCTTGGTGGAGCTGAAAACAAACCGTACGGTGTGGATTTGATCTTTTCGATACGATTTTCTACATAGGAGATCGATTTTTGACGAGTTTTTATTTCTGGCTACATTTAGTTGTAGGTTTTGGGCGATTCGATGTTGCTGCTACAAGTAGGTGTTGAAATCTTTCGGAACGTGTTGACCTTTAAGCAGACATAGATCTTGAGCATTCAGACTGGTGTAGTCACTTGGTCTCACATTGGAGCAGAGCATCTCCATTGCAGCACCATAAGTTTTGGGAAGATGATCTCTGATGGGGTGAATTGGTTTAGAGCTCCACTGATTCTGGTTGTGGGTGTGCGAAGAAATGCTGTTGCATTCATGGAGATATGAAGCTCTGTTGAGTTTGCCACCCTTCGAGAAAGACTACTGATGGAAATGGTGCTGCTGATGCTCTTCTGAGCGTTCTTGGTAGAGACCGGAGTTCGTTTGTTGTCATGATGGTGCATTGGAAGCAAGAGATGGCGTCTTTCCACTATGCGTCGCCGCCGCCGCCACCACTGGACGTCATTCCACCACCACAAAGTCAACCCAGTAGGTATTGCAGCCCATCGCCGACTTCCACCCCGTCACCTTCTTCCAATTCCGATCCCCCTTCATCCCCTCCCCTGCCGCTACCTCTTCCAACTGCTCCACCGCCAGCTTCTGAGCCACCAAGTGCTCCACTTGATGCCTTTTCTCCACCACCAAAAGCCTCGTCACCGCCGCCACCGGAATCCCATCCTCCGTTGTCATCACCTCCACCGCCAGTGCCGCCATTGTCACCTTCACCAGCTGTTATGCCTCCAATATTACCGATCTACTATCAATCGCCGCCGCCGCCACCACCATCACATGTACCACCTTTGAGTTCTTCGCCACTACCACCGGCTCCACCGTCTCTTCCCCCTTCAGTCTCTGCACCGTTGAGTTCATCGGCACCTCCACCTAAAGTGCTCCCGCCTTCTCCTTTTCCATCTATTAGCAATTGTACTCCACCTGTATCTTCTCCTGTGCCCCACGGAAACCTGCCATCACTACCTTCAGCAACACCAGTTAAGCCCGACGCCGCAAAGTCGTCCAATCCCACAAAAAATGCAGGTTCCATAAAACGTAGCAGCAGCTCCCCGAGAGGCACCATAAGTACTGCTGAATCTGTTGCAACATTTGCTGTTGTAGCAGGTCTTGTGATGCTTACATTTGTTGGAGCAGCTGTGTGGCTTGTGAGGAAGCGAAAGAAGCCAGTTGAACCTCTTCGACATGGAGGAAATCTTGCTATGGCTTCAATGGTATCTTCACATATGTCAGGTAAGGCCTGAAGTTTCCATTTTATTGACTCCAGAATGAGCATGTGTAAGGGAAAACATGTTATCTGTGACTTCAATATTAGTTAATCACAAGTTACAAATCTTATGTAACTACAAGACAATGTCCAATTCATCCCGGGATCAGCAGTTAGACTAATCAGGTTTTGTATTTCCTTGTTAGAGTTATCCCGTTCAAGATCATCAAATCCTCTTGTAAGACATGGCTCTGGAGTGAGTTATGGCTTCCCCTACTCGGCGTTGGAACCAGGGTTAGGCCACACAAAATTGTGGTTTACATTGGAGGAGCTGTCACTCATCACAAATGACTTTTCAACTCAGAATCTTTTAGGTAGAGGTGGGTCTTGTTGTGTATATAAAGGACTCCTATTGGATGGAAGGGAAGTGGCTGTGAAGCAGCTCAAAGTCGATGATGCACAAGGAGAGCGTGAATTCAAAGCAGAAGTTGAAATTATTAGCCGTGTACACCATCGCCACCTGGTTTCACTTGTAGGATACTGTCTGTCAGAGAGCCAGAGGTTGCTCGTCTATGACTATGTGCCCAACAGAACTCTTTATCATCATCTTCATGGTGAGAAATAATCTCTCTCCTATCGGCTAACCATTTTTACAGCCTCAAAATAAGTTGCACAAACATCTAGAATCTCCCCATCAAATTGCATATGCAGTGTGCATTCTTAGATGGAGTTGTTTTTGCAGGGAAAGGAAGGCCAGTAATGGAATGGACAATAAGGCTTAAGGTTGCTGCTGGTGCAGCTCGTGGAATCGCATACCTTCATGAAGATTGTAATTTCTTATCCCCTTTCTTGCTGCATAGTACAATTTCTCCTTGAAGAATATGCACTAACATAGCAATTTGGTTCAATTTAATTTCTTCTGTCAGGTCATCCTCGGATAATTCACAGAGATATAAAGTCCTCAAATATTCTATTAGATTACAACTTTGAAGCTCAGGTTATCCACGACGTGCTTGCTCTGAACATATAGTGTTGCTAATGTTGCGTAATTGTTTTTGTCAAGCTTGTAACTGATTCATTCTGGTGTATTAGGTTTCTGATTTTGGTCTTGCAAAGTCAGCTATGGATACTAACACACACGTGACCACACAAGTAATGGGAACATTTGGGTAGGTGAACATTTATGAAACTTGGATACCTTATTAACCTATAGAATAGAAGCTCCAGTAACACTTGCAGAATTGATGATGTGTTGTTCTTGCAGATACCTAGCTCCAGAGTATGCAAGAAGTGGAAAGTTAACTGCTAAATCTGATGTGTATTCTTTTGGTGTGGTTCTTTTAGAACTTATTACAGGACGGAAGCCTGTTGATAGATCTCAACCTTTGGGAGACGAGAGTCTTGTTGAATGGGTAAACTCTATATCTGCAACATTTCACAATTTTTTGTAGTATCAGTGCACATTAGCAGTTAGAATACTGCAACATTCAGCTTGGAAAAGAAACATTCATTATTTCTAAAGCCAGGGCTCTATTTTTTCACACTCTCATGTATTGCATTGCATATTCTCTTTGTATGTAATACTACCTAATCTATTTCCAGCACAAATTTGGTTTTACATTTGCAAGAAGTTGTCTTGGTAGCTTTGCTGCTTAGTAGGATGAGATTTCTCCTCATGTAATACCAGTGCAGGATAATTGTACTCCATCTTTGTCATATTGTTTTTTATCTTCTTCTAATCCTGAAGTATAACATTTCCTTATTACCAGTCTTCTACAGAATCTCCTCATCGTGTTATCCACATCTGTTCCACTTCGGCCGATCATGTTCCTTTGCATATTGGAGCATGCAGCTCTTGCAGTGTTATTAGTTTCCTCAGCTTTAGTTCATTCATAGGCAAGACATAATTCAGCTCTTGCAGTGTTATCCTTGCCTAAGTACAGGAATATGAAAAATGTTGCATACTTAAGTGGTTCACATTCCATTTTTGAGAAGTGTCACCTGCTTTTGGTGTTGTGATTGGAGCTGTTTCTTACTCTCATATGGAATTAAGAGGAAGAACATGAGTTTTTCTAGTGGGTCCAAGTCAAAATGAAAATGGAAAGAACTTTTGTCTGCAGGCTGAGGCATGAACCAAGTACTGTTTGGTTGTGGATGACCATGAGAGGATGACACATAGGAGTATACTACGATAGCCTGTCAACCTCAGGTGTTGTAGTCACATAGTGGAAAAAGATACATATTACATTTGACACACTACATTTCAGGAGAAGTAGGAATGTAGTAGGATTTGATAGTGACTATGAGCAGGCATGAAGTGGTTGAGAGCTTCATCTGTTCAATTTGCTTCCTCATCAGCACATTGAAAACATGTTTCAGACTAAATGGATAGATATCAGATCTTGTCTACATGTTTCACTAAGAACTGTAGGAGATTGTGGTGTTGTTTTGTGAGAGTTCCCTTCTACATTGTTTTCCTATTTGTAATGATCATTGCAGTATTGGCCTAAACTGCTTATGTGGGCTTTAAGGAACACATTGCCTTTAGGAGATAATTCATAGACCATACATATTGAAATCATATATCATTGATATTTTTTGTTCTCTCTTTCTATCATCCTTCCATTTATCCACATCCCTTTATTTTTGTTTCACAACCCATAATCAGATTTTTTTTATGGAAAAGATTTTCGTTGCAGTTGCTGCAACTATATGATTGATCCACTCATCTCATCTCATATAGTGACTGTTTCCATAAGGTGAAGTTTTGTGATATTTTATTCATACACAGGGATTTTGCATTCATGTGGTTCCTATCTATATATCAATAGTCTGAATTCTATTGATCATATCTGTAACATAATGCTACTAGCATGTGATCTTTCTGCCTACATCAAGGTCAGCTGCACATCAGCGTAGAAACTATTACTGTTTTAAACCAATCTTTTCCAATCTTCTTTTAGAATTCTATGTTTTGCTGTTGTGCAGCCTGAGATTTTGCATTGAAATGATCTTAAAAACATTTTCAAGTATCTCAAGTCAACTGCTGTCTTATCTCAGGCTCGACCGTTGCTTATTCAAGCACTTGAAAATGAAGATCTTGGAGATCTGCCAGATCCTAGGCTCGATGGAAACTATAACAAAGATGAGATGTTTCGAATGATCGAAGTCGCAGCTGCATGCACTCGTCATTCATCAGATATGAGGCCTCGAATGGGTCAGGTAAGGTCTGATTAGTAAAGACATATAAACTAAGATTGCAGAGATGCTTGCCAAGATAAATAATCGATACACCTATTCTCCAGACAACCTAATTTGACATCCTGCCACCGACAGGTTGTGCCACTACATGTGGTCTTCCGGTCAGTAAGAGGGTCCAGTGAAGATCGTTGTACAGTGAACATATGAAATACGAAAAAACCTTATCTCTGCACTAGAAGAAAAACTGCATACTGATATTTTCTGTAAATTGTGAATGATTTTAGGTGGCCAGAGCTCTTGATGGTTTGTCCGATTTAGATATAAACAATGGCATCCAGCCAGGACATAGTGAAACCTTTAATTCATCTCCACTGTCTGAAGAAATCAGAATATTTCAGAGGATGGGATTTGACAGCAAGGATTACAGTGGTGATTGCAGTCGAACTAGCTAAACGATCGTTCCCTTTCAATCATTTTCTGTATCAATTTTGTTGTAATTAGATCCAAAACATAATTGTAAAAGTACATATAGTCTCAAACCAATTTTTTTGTTTCATTGAATAAATCTTATATCTTTTTCCTCCTAAACTGCAGATGGTTCTTTGCTTCTGTTTCTCAGCAGCAAATTTTAGACTGACACCAATGTTTGGTGTCAGATGGTTTAAAAGATTTGCTTCATTGAGCCATTAAATTCTCTACTTCTTAGCTATATAATTCGATTATTTAAGCTTCCCTGTGCTGCATTTGATTTTTTCTGAAATGATCATTTTGCAATGAGAGAAAAGGACTGTTGATCTTGAAGTTGTAATCACACCCTTTGCAACTTTATCTTGTCCTACAACTATAGTAATGAACATATGTTCCAGCAGATGGGTGTTTGTTGTGCAACACAATATGGTTGTGCTGCATAAACAAATAACATATATATATATATATATATATATATAAACCACTTTGACCAAAAGATATACAAATGTTGGCAAGCTGCAAGCTGGTAAATTCAAAGTAGGAAGAACACAAGCACTCTCTTTATGATCATTGATACCAATGTAATAAAAACTATAGTTCCAATGGCAAGATTAAAGCTATGACACTTAACATGTTCAAGGATTTCAAGGCATAGTGGTGCTAATAAGTTCAACATGAGAAATCCTTGTTGGTATATTGAAGTTCTTGGAATTTTAATCCCTTTTAACTACTTATCTTCTACAAATAAATAAATAAGTCACAAAGTGATGGGGGATTAAACATTGCTATTGGATCGTTGTTGGTTAATAACCCAAACTTGACTCAAACACCTCTTTTTCTGTTCGAACCCATCTAAATCTAATAAACAAAAAATATTGCGAGGTTGACTTTCTAAAATTCAAACTGTGATTAACTCGGATGCCTAATTTTCTAATCGGATCCGTTCACGCCCGATTAGTTGCTGCCACTCCCATGTTTTGGGTAACAAATTTGATCCAATCGGGTTGGATTCGATCCACTGAGTCACATGGGGTGTCTTTGTCTTGGGCCACAACCATTACCAGTTCTAATCGGATCTAATCCACACCCCGAATAAGATCCGCGATCGCGACGACAAGACCAAAGAGAAGCGTCCTCCCATTCCACCGATCGCTTCACGCGCATTCTTACCTTATCGAGTAGAGCGAGATAGAGAGAGAGAGAGAGAGAGAGAGGGGTGGGGCGGAGGGGAGAGAGGCAAGGGAGGTCTTCGGTCTGTGGCTAGCTGACTATGGTAGAAGAGGAGAGGGATCCACAGCGGCTGAAGAGGATCGCGGCGGCGGCGTACGACTACGACAATGATCCCCGATGGGCGGAGTACTACTCCAACATCCTGATCCCGCCTCACATGGCCGCCCGATCCGAAGTCGTTGAACACTTCAAGCGCAAGTTCTACCAGCGCTTCATCGTAGGTTTCTTTCCTAGTCGTGTCGTTCGATTTCCGTCTTCTGGTGTGGTCTATTAATGCCTAAGATGAGGCTAAGATCGTGCGATCCGCGTTCTTGTTCTCGTTTGTGTCAGAAATATATTAGTGTGACAAATTAGGGTTTCGATCATGTTCTTTTTTCTTCTCCTGATCTATATATGCAAAGAGTTGCATTTTTATTTTTAATATGGACGGCTTCTGGTTAATTATTTGTCATCTTATGAAACATTTCGTTTTACAAATTGTAGTAGTTTTCTTTTGATCATTAGCATTCACTTTTGTTGAGGTGCAGCTTAGTTCTTTGTACAGCTATTTCTTCCTGGTTCTTTGCTTGGGGAACTCAATTGGTTTTCTGCTAATTTTCTTAGGAATTTGTGCTTTTAGTCAATCATTAGCTTCTTTTCTTCCTCGAAGCTAGCAAGTTCCTAATTTAGGGTTTAGCTTTTTTTGTCGTCATCTAATACGTTCAGTACTTGTTATTCTTCCTCGAGCTTTTTGTGAATTATTGATTTTGCTCAGATTTTATGTTGCTCAATTTTGGCTATTGTTATTAATAATGGATCATTTCATTCTCATGATCATATGGATCTGTTGGCTTTTCGACTTCAATGCTGCCCTTGTTGGGTTTTTGATAGAGATCAAGTTCCTGATAGCTATTTCGGCAGTTTATGCTCAGTCTTTTGGTCTCCATATGGAAGGAAGGATGTGATTTTCTTGATGTGGTTTGTGATTAGCAATACAATGGTTACAATTCATTTCTTTGATTGATTGAGGTGCGGAAGGATGCACGCTCTGCCTCGGCCTTTCTTCCTCATCCATTTAATAGTTAAAACTCTTCCCTTTCTTTGCCCTATCCTTTTCTTTCTTAACAGCTAGCATAAACTCACACCACACTCACACATGCATACATGCACAGCAAACAATTCGGAGAGCCAGTTAGAGATATAGAAACCAAGAATGATGGATCACACTCATAACACTTCATGCATGCACAGTCAACACTGGGTAGAGCCAGCCAGAGATGCCAAGAATAATGTTCCACATTCATGCCGCTTCCAATGTACCAACCTGCATAATTGGCATCCACCCTTGGCAACTCTTACCCTTCCAATTCCAAGCAACCTGCGGTGGGACTAATGCTAGAAGCATACATCTCTCTTTGTGTGCCTATTCAGGTGATCCTTCAGTGTCCACTGCTTGTTGCCATTATACCTCTTCTATGCCTCATCCTTCATTCTGAAATATGGTGCTTCAAATTCTAACCAGAAGGAATCAGTGGTTTGGATCAGTTTTATGACCACTTTTTAATGGAATCGAAAACTGGTTGGCATCTTGGTTGTCTGCTGGTCATATTAACATAGTGTCACAAACTTAGCTGGTTTTGCCTAAGTCATGCGGCACCCTTGCGTGTCCGTCCGCAAAGGTCAGCCTCCCCGAAACCTCCTAGGGTCCATTAGGATCTAAAAAAGAGAAAACGGGTTAGAGAAATCATTTCCCACGGGATCCACAAGCAACCACTTTAACAAACACTTATATAGCCAATGCAAATTATAATCACAGACTTTACAAACTCTGAATGGTTGCACAGAAAGGATCAAGGTCCATTACAGACTGAAGTCCCCACAAGTGTCCACACGACACAACTCTTATTTACAAGCCAAATATGGCCACGAAAGCTAACCAAACTAGGGCTGCCAGGCCTACTGCTAGCCCGCATATACAAAACCTTAAAGACACGGACATACATGAGTATTACATTGAGCACCATTTTTATATTTTTGTCCGTGACATTAACATAGTTTTTTTTTTACTTTTCCTAAAGTTAGATTGGATATGAATTGACACATCCATTTCGAATCTGGTATATTTACATAGATAGTGCATATTGGTGTTCTTAGGGATTAGAAAAACTAATTTTAGTCAAATGATTGAGTTTTCCACAGTGGAACACTCCTTGTATTAATTGATGGTATTCTATAATCTGCTATGTCAAATCTATATTTGGTAATCTTGGCTTAACTAAAGCTACTTTTCAAGTACCCTGGTATTGATGGCTTGTAGTTTCTTCCAAAAGCAGCTGATGTTTCCAGATGTCACCAAAAATGTACTTCTACATTTTGTTTTTTCATGTTCTGATATTATAATTAACTTCTAGGATCCTGATCTTGTTGTGGAGACCATGTCTTCAACTAGTTCTTCTCAGTCATCAAGAGCATCAGACAGACCTTCATCACAACCAACTCAGTCTTCAAGAGCATCAGAGAGACCATCACAGTCAACTGCTCGAAATGTGAGGCCACAGAATTCAGGTGGATTGAAACTTAGACCCTTTTCATTGCTCATATTATAATTAATATGCTGCCATAGGAGTTCGAAGTTTTTAGAAGAGTACTTTAAGATTCCTTTCGGAAAAGAAGAACTATACCTTTGAACTTGACATTTTTTGTAGGGTCTGGCAGTGGTAGTATGGGAACAGCTGAGTCAGTGGGCGGGAATGCTAATCCTTTGAGGCTGGATCAACGATCTATACATTTTTCTGTCAATGCTTGGGTATGTAAAACATTTCCTCTCATGTTTCTTTATACATAAAATATAATGTCCTAGTACTGTTCAATTGCCAGGAATAGGTAGGTTTGCTTCCAGTTTTTTATGCTTGATTGTACGTCTGTATGTCTAGAACTGATAGGTTTGGGCCCTTGGAGTAAATATCTTGAGGGAATCTGATGTTTATTACTTTGTTATATCCTTTGATTTTGTAGTTGTATATATCATTGCTGTTTAATAACCTAATAAAGCTTGTTATTGATGATATCACCTCATCCTAAGAGAAAATGGCCTCAAATAAATTTAAATAAACAAGTTGAAAGAACCAGACTACGGAATTGATCATTGAATCTAACATTCAGTTGATCGGAGTTTCTCTGATATTAGGATGGCAAAATTTGTCCTATGTAAAAAAAAAGAAACACACATTAGGGGCACCACATGATAGGTTTACCACCTATGATCTCCAGTTTCAATCATCAAAACTGGATGGTAAGCCAATTTGGTAGTGTTGCAAGGTGGTAACCCTGATTCAGGCTGGATTTGGCAAACTTGCCCTATCCAGGTCGCATATTTGGTTGGATCAATGTTTACTGGTCTGACCGATTTTGATATTCTTGCTTTCAACCACTGCTTCCTTTTTTTCCGTAATATTATATGTCTGCAGTTGCTGCTCATATGTTCTTTAGGAGGTATTGGTCTGACTTTCTTATGTTTTATGATGTTTGGACACTTAGGGGTGCACCAATGTCCCATCATGTATTTCGGTCTAATTTGAGAGATATTAGATAGAAAATATGTACATCGATTTGCATGTTTGTAAATATGCCATGAGACTAAGCCATGGACACCGAAGATATCTTCCATATAGGATGAAAACCTTGAGTTCTTTTACAGATTTCATGTTTGTCACAGAAGCTGGTAACAGCCATCTAATTCTGTAGAAACTCTTGGGTCGCTTGAAACAACTATCTTAATCTTTGTCCTGTACATTTGTTTGTCAAATTGTCCTTGCAGTCACTTGGTTTGTATAAACACATATTTGTGCAAATCTGTGGAAATGCTGTTGCCACCATGGTGGGTGCACACATGTATCACAAATGTCTTAGTCTGTATGACTTAGTGCTTGTGCTTATTTGTATTTATATTTTTGCCCTTTAGTTGCTTACTGCATTTTTCTGCCCATCTTTTATAAACTGATGTATCTTATATTAGGTACTAGTGGTTGCTGTGCTTGGGATGCTTCCAGTTGCTTCAAGAAATCTTTCAAATAAGGCATATCGTTTGTCCTTGCTGGGTACTGCATGTTCCTCAGCTTATTCAGTGTACACTCTCTATGGGGTGAGTTCTAGATAATAGTCATTACAAATAAAGACTTACAAAGTTTTAATTTAGTTGTATTGGCCAAGCATGGTAGTTTATACTTTATAATTGCAGATTCATCCCTTACCTTTTTTTCTCTTCACAGAAACCAAGGGCATGGAACCTCCCTGCTATTCAAACATGGTTTCAGACAGTGGTTGGAGGGAAGGATTTTATCCATTTGATATATTGTATCACACTTGTTACATTGCAGCTACATTTTAAGTGTGAGTTATTTTTTAATATGTTGTTGTTTTGGAACTTCCTATCCTCAAACCACTAATATTTGAGGCATTGTTATATTGTGTTGTTGATTAGTATCCTGTGATGGAAATTTGTGCTACAGTTGCTCTCATTCCTGTGTTTTGTTGGGCTCTTGACCTTGTGGCCAGATTCTTAAGGCGTAATTTTGCACGCTCATCTCTATACAGGTAATTGAGCTTAACTTTCATGTAACAATTACTTACAGGTGACAATCTTAACAAATTTCATACAGAAACAAAGTTAATTTAACTATCCAATGTAGAATTTTATGTTCTGTAAATGATCCATCACTACTTCATGATTGCTGACAGCAACTTTGTCATATTCACCATTGGTTTTTGATTTTGTCATTTAATTGTATAATTTAGTGTGAGACTGAACATTCAATGCCGGGTATTAAGGGCATCACTGAACATGGATTATATTTGTACCGGATGGAAGCTCATGTCATGGCTGTATCCTGTTAATAAGCGATGCATATTAGTTGATATAGGGGGCTCACAAGCTCATCAGTATACTTCCATCAGATAGTATTAGGGACAATCTTCCTTGTTGTGTGGTTAAGTTTCTGCTGTATGCAAAGCTCTAGTATAAACTTAGTTTTCAATTAGATAATTTATATGCTAAGCATATTTTAGTGTGTCTGAGCATTATTAATGATGTCCGTCCAAAGGATAAGTATCTTAAGGGAGTCTCTCATTGTAGAGCGATACTGAAGGTGTTTTGTCTGTGTGACATCTCAAGTGGGTTGGTTATTTTTAAGCTTTATCCAGAGCTATTTTCTTGGTATGTTGTGGGTGTCCATAGAATGAGCTTGTAGTTTTATCAAAATTTATGATGCGGCAGTGCAAATTTTTGTTATTCTTGTGCATCATTCTGATTCTGACATGCCATATTTACTTAAAATTTGTTTCAAAATTCATCATTATTGATCACAATACTGGTATTTTGATTAGTCGTTATGGTCTTTATATCATATACAAAATAATGTGCATCTTTTATTGTTTGATTAAGATTTGTGAGGTGCTTTACTTGCTTCTTGAGAACGAATGATAAAAAGAGTACTCAACTAAAGTAATGGTTACTCGTTTGACTGCACAGGAAATACATGGAGGAACCTTGTTTGTGGGTTGAGGCAAATGGAACGACATTGAACATTCTCAGTTCGAATGCCGAGATTGGAATGGGCTTTCTTCTAATCATATCTCTATTCTCGTCAGTCAATCTACATCAGTCTGTTGTTTCCGTTTTTCATCTTCTCAAATTCTGATCTTTAGAATTTCTAATTTTGCTGATGCAGGTGGCAGCGCAACATAATACAGACATTCATATATTGGCAGGTTAGTTCTGTTGGCTATGAACACACAAAACCAAGATCACATTTTATATTTAGTCATTACCAGGAGGTAGCTCAAATGCCAACACCTTTACACGTTAAACAACCAAGACCTCTTTTAGAACTGCGATCAATTTTCCCAAGGGGAATGCTATGGAGAGGTGAGCAGCTGCCATATCTTAGTATAATTGCTGCGATTGTTTCATTGGTACATCTTTCCAATGTGGGTCGTATTCAAGCATCCGGAAAAAGAAGAGTCTCTACTGATACTAGGGAAGGAAATAGATATTGGCTTAATCCATTTTCACCTTTAACCAACTTTTGCAGAAAATTAAATAAGAAACTCTACATCCCTGTCCTCCCATACATCTGTCTTCGGAGTAGAAGCCATTTAAATTTTGTAGATTATTATCATCGTTGTTGACTAATTATCTGCTCCTCCATGATGGTTGATGCAGCTGCTGAAGCTGATGTACCATGTTCCAGTTACTGCTGGTTATCACCAGAGCGCGTGGGCCAGGATCGGTCGGACGGTGAATCCATATATCTACCGCTATGCTCCTTTCCTAAACAGCCTGATCTCCACTGTCCAGAGATGGTGGTTCAGGTAGAAGGAAGAGGAACATGAGATGGCCATGAACGGGAAGGAGTTTGCAGGATTTTGTTGTCAAATCTCAAAATGTTGCTTTCAGTGGACAAATAGCCATTTCTTTACAGCAGTCAAACTTTCATGAACCCATTTTGTGATCTTCTACCATCTGATCTCTGTGTTATAATCAAACTTTATTAAAGTATGGATCCGTTCAACTTTCCACTTGAATTTATAATGCAGTTTGTTTGTTTTTCTTATCTTTTTCTGTTCCCAGTGATGCCATCAGGGAATGCTGTGCTATGTTCCCAGATCAAATCGAGCTTATCTCACTTTATACTCTTCTTGCTCTTTATAGATAAATCTTTTTGTTCATCTAATTATTTTATTTGGAACCTGACATGAAGGCCGTAAGAGGTGGCCATTGCAGCTGTCTTCACACCACCTACCACGAGTCGTGAAGTGGCACACCGACAAAGTCGTTGGAATTGGAACTCCTGGCCTTGTCATGTTACAGGAGCACATGGGCGCTGCGCTCTTGCCCCCACCACGTCTAACCAAGCATGAACACAACGACATGAAGAAATGCCAGGGGTTGAAGGAGATCGGAAGAGAACCATGAAGAAGAAGATGAACAGAGGACACAGCCATGAACGCAAACACTCTCTCGATCAGATGGTGCAGTGCCACACAAATTGCTTGAAGAATGCTAAACTCCGTTCCAACATCATCTTCTGTACAACATTTATTGGGTTCAGATCCATTCGTAGCTCCAGAACACAAAAAAGAGGTACAAGAAAAGGAGACCGACCACCAAAAGGACAAAATGGTGAACAGGCAAGGAACGGGTTTGGATCGTCATTATGATGCCACGAGGGTTAGGCCGAGGAACTCGGAAGCGGACTTGGCCATGACGGTGGCGAACTCCTCGAAGCTGATGACGCCGTCGCCGTCGGTGTCGGCCTGCCGCATCATCTCGGTGAGCTCGAGAAAGGTGAGCGGCTGGCCCATGCGCGCCATCGACCGCGCCAGCTCCGCCGCCGAGATGTACCCGTTGCCGTCCCGGTCGAAGGAGCGGAAGACCTCCAGGAGCTGCTCCTGGTTGACGAAGGCCTGCTCGGTCATGACGGGCGCGAGCGCGACGGCCAGCTCGTCGAACTCCACCGATCCGTTGCCGTTGGCGTCCATGTTGGCCAGCAGCGCGTGGATCTGGTCGCCGGTGGGCTTGAGGCCCAGGGAACGGAGCAGGGCGGCGAGCTCCAGGTGCGTCAGGCTGCCGTCCCGGTCCATGTCGAAGCGGTCGAATATGTCCCGCAGCTGCTTCCGCTGCTCCCCATGCAGCAGCCCACGACCCATCGATGTCGTCCTCACTCGTCAAGCGATACCAACAACGAAGCCCCTGGTAGCGTCGGAGGTCGTCGTGAAGGATCGATCGGAAGGAGGAAGAGGAGGAGGAGGAACGGTGGCTGTTTTGGGTGGTTTGTTTGAGGCTGATAGGTGTTTTGAGGTGGGGCGGACGCTGTTTTAAGGCTGGTTTTTTATATCCAACAGCAAGAGAGTGAGTTGGAGAACGCGTTAATGGCTCGGTCAGTGTGGAGGCGTCGGAGATTAACGCGATGGATAGATAGAGAGGACGGGGCAATGCATTGTTTTATGTTCTTTTTAATGGATGGAGGTGGTCAAGCTGTAAACCTAAAATTTTAATCGTACTTTTTTTATATATAAAAATTTTAACGTCAGATTTTAAAATTCAATAATAATAAATTAAAATTTTTAATCATTCTAAAAAATTTTATAAAAATCAAAGAACTAATTCAATCAGGAAACAACAACTACTCAATTCTCATTCTACCTTTTATTGGACCGATGGAATGAAATAATTATCAAAAAATATTAAAGATAGATCTCGCTAGTAAGTCTTTCTTATTATGATAATTTCCTAAAAAATCCATTTTGTTCTGTTGATAATCGTATCAGAATTCAATCGAATACATAATATATTTATCTAATTAAATAAAATTGCATAGTCTAACATTCTACCTTTTGATCCATTAATTAGTAAGATATAAATATTTTAATAATAAAATAAAATAAATTTAATTTTTTTTACTTAATTAGATTTTAAAATTTTTTGAAAAAATATTTTATACATGATTATGAATTTTTAAAATTAAGTCAATATGTTTGATAAATATAATAATACTTCCTTAGATCCGACTATCAACATGAGTCATATCGATACATATCATTAATATCATATTCTTTTCTATATATCATAACATTACTAGTTTTCCCTAATTTTATCTATAATGACTTATATAATTGGTCTTATCAAGATAACATTATTACTATATTTAATTTAATATACATAAATATACATATAAACAAGTTATCAAAAACAAATGACTTTGATCAAATAAGTAAAAAAAAAAGCAAAGAGTTTTTTATAAGTTTCATTCTAAAAATATATTCTTTTAATATTTTAGAATGTAAAATCTTAGTAAATGAATCGATAATCATCAATATAGTCTTTAGGTTCCTAATTGATAATTATTGTATCTAGACTATTTTTTAATTAAAATCACTAGAGTACTTATCATTCTTTAAGAAAAAATTATTATAATATTATTCTAAAATATCTTTAGTAATTTGACAATTGAATGAACAATATCAAATTCTTAGATAAAATTTTACAACCGTAAAGTTTGATTTTTTTGACACTAAACCAAGCTACAAAATTATCTTTTATTGTTAATTATTTTATACTTTTTAAGAAAATTATCTCTTAAGCGGACTCTACTTTGAGACAATTTATAAATCAGCATTTTTGAATATCCTATTACCTTTGAGTTGATATGGGAGCATATAATTTTTTATATTTCTTGGTTGCTTTAGTATCTTTCTAACATTACAATTATAAAACTAATATCTGTCTAATATAAACTTGAGCATAATAGACTTTCAACTACACATGCATAATAAATATTTTTTATTTAATTTATTTTTAAACTATTTTTAAAACATTGACTTAGATTAAAATTTTCACCTAGTAATAGGTGTATCTGCACATTATTTGTTTCTCATGACTTCTCCGTGGAGGTAGCTGTTGTCATGATCTTTATGGGATAGATAGACCACTGTAACAAAATATATTTCTATCTGAGATTCTTATTTGTATACTATTCCTGCAGGTAGGAACCGGAGTTAATAGAATATATGGGTAATTGATATGGATTGATCATGCTAATCTTGATCATGAATTTGTTTCTGATTGCAGTTGTCTGCCTAATCTTTGTCTCTAGATTCATTTTATGTGACACAAAAAATACAAAGAGAAAAAGGAAAAAAGTCTTGCATTTTGATCATTCTTGAATGAGGTATTTAGCATGCCAAAGTCAATACTCCTGTTCTTTTTGGTCTTGATCTGTGTTGGTACTTCATAGTCTGAGGTATGTTGAACTGTCACAATCTCCAAGTAAAAACTATACAGATCCTTGCTAAATAAGTATCACATTGGAAGTGAAAGAAGAATTTAATCTACTGATAAAGACCAAATGGATCTGCTACAGAACTATGAGTTGAAGCAGACTAAGTCTGTTGGATGGATCTTAGAAAAAGTGAAAACAATTGTATATAAGGAGCAAAACCAAGTTCAAAGAAAAAAACAACAGGAAATATATGATAGATTTCTGCTAGAGAGATTAGATCTCTTTGTTCAAACTGGTCCTTACATTTGTAAGGCACATGAGGGGAAGGTTCCTCCTGCTATGTTGCACTTCAGTGCTGATCTGCTGTCACAGAGAATGCTACAGCTACATGTGTGAGCTGTTTGCACCAGCTGAAAGGGCTAAAGAAGAACAGATGATGACACAAGGAAATTAAACTGAATGAAAGTTGCAGCTTCCAAGAGCCTCCTCAAATCTAATGTTCTTATGATCGAAACAATAACGATTCTGAAAAATGATATGATGTTTAGACTGTCTCAATTATTCTCCTTCATTTTATCTTGTATCCAACTGATACCTAATTATATTCATGGCCAAGCATGCATCAAATAGTGAGACCAATCTGCTGAAATAATTAATGTGTTTTTTTAAATCTAAAAATCCAGAAGTCAATTATGTCTTTTTAATGTAGCTCAGAATTTGATTTATGGTTTCAGGTGCATTATTGGTCAAATAAAACTAAGTATAACAAAGATCCTGATTTCAAACACCATGTACTTTCTTGGTTAGCAACTTGATAGGTAACCTAACCTGTCTCCCCTCTTTCCTGGCTACTCTCTTTCTTTGGAGGCCACATCATATGAGGTTACAGTATGCTGGACCAACTTCTGCAAATGATTTCCCATTTCTTGTTCATGGTAAGTGTAATGAGGCCATGAAAATGATGAGCTGGGAAGAAAAAGCTGACAAGGCATGAGAATAGTTGCATGAAATAATGCCTTTTTGCCATCTGAAAAAGCCCCCACAAAACCAGACACTCATTAGATTCTTCAAAAAATACATTTGTTATCATTAGTAGATTGCCCTTTCGCAGACTCTCTCTGTCTTCTGCATGCCAGTGGACACTTAGAACAGTGACAGTCATCAAGTAAATGCAAATAATCCATATGCTTGCCATGGATTGACAATGGAAGCTCAATTACCTCTACAGATGTTGTAGATAGGAACCCATCCTACTGGGTGATGATACATATGATATCCTATTCTCTCAAGATTTGTGCAGCAATGCATTATTTGCTCTTAAATGATGATACCATAATATTTTCTTCTTTTTTTTCTAGAGATTGAGTCCAATTCGAACGAGGTGGTATAGCCATCACCGAATTCTTCGGATCTCACTTGACATTTGATTAACTTTTTAAGGAATGTAAAATAGTTGATCAAATTCTTTCTGAAGGTTAAGATTTATAATACCTATAGACAAGGAAATAGATCCTTCTTTTTTTTCTTTTCTGAGTGCTGATGGTTGTTCTATAGATCGATCCCTTTCGATACTATAGATATATTTTTGTTTTTTGAAGAAACCCTTTTTTCTGCATCAGATATGGCAGAGATCTCATTCTGGAATTGGCATTCAGGTTCTACCAGGTTTTGCCGTCCATGAGAACACGACAGCAGGCAGTTTCAGAAGAAGGCCCAAGGTTGGAGCCTTCTTGCCCCTCGTTTTGCCATTAGTCAAATCAATTGGTGACTGCTGCTTCTCAGTTTCAGAAGAAGAGTCGTTGATCAGCTCTTTCTCAGTAGTGTTTCTTGTCTGTAAGTAATTAGCACCTGCGAGTACATCGTCTTGCTGCAACCTTTTCGTCCTCGGTAGAATCATACATGCTTCATGTTGCTCCCAAGAAATCGAGGAAGACAAACCGGAGAGCAGAAGCGGGGCAGACATTACTGTAGCTTTCGTCAACGCAGATGGTTGCTACTACTGTTTTTGTCCTAATCGACTGCCTGAGCTCTGTCAAATGTCCCTTCTCTCACTCTTCCTCGTCACCCGAGTGCGCGCCCCGACAGCATCCTTTTTAGTCAACCTTCTTCTTTTTCTTCCTCTCTCTCGGGCACCATGTCGTCCTTTTGTGTTCACTTGTTCTCCTCGAGACCAGTTCGGTGAGCTGCTCACCTCCCACCTCGTGTCAGTGTCATCCAGTCGTCGATTAGTACTTGAGCGCTGATAAAAAGGACTCCAAGGACGGCCTGTATCTCTCGTCGTTCTTCGCTGTTTGATCACCATCTGTCTCTTGTCTCATCCGCATGTATCTCCAAGAGATGAGAAGCATCACCGCAAGAGCTCCCCTTGAGTCCTTGTCCTTCTCCAGAAGACACTTCCATTGGATAGTTGGAAAGCTGGGTGGAGGCGAAGGGAAAAGGCTTGGAGAAGAGGAGGAGGAAGAGGAGGGAATCCTTGCGTTCTCCAGCGTCAGCTCGGCACGGTATGCTTACAGTGACGAGACGTCGGTGAAGCTGGAGCCGGCTAAGCCGCAGTCCGAGAGGAAGAAGGTGCTTTCTGCTTCAGCAGCCGGAAAAGCCGTGTCGAGGCTCCGGTCGGTGCTGTCGTTTGCAGTCGGCAGTCGGCACCGCCAACTGGGCCTCGGCCACCGGGTCACCGGCACTCTGTACGGCCGCCGGGGAGGCCACATGCACTTCGCGATCCAGGTGGATCCCCGAGCGTGCCCCGTGACGCTGATCGAGCTCGCGACCTCCACCCGCGCACTGGTGAGGGAGATGGCGTCGGGGCTGGTGAGGATCGCGCTGGAGTGCCAGCGGCGGGAGGCGACGGGGAAGCGGCGGTTGCTGGAGGAGCCGCTGTGGCGGGCCTACTGCAACGGCAAGAAACACGGCCACGCCGCGCGGCGCGAGTGCGGACCGGCGGACTGGAGGGTGCTGCGGGCGGTCGAGCCGGTGACGATGGGGGCCGGGGTCCTGCCGGCGGACGGCGGTGCCGATGGGGAGGTGATGTACATGAGGGCGAGGTTCGAGCGCGTGGTGGGTTCCCAAGACTCCGAGGCCTTCTACATGATGAATCCCGATAGCAGCGGCGGCCCTGAGCTCACCATTTACTTGCTTCGAGTTTGATGACAACTCTTTTCTTGCATGGCTTCACCACCTGTTGTTTCTCTCACTACATATTTTAGCAGCATGCCATGATGCATTGTTCTTCTCTCATGTTCTGTGTGTATGTACTTTGTAATGCTGGTTAGGATCTATTGCTTGGAAAGAGCGAGTATGAAGTATGTACAATATCAAGTCATGTAGTGCAATATTCCTCTATGGAAGAGAGAAGTTTAAGGAGTTCTATGGATGAATGTTACTGCAGATTGAGTGATCTTTGAAGGTGATCGATCTTGTTCAGGTTTCCCATAGAACAATAACTTGTTATCTTTTCATGCACTGTTTTGCTGTCTATCCATCATCACAATCTCAAAAGTAATGAAGTAGCCAAACATAGTCAAACAACAGTGATGGTGGTGATTGGCCTTTGTGATACTAAACTGGATGGTGTTTGGATGGAGCTCGAATGACATCTGATGATTGATTACAGTAGAGAGGACAGGTTGACGAAAAGATGGATTTTGATGCATTTGCTTCAGCTTTGCTGAACATTGCTGAGACAAAGAAAGACATGGTGGACAGAGTATGCAGCAATGAGGCCTCATTTACAGCTAAAACAATGTAAGATCTTTCCATGTTTTATGAGGGCTGTGCTTGTTTATATTTGAATTGAGACATCATCATCAAAGAGTTTGAGGGATTAATTACATAGAATTAGTCAAACTTTGGAACTCTGCTATGTTGCTGTCAAATTACAGCAACATTATTGTTTTGAAGTGGCAGCATTCACCAAAGTGGCAAATAAAAATCACATTGTTAAAGAGTTTAATGATAAGCTTCATGGAATAAGCTGGACCTATGAAGCACCAAAACAGAGTAAGTTACTGGCAATTGCATCAACAGAGCATCAATTCAGCATCCTTCACATGTTATTGCTAGATTGTACATACCTTTTCTTGCCTTTTCTTTTTGAGTTTTTTCCTGTTTCCAGTTATAATTGGATCTCAGTTGCTCACTCATTTTGATTGGAATAACTCTAACCATAGCTAAAACTTGGAACAAGAAAGGTGATGATCACATGAACCATGTAGTTTATAGCTTTAGAGCATGCCTCATTACAACATCAAAGTACATTCTTTTACACCTCAATACTTTGCTAAATCTTGTTTGTGGTGTTTTCAGATTCAGTTATGTGATGATGCATATTTAATGATCAATATTGGACTGAAGTCTGTGTTCAGTGGAAACTTCAAGCTGGGTTATATAATCATGCAGACCTAGTGAAGCTTGGAGATGATGAGTGAATCAAGTAGCAGCAAGAGCTGCAGTAGGAGCAGAATAATTGTAATCTGTAGCTTCTCCTTTCTTTATGTAATCCTCCCACCATCCCTTATGCTGATCATAGTGAGGCTTGTCATACTCGACCTTCTTACCATGCTCGATACTAAGTGGATCTTGATAAACTTTTGTCATCATTTAGCTCCAGGAATGATTGACATTATTATTATTATTTTTTTGAGTCCAGGTATCATTGATCCAAGATGTTTAAACCTAAGATAGTGGTAGTATATCCATCAAATCTTATAAGTTTATTCAAGTCATTGCTCACTTGGAATGTTGTATTAATTTGGGGGCATTATAGGTATATTTCAATCCAGTTTTAACATTATTATAAATCATTGAAGTTATGGGTTTTTCATTTCTTATTTTAAATCAATAAAAAAATATCTATTTGATAAGTTAACCCCTATTTACTATTTGTAATTTTATTTTAAAAAATTCTATTATTATATATGTAAAATACCCTTTTTCATCCTCTCTTCTCTTCTTCTATTCGAGCGACAAGCGGTAGGATTTAAGCAGCATCGGAGCAATGTTAGACAACGTCCTTATTCACCTATCTCAGGTCATCGAGTGACGTCCGTCATGTTGGACGACGGAGGGTGGGGGAAAGGAGGAAGGGAGTGGATGGAGATATAGGGCGAGAGAGAGGGGGACGTGAAGGAGGGGAGGGGGAGAAGGGGAAGGAGTAGGGTGAGACGAAAGGGGAAGAGAGTTGAGGAGGTTGAGGTAAGGGGGGGCGTAGTAAAGGGGAGAAGGGCGGGGTAGAGGAGAAAGGGAATGGGAAGGGTGAGTTCGTTCATGTACGTTTATTTATCCTAACATTATTGATTTTACTAATAAAAACATAAAAATAAAGGAAAAGAGATAGTTTTAATTTGATGATAATGGACAACATTAGTGGTGATGAACCACAACATTGCTAGGGTTACAGGTGATTTTTATGGATAAATAGAGTGAGATAAGAGTTGACGATTGCTTACCAATTGTGTCACCAACGAGTATGATAATGTACTCAATATCGAATTTCAGGGCCCCACATTTTTCTACTATTGTTGAATACGTTTGTTAAGAGCTCAACAACCACTCACCTTCTAGCTTTCTAGAGCTTCCTTTTATGATTGATGACAATTAATGTGAATATAACTTCCCCTTAGACAAGCCTCCCATCTCTCCTTTTTCATACTCATGCTAGAACTGATGTAGTGGCGAGGGGAGCGGTGGGAGCTTTGATGACCCCAATTTAGAGTCAAGCAATCCATTCAACAAGTCAATGATGACGCAGCCACCACTATTTGTGTGGACGCCAATGAAGATGCTGAGAGGCAAAAAGGCTACTCGACAACTACATCGATATCGACACATATGGTGGTGGTCGTTGTAGCGTCAATGACAAAGATGACGACCACCTCATTGTTGACCTATTGTGCAAATCGTTCAACCTAAAGCTAGGATCGTCGAAGCTCTTGTTGCTCCCTAGCTACCATATTAGTTTTGGCATGGGCATGAAAAACGGGAGATGAGGGGCTCGTTAAAGGAGTTTTATTCGTTAAGGTTATCATCAACCGAACAAAGAAGCTTTGGAAGGTTAGCAGGCGAGAAGTTGTTGAACTCTCAATCGATGTATTTGGTAGTGGTAAAATAATATGGGTCCAAAATTTGATGCTAAGTACGTCATCATACTCATCATCGATGTAGTTATCGAGCGACTCTCACTTCTCGTTATCTCTTTCTTTATTTACAATAATCACCTGCGGCTCCTAGTGGCATCGCCATCGCCGTCCAACATCATTATGTTAAAAAAAACTTTTATTTTTTATTTTTATATTTTTATTAGTAAAATTGATAGTATTAGGTAAATAGATCAAGACGTTTCACTTTTATAATTATAAGGATATCAATATAATTTTTAAAAATATAAAAATTATAATATTAAAATAATTAAAGCGAGATAGAGAAGTAAAGCGAGATACAGGAAGAAAGGGTTTGGAAGGAGGAGAAGATGGAGAAAGGGAATAAGATCGGTAATTGAGCTGTAAATAATAAAATTATATTTTATCATCAATAACAATTTTTATTGGAAAATTCTAGACCTGTAAATAACTTTATATGTATTTTGAGTTTTAAATCTTATTATTATTATTATTATTATTATTATAATAGCTCAATATTCGACGCCAATCAGCATTTCGTGGGACCCTGTTTGCCAGGTGGCGAGCGGTGACATCAACAACTAGCAAATCGTCAAGGGCGATTCGATCGGCCGAACACATCACGGTCTTGGAGGACTTCAGACTTGAAAACCGTCGTCGCTACCCACTTCGATCCCTGCTTGGTTTCATCCGATCGGAGGGGAAAGCGAGGGATGGGCGCTCCAGCGGTGCGGTTCCCGATCGTGCCTCTGATCCGCCTAACAGGCGCCGCGGCGGCGGCTCTTGTCATCATCTGGGCCGTGCACTTCCGGGGGGGATTGGCTCTCATCTCCGACAACAAGGATCTCATCTTCAACGTAACCTCCTTTCACCTTCTGGCCCTAATCCTAATTGTTACTCTCCTCTATGGTGCTATTGTAATTACCTTCCTGCTTTTTTCTCTTGGATGAGATCCACAATCGGCTTTGTATCTTTAGAATCCAGTTGGTTCTCGACTCGATTGCCCTTTTGGTTTCTTGGATGATCTCCGCAATCGGATTTGTACTGCTTCGTTTTAGGAACCAGTGTCTATGTTCGGTGTTTTTCCTTTCCCGATATTATTTTGATTGATTCCCGTTAATCCGAGTTTGGATGGTGAGGTATGCGCAATCAAATATTAAATGTCCCAAAGGTTTGATATGGAAGAACGTTGATTCATGTGATGATTAATTGCAGTGGCAGAATGGCTTTTGATTAATATACTGCATTTGACTATTTAGCGATATGGTTAAGGCAAGTCGAAAATGGTAGCGAACAGTAAAGGTTGTGTGAAATGTGTTGTCTTATTGTTTTACCTATGGCAGGTGTTCTCTTTCTTCTTTTGGGTGGGTAGCTCGTCAGAATTGTTAGGGTTGAAATATTTGGGGCATTCCAGGTGTTAATGCAAGCTCAACTATGGTTATAGGAGGATGGAATCTGAGGTTATGATTACAATCTAAACGTTTCATAGATTATCTGAAGCTTTGTGATTCTATTCAAAATGATTGGCAACAATGAATTCTGAGCTAGGTGTCAAAGTTCCATTTTTCTATTGGGTTACAGTGGCATGTTTCATCCGCTTGTCTCAATTGGGAGTTGCTTCCTTTCTCTGTGTGGAGGATCTCCATATCTCTAGGTAAGTGCTTTGTGTCCTGGTGGTTCCTGTGGTCAGATGGTGCTACACCAACAAATACATGATGGTTGCCCTTGGTTGCAATTTGGATGTCTATTAGCAGCTCCAGTCACCCATAACCCCCATGTCCCCTATTCAAAATGTAGTGAGGTTTCAAAATTAAGGTGACATTGCACAAACTTGGCAGGTGGTGCCTGCCCCGGTAAAATGATCTGTCGATGCCCTTAGTTATCATCTAAAAACTGACTCTAGGTGAATAGTTTGATAGTCAGTACATGGTGCTCAATACATGGCAGTTGAACATAGTTTTTCAGCTCTCAGTTTGGCCACACAGGAGCCACATGTGAATCTTGTCCTAACGGAGGATGGCATGGCCGCTACACTCAGCCACTCCATAGCGTGGACAATCACCATTGTAATATAACATCGTGAACATGTTCTCGTGGGAAATCATGATCATTACTGCTTCAAAGGCCAATGTTAGCAATTTGTGATCATTAGAATTAGCTAAATGTTATCCTTTTGAATTGTTGTAAAGATTATTATGATAGTTACAAATACTATGACTCCAAACTTTGGTTCTGAATTGGTATTTAATTGATGGTAGTGTGCTACCACATAGCATCAAAAGTGCTAGTGATTAATTTGACTGTGGTTGAAGATATTAGAATCATAGATCTTTCCTCAAGTGAGGATAATAATTGCGATCTCAAAGGTATATATGGATATTGTTCTCTTTCTCTGTGCATCAGCCTCTATGATTCTGTTCCCACTTTGTTGACAGCCTATGTGTCAATGTATAGCCATTAATTAAATTATAAAAAAGTGGAAGATAAGAAATTATTCTATTCTTGACAAATAATGATACCTAAATTTGAAAACACCTACATGTCAATTGGTGAATTTGTGATAGGAAACCTACTTTAACAACAGGCGAAAATACTGCCAACTTTATACTCAAATATTTGTGCTAAGTTAATAGGTAGTATCATTTTATTAGAAATTTTGTTAAAAAGTTAAGGATAAAGAATGATTGGATTTGATATGTTACCATATGAGGTCCTGAATAAAATGAAATTAATTTTTAAGGATGTTAAATTTTTAAAAATTGCATTAATTTCACTAATACAATGGCGAATACCAAAAAGTTAATTGGTTGGATAGAGTGGAAAAAGAATGTATATAGCATAAGATGGTCATAGGATTGCCTTTAAATGGACAAATGATGGGAACAGATTCAAGTGGGTAGCCCATATCTGATAGTCTTGAGACCCATGACAATAATGCACAATATCAGCATTCTAAGCACAACATAGACATGGGAATATAATTACATTATAATATCAATTCTGCATCCTTACTTGGAGTAAACAGAAAAGACATAATTATGGAAATTGATGACATCAACAAATTTTTATGTAAAGGGAATGGTAATGTTAGTAATCAAGTAGCTATGGCCCTATAGGAACCAAGTAATATATGCAAAATGCATATAAATCAACTGCATATATTGTTGCTGTCCATATATTAGGAATACAAAACAACTCTTGAGAATTTAGAATATTTTTCAGCTTGTATTAGAACCAAGGTTTTCCTTACCGAGCGGTAAGACCCTTTCCGCCCGGTACATACCGGTCCAGCAGCTGACCATACACGGACCGGCCGCTACCGGCGGTACCGCTAAGATTGGCCGTCGGCGGTCGATTTCGACCGTCAACGGTCGATTTCCGCTGTCAATGGTCAATCTCCGCCATCTGCGGTCGATGTAAAGAGAAATCGACCGTCGGTGGTTGATTGAGGAAGAAAAAGGAAAGAAGAAGAAGAGGAAAAAAAGAAGAATAAGAAGAAGAAGAAGAAGAGGAGGAAGAGTAGAAGTACCTCACCGCCTAGTGGCGACTCCGGGTCGCCAATGAGTCATCCACTCCATGAGCCACCCGCGAGAGAAAGTTCGAGGCAACGTCACCCCTTTTTATTTTTTTTAATATATTTCAATATTATATAATATTATATTATAAAAAAATATAATATATTTAATATACCAGACGATATGCACTGTGTGTACCGCCCGGTACCAGTACCGTACCAGTACCAGTACCGTACCAGTACCAACAAAATGTCGGCACACCGGTACGGACCGGTATGTTAATCCTTGATTAGAACACCCCGGTATCAGTTTAAATTAGTCATGTGTATCTGAACTTTTACTAGAACATTTGAAAGAATAACTGCCAACAACCAGGAGGTGACAAAGATTTTACTGCTTTTCACTTTGGGTAGTTGGGCTTTGGTTGGTCCACCACAGATGTTGTTTTGAAGCTTGGGTTAAAGAGGACGAATGAGGTCATTCTTAGCTAATGCTAGATTGCTCTATTTTGATATGTAGTGTCAAGTGGATATATTGAGAACCAAAAAAAATTAGTTTCTTCATTGCTTTGTATTCAACACGGATGATTTGAGTCTTGAGTTAAAAAGAATGAATGAAGCTATTCTTAGCTAATGCCAGAATATCTTACTGTGACGTGCGGGTTGTCAAGTGGTTATGGTGAGAATTGAAAAGAGTTTGCAGTATTTCCACTGAAACAAAAGCCATGACTATGTGATGAAAGAAGGACCAACTCTCCCAAGGAATACAACGCCCCTTGTACTAGCATTACACAAGTTAAAATGGTTGAACTAATAAAAGATATACTTTCCATCCATCAAAAAGATCATTATGTTGAATAAAGCCAGTCTGCGAGAAGATCATTGATTACCTTCTTGAATTATTGGGAGCTTGAGTATGAGTGCACCAGATCACAAGATTATATGAAACAAGAAGTGTTTCCTCAGTTCTAAATGTACTTGGAGATGACTTTTATCTGAAATAGGCACCCACAAGTACTTATCCTAAGATTCCCAGGTTAACTTTTTCTTTATTCATTACGTATGTTCTTGATTGCAAATATGATCACTGACATGTGAACTCTAGTGTCCAACTTCATAAATCATGGCACATGCACCCATATGACCAATATATGTCAACCTATTGACTATATGTTTTGATTATTGACTAAAATTATTCGCCTAAAACCCACCTCCATGATGTGATAAGTGAATCTTTTGGGCTTTGAGGCTTCCAAAAAATTCACTTATTAGACTTATGCTTGCATATGGTAATACAAAAGTAAGTTCTGCTTGTCCCACATCTCCTTACTATTTCCATGCTAACACTTGAATATGTGTCTTGGTTGAAATCTTGTGTCCATCTTCTTGCAGTACAGGATATAGTAATTAGAGTCAATCATGTGGTCGTGATTGTTAAGGTAGCTCAATGTTTTCTGTGGGTTGATGATTTGAATGTCAATGGATAGCATGCATAGATGGGCCGAATTAATGATATTTTCAGTATAGGGTCTTGTATGCATTCTGTGATGGGTTGGAAAACATCTAACTTAACTTGGGTATGGTCTTCACAGTAGAAGTCGGTTTGTCTGATTGAGAAAGATCAGATCAATATCCAACTGTATATGCAATTTAACTAATTTAAATAAGTTAATTTAACTAAAATAGTTTAGTTTAAGGAGGTATCAGATAAGAGGGAGAACATATCTGACTGAGCAAGTCGGGCAAAAAAAGTTACTATATGTTGCAGAAGATAAATGGTTGGCCATATCGATTTCATATCTGACATTATTCTCTCTAATCATTTGAAAGACTATGCTGCATTATCAGTAGTGACCATACTTTACATCCCTGATAGCTTATGAATGTACCAGTTGTATCAGAACCCAATCAGCCTCAACATATTAGATAATTTTTAGTATTCTTTCATTGGCCTCTCAAGATGTATCATATGAGAAAAAAATTAGATGAATCATATTGTACCATACCATATCGCTTTAGTAATATTCTGATACAAGTAGTGGTACTAGCCTTAGAACCTTATTCTCTTTCACCTGGTTTCTCTTTCATTTTGTTTTTCCTCCTCTTCTCTCTTGATGCTGCACCTTCCCAGGTCAGAACTTCTTCAGGTTCTCATTCCAACTGGTAAAACAAAAAAGTGAAAGGAGAAGCAGTTCTTGTTCATTCTCATTTTCAATGATTAATCTATCTGAGAAGATCCTGTATGTTGCTTCAATAACCCACAATATGAATGTTGCAGGAACTACAAGATAAATTTTCCTTGATAGGTTGTTCACTAAAATTAATTATCTGATAATCTATTTGATGAAAATAAATTATTTTAAGTTATATTTAGTCAACTATTTCACTTTGTTGTTGTTGAGGAAATCATTGTAGGATTGTGGGTTCATTCTTATAACTATTTGAGACTTTTCCATTAAAAATTTTACTTTGCATTGATACTTACACCAACTAAACAATTCAGTATTGTCTTTTTAGGTGCACCCTGTGTTAATGGTGATTGGCTTTATACTTCTAAATGGTGAAGGTACATATCTTCTGGCTTTATACCATATGTTAATTAAGAATTTGCAAGATGGAATCTATCAATGAACGATTTTTTTCTGTCAGTGATTGTACTTGCTATTTCATTTGCTTATTATGTCTTGAAGATGAACATTCTTCCCTGAATTAAAGCTTGTCATTTTTGTTTTCTGGGCATCTGCAACTCTAGGACCTTGTTTCATCACTGACAGGGAATTTTTGTTTGCGTGTACTTTAAAGTCAGTCTGATGCACAGTTCATGGTATCCCTTGATTCATATGTGATAAAGCCAAAGGTACCAGTATCATCCATGGTGGATTTGATTATTTCAGTGTTTTTTCGTCACATGGTTGGAAACAGTGGGAGACTAGATAGCTGCCTTAACTTGCAAAAGATTGACTTGAGGTTTGATGCATGGAAGAACACTTTTGTGTAAACATGGTGATTGATTGAAGTTGGTAATCTCAAAGGAAGCTATTAGATGCCTTGTCTGCAGTCTCTTGGAATACCTGGTTGGCTCACAATAGGGCAATTTTTTATCCGTTGCAACTTCACAAAACATGCTTGTTAATATGTTTCAGCATCTTTCTGGATCGAGGCTTATGCTGAATGCCCTTCCTATTCCTCCTTGCTATTTCATCAAGTGCATTATATGTTGTGTTGCTAGGACTTTAGGCGACATCAATTTTTGTTCATTCCTTCCATATTTTCACTTGTTTCTTAAGTTCTCTTAACTTTGATTGACTCTTGCAGACATCTAGATCCTCTCCCTCCCCAACAGCAGTGGTGCAATTTCAATTGCATGAGAGCAGTAGCGTGATGCCAGTGGCACCAACAATGGGTTGGCATACAATAGGCAGTCTTTTCTCCTCGTCTACCTTTCCTCTTCTTGTCTTCTCTTCTCATCCTTTTATTCTTTCCTTTTCTCTTTCTTAGTGTCAACAATTTGAATGTTAGGAACCATGACTCTTGACAGTTAAAGAGTCATAATTTCTATCCATTTCCATTTCCAAATTACTGGAACCATATGCTGATGATGATTATTGCTATTAATGTCCTAAGGGGTGATGGAACCAAAAGCAAATACTTTAATGAAAAGAGAATTCGGCCTTAATAGTGCTGGTAGAGAGTCATAAAGGAACCTGGTGTACAATGTACTGTGTCAGAAGGGAAAGCAGGAGAATGTGTTGCGATAAAAATAATGGGGAGATTAAAAATCAGAAGCAAGCCAAGTTCCTCAGGTTACCAAACCACACAAACTTGGAAGTTTAGCGGATTTTCAAATGTGGTGATATAGCATTTATTTGATATTTTTTTGGCAACCATAATTTGAAGTTGTATGTCACTAGAAGCCATTACTGAAATTTGTGATGGTGATATATATTTGTGTTGCCATTCCTCTTTTTTTTTTTTCCCCCCTTTTTCTGCATTAAGTAACATTTGTGGATATATTGCAGCTATATTAGCATACAAGACGATGCCAGGAACTAAGAGCTTCAAAAAGACAGTGCATCTATCAATTCAGTTCCTTGCTTTATGTTTAGGTTTAATTGGCACATGGGCTGCTTTAAAGTTCCACAATGACAAGGGAATTGATAACTTCTACAGTCTGCACTCATGGTTGGGGCTTGCATGTATCCTGCTATTTTCTATCCAGGTGCTTTATATGTTAATGCTCTTGTAACCTACCATTTAACCTGGGGAGTATATCGGTTTCTTTTCTACCACTTGTACCAACCAAGTGATTTTTTAAACTTTCATTGTGTGCAGTGGGGAATGGGGTTTGCTACCTTCTGGTATCCTGGTGGCTCAAGAAGTAGCAGAGCTTTCTTGCTTCCTTGGCATGTATTCTTCGGGGTATACATATATGCTCTTGCCATTGTTACGGCTATAACTGGCCTCTTGGAAAAGGCTACCTTTCTTCAAGCCAGCAAGACAATATTACGCTACTCAAATGAGGCTTTCTTGATCAACTCCTTAGGCATTTCGCTTGTTCTTCTTGGGGGGTTTGTTATTCTTGCACTCGTTACTCTAGGAACTGCAAGATCTGATCTACAGAGAGGAAACTCTGAGTAGGGAATTATTCATTTGTGCTGATTATTTTACAGTGCTTTCATCTGGAATTGTGCTTGTTCATCATTAGCATGACCTTGTTTTGCATTGAAGCAGGTAGGCTGAAATATGTTTTTCTTTTCTTTTTTAAATTTGTGCACTGTATAATAATTTTGCGTATGCTTAACAATTAGTGTATTTTTGCTAGTTTGAAAATTTTGGAGTTTTTGAGGGCAGAAATGCTTGTTTTTTTCCCCTGCAATTTGTGTGTGCTTCCTCCTTTGTCTTACTACACTATCATCCATGCCTGGTGTTTCAGTATTTGCACTTAAAACCGAGTCATACTTGTGCCACTTATGTGTTTGTTCCTCTACACTAAAATAACTACTTGGTGACCTAATTTTCCAGAAATGAAAGAATCCATTGACTTTTGCTATGAGACAGGTCGAAGATGAACAACAACTGAGCATGTGAAACGCATTGAATCAGAAAAAAAATAAACTAGTAAGTTTTCATCATCTAGTTTCTAGCTGCCTCTTTATTTGCTGATTGAGACAGTGAGATATGCTGTTGGAATAGGTTATTATGGCTCACTATTTATGGTTGCAACTGAGTTCCATTAAACTTTTAAGACCCACCCACCCATAAGTTGGACCATGTTCTTGATTTGCTCTGCAGGTTGAGCTCTTTACATGCATGTCATGATGCAGATGGAGATGTCCCGACTCTCGAAGAAAGCTTGCATTCATTGTTGAGGCAAAGAGGCTCTGAGGCGACAGACGTTGTGCCCCTCCCTCCATGTTGAGCAACCTGCAGCACCACCCTCATTGACATTGGAAATTATTGCGTTGCAGCAGAGTGCCAGAACAAGACTTTATGGTGGAGCGAGCATCTGCTCAGCCATGCATCCAACAAACACTTGCAGCTAATGCAACTCAACTCAACAGGCAGCAAGCAAGCCAAATGCTGAGACATGGGAGCACTGCTGCAACACATCATCCTTTTGTCTGACATGCATGTTGCTTAGTGGGGGCAGCTGCTTGTCTTGTTATATGCAGGAGATTCGTCGGCATTCTCTTCCGAGCGAAGAAGACCTGTGATAGAAGAATGCAGAGAAGACAACAGGCCAGGCTTCTGCAAGGGCTTGTGGTACTCTACATATCAGACACCATATCCCTGCACAAGGCTGGTTTCCTTCAAGAATGCGGGACAGGCACGCTGCTCCCATTTTGGAATATCCTTACTTGAGAAGGTATTTTGCCGAATCATTGCTCATTTTATTGAGTGATATTGGCGAATATTCTCAATTAATCATAGTCTGGTATGTGGATCTCTCTATATTGGTAAGACAGGTTAATGACATCTGTCACATCAATACTAAATCCTAACTAGATTGTCTTCAGAATCAAATGTGATACATGATTAATCTTTCCAGGTTAATGACAAATGTGATACATCAAACCTCTCTCCTCGAAGGATTCAGGTATATCTGTTTCAGAATTGATACTCGATAGGAGATATACCATATCGACATCATTCGACACCAACTCCGATGTCTCGTTGGTAGATCACACCAATAAACTCCAACTCGAGCAGGATGCACTATATAGGTATTCTATAAGTCAATCAATATAATTGATGGTATGGTACATATGATACACTATATATTTTTTATATTATTATTATTATTATATTTTTATTTTATATTATATATTACATATATTGTGATGTCCTGGGATATATGTAATAACAATTGAATCATAATGAGATCAATTTGTCATTAAAATATAATACCTAAATAATCTCAGTCATAGGTTATTCAAGAGAGATATCAAGATAATCGGACAGATTGATATATTATATACTCATCCATATGATGGAGACAACTGGTCTCATAGTCGCTCATGTGTGGACACTAATGGTACAGTACAAGTGCTCATTGAAGAATCATTTGACTAGTTGATCTACTTACAGAATACTAGATGGTTAGTGATATCTCACGTTTGACAGTGATTATTAGACTTGAGACACCAAGGATGTCTTGTTTGAGTACTCCTTTTTTTGATGTCTGATGCAGTACTTTATGTCATAATCGAAATGTCAGCATAACTTGGTCTAATCCGAGTGCGCAAGACCGCCAATGTTGCTCCAAGCTGGCTAGATTGGATTGACATAAAATCTAGTCGCGGGATCTTGGGCCAACCTTTCAAGGTGTGGTTGTTGGTTGCTCGTGCCTCCCAACTGATCTTGTCCTGCACGAAGGCCAGAGTCGGGTGGAGGGTCCCCCGACTCGACCCCTCCGATGCTTAAGTTAGTTGGAGCCAGAATCCTAGGAAAAATTAAGAGTTGTTTCTAGGGGGTGGCTTTTATACCTACTGTCTAGGGTTGACATATGAGGTGGTTTTATAGTCATCGGTGTTAGCGTTTGCATGTGTTTAATGTTTGTTGTTGCCTTGAGCGATTGGTTTATGCATTAGACACAGACATCACTTAGATTGCTCGGGCTGCTCCTCACTTCATACGTGATCAGATGTGAGGCTGCATCGACCCGTATATCTTCGGAAGAAGTTGGTGTAGAGGGCCACCAGAGCAGGTGTCAACAGTTGTCAAAACGGGTGATAGGCGACTATCTCATCCCTAGTTTGCAATGTTGAGTTAGGTTAGTGTGTTAGGTTGGCTCTGCAGTGGTGATTTAGGGCCTCTATGGAGCGAAAAATCGGGTATGATATATCAACGCCAGACTTATAGGTCTAAAAGTTCTTGATTTGGTACAATCAATTATAGGAATTTGTAGTCAACCTTACGAAGGCAATTGAGTTATAATAGAGGATCGTCCACTCTCGGTATCACGAGAGGAATATCTTGTGTGCTCTCGCTTAGGCAAATCTTGGCTAAGGTCATTCGAATTAAGAGAGGAGTTCTCCGAGAGAATTCGATTGAAGCGAGACTCTGATGGATTCGGTATGAGGCCTGATAGTACCATGCGTAATATATGGTATCTGAGATATTAGATGGATGAGTGACTATAGATACATAGTAACTGAGGATAGACATGTCCAATAGATTAGATCCCTTTGTACCTATATAGGGACCATAGTGTAATGGCCTAGTATATCCATAGTCGATGAGTTGAGTGAATTGTTATGAGATAACAATTCATTAAGTTAGAATGAGTTCAAACATGTGCAACTCATGACCAGCTCAGTATTGGTTTCACATGTTGAGAGTGTTGCATGATTCGTCAAAAAATAATGGGAGTAGATTAAGATAGAAGCCAGTATCTTAATTATTTTTTTTCTATAAAATCTGCATATTATTCATTTACACTACATCTTTGCTTGTTAGAAATATATAACTCGCAAACCCCCTATGTGGCATACTTGATGTCAGTCGCCTTACTAGTCCAAACTATACAGATTGGCTCCACAACTGAGAATCGTTCTCACAATGGAGAAAATCATGTATGTCCTTAATATGATTTTGGCCACGCTAGAGAAAGGGACAAGCGAGGATAAGATCGCTCGCTACATAAAGTACATATATGATTCCACCTTAATTAAGTGCTATATGTTGACTTCTATAACTCCTGAGCTACGGAGGTAATATGAGAGCATGAATGTCAATTCCATCCTTCTTATCTTTGTTAGCTATTTAAGGAACAAGGAAGAACTCAAAGACATGAGATATCTAAGAGTCTCTTCGGTGTCAGGATAACATAAGGGATATCGGTTCAAAACCATATCGTGGGAATGATTAAGTGAATTGAGAAACTCATATATCTAGGAATGGTCCTAGAGGATAACCTATACGTTGACCTTATACTTCAATCCCTCCCAGACTCATTTTCATATTTTATTATAAATTTTAATATGAACAAGCTTGAGGTGACTCTCCTTAAGCCCCTCAATATGTTAAGGGAGATTGAGTACCATCAAGAAAGAAAAATCAATTCTTTACATTAGTGAGACCAAAAGGTAACGGAAAGTTGATAAGCCCCTTAAGAAGGGCAAGGGTAAGGGCAAACTAGGTAAGGCAAAAGTTGCCAAGAAAGACTCGACAAAGGATAAAAGTTAGTGCTTCCACTATAGCAAAGACGGTCATTGGAAGATGAACTACAAAAAATACCTTATAGAGAAGGCGAAACAGAAGATTAGAGAAGCTTAAGTACATTCATGATCAATTTAGATTTGTCAGATTTTTATGATAACATATGGGTATTGGATATCAAAAATACTTATCACATCTGTATTTCGTTGTATGTTTTGATAAGGCCTAGGACACTGACAAGAGAAGAGATGGACCTCAAGATAGGTAATGGAGCAAGAGTTACTGTAGTGGCTTTTGGCAAGATCATCCTATATTTGTATGGTGCAGCTACTATTGCATTAGATGCATATTATTACGTTTCTTTTGTTATCAAAAATATTATTTCCATTTCATATTTTACAATTATTGGATACAAATTAGTTTTTAAAAATAATAGTTATTTATTATTTTGGATAATGAGATCATCACTAAAGGAATATTGCATAATGGTTTATGTGTATTAAATATTGCTCCACACATTATGAATGTAAGTATATTCATGAGGAAACAAGATGAGATGAACAGTATATATATGTGGCATTATAAGCAATGTCATATCTACGAGGGAAGAATTCAAAAGTTGCTAAAGGATAGATACTTAGATCCATTCAACTATGAGTCATATGCAACTTACGAACATTGCCTTCATAGAAAGTTGACCAACTTTTTATTTAGTGGAACTAGAGAGAGAGCCACTGAGTTATCGAAGCTCATACATAACGATGTGTGCGGTCCCATGTCGACTCAGGCCATAAGTAATTACTCCTACTTCATTACTTCAATGACGATTTCTCTAAGTTTGGACATATGTACTTGTTAAAGTACAAGTCCGAGGCCTTCGAGAAATTCATGGAATACAAGAATAAAATAAAGATTACTTGAGTACATAGTTCACCCATTTCAGAGACCATAAGATTCAATCCTAATGGTCACCTTCTTATACATCTCAGCTCAATAGTGTATCAAAAAAAAGAAATTACATTTTAGGGATGAGTTTTGTCGACCTAACCATCTCGTTTTAGGGATATACCCTGGAGACCGTAGCTTACTTTTTGAATAGGGTTTAATTTAGCTCGGTAGTGTCTACATCATATGAGATATGAAAAGAGAAAAAGTCTAATCTTAAGGTTGTTAAGATTTAGGACTGCCTTACACACAATAAAAGACACAACCATAACAAGTTGGAATAAAAGACAGAATGGTGCAAGTTCGTGGGATACCCCAAGGAAACTTTGGGTATTATTTCTATTATCTCAAGGACTAAAATGCCTTTATTGCTAAGAGGATAATGTTCATTGAGAATGAACACATTCTTAGTGGAAACAGTGGGAGCATAATAGAGTTTAGCAATGTTGGAGAACCTAGCTCAAGCACCATTCTGGATGCCAAGTCTATTCAGGTACCAAACATACAAGTTCCAACTTTACGGAAGTCTAACAAAGTGTCTCATCCTCCTGAAAGATGTATAGGACATATCAGTGGAGATGACATATATGATGTTAATCCCTAGACCTACGATGAGACTATTATGAGTATAGACTCTAGGAAATGGCAAGAAGCCATTAATTCTAAGATGGATTTCATACTCCAACAAGGTTTAGAACATTGTTGATGCACCTGAGGGTATGATACCTATCTGCTCGCCTATAAATGGATCTTTAAGAAGAAAATCAGAGTAGATAAACAAGTGAAGACATTTAAAGCAAGGTTGGTGGCTAAAGGGTATCGTTAAAAGCAATAAGTTGAATATGATAAAACCTTCTCCCTTATGGCCATATTAAAATCCATCATAATTCTTTTGACCATTGTAGCATATTATGACTATGAGATCTGACAGATGGACATGAAAACTATGTTATTCAATGACAACCTCAAGAAGTAAGTGTATATGATATAACTTATAAGATTCGTGTCTAAGGAAAGTCTAGATAAGGTGTGCAAGTTGCTCAAGTTTATCTACGAACTAAAGCAAGCTTCCTGAAGTTGGAACATAAGATTTGATGAGGCAATCAGATCTTATGACTTCGTTAAGAATGAATATGAGCCTTGTGTATATGTGAAGGTAAGTGAGAGTGCTATCATCTTCTTGGTATTATATGTGGATGACATCATGATCATTATGAATGATAAAGGAATCTCCATAGTTAAAACTTGGCTATCTAGTAACTTTTCTGTAAATGACTTAAGAAAAGCATCATACATTTTGAGGATTTGGATCTATAGAGATAAATCCAATAGGATGTTTGGCTTGTCTCAATCTAAGTATATAGACTCCATTGTCAAAAGATTTAGCATGAAAATTTTCAAGAGATGTCTCATACCGATGAAACATATAATATCACTTTTTAAGAGTATGTCCCCAAAGACTCCTAAAGAAATGACAGACATAGATATGATACCATATGCCTCTATGATAGGGCCTATCATATATGTTATACTCTGTACCAGGCTTGATACAGTGGATGCTCTAAGTGTCACAAGTAGGTATCAGGTGGATCCAGGTTTTGAACACTATAAGGCAGTAAAGTGTATTCTTAAGTACTTGAGAATGACTAAGGATCTTTTACTGGTATACGGAGGACGTAGCCTCCAAGTTGATGGCTACACAAACTTGAGTTTTCAATCTAATATCAATAATAGCAAGTCAAACTCAAGGTATGTGTTTACCCTGAATAGAGGAGCAATAAACTAAAAGAGTTCCAAGTAAGATAATATTACTGACTCGACCACAAAGGCAGAGTACATTATTATGGCAGAAGCAACTAATTCCCATATATTGCAATATCAATGGGGTGATAGCTCTAGCAAGGAAACTTGGGTCTCATCAGTAGTGTTTTGAGGAGGTTTAAACTGATTAGAGAGATCGTGGCCCATGGAGATATAGCAATAGAAATGGTTTCATCCCAAGATAACATTGTAGATCCCTTGATGATACTATTATCTTAGTTTGTATTTAAGCGTTATAAGGGTATGATGGGAATTAGACATGTAGGTGATTAACTTTAGGTCAAGTGGGAGATTACCCTACGAGCCAATCACATAAGTGATGACACATGTGACACACTACATTATTATTATTATTATTATTATTATTATTATTATTATTATTATTATTATTGCTACTACTACTATTAGTACTATTACTATTATTATTATTATTATTACTATTATTATTATTATTAATATATTCTTACTTTATGTTGCATATTGCATATATTGTGATGTCCTTGAATCTATGCAATGATAATTGGATCATGATGAGATCATGATAATAAGACTAATTTGCATTCAAACACATAATCTAAATAATCTCAGTCATATGTTACTCGAGAGGGACATCAAGATAATCAGACAAACCGGTGTACTGTATACCCGTCCATATGATGAAGGCGATTGGTTTTATAGGTGCTCGTGTGATGACACTAAGGGTATAGTACATGTGCTCATTGGAGAATGAGTTTACTGATTGATATGCTTACGAAATATTGGATGGTTAATGATACTTGACATCAAACAAAATTTCGTAATCCTAGTTGTGTGTTTGGTCCTTAGACTTGAGATATAAAAGATGTCTTGTTTAAGTATTTATTTCTTTAACATTGGACTTATAGGTCTAGAAGTTCAGATCTGGTACAACCAGTTTTCGTGATTAGTAGCCAACCTTACGAAAGCAATTGAATGTCAATAGAGGATCTCATATGCTTTTGCTCAAGCAAATCTATGGTTATGGTCATTTGGATTGAGAGACAATGTGTTATCTGAGAGAATCTGATTGGAGCGGGACTCGGATAGATTCTGTATGAGGCTTGATAGTACCATGCTCAATATACGATCTATGAGATATTAGATGAATGAGTGACTATAGATACACGATAATTGAGGATAGACATATCCAATGAATTAGATCCTCCTATATCATCTGGGGACTATGGCATAATTGTCTATTACATTTATAGTCGATGAGTTGAGTGAATTATTATGCGATAATAATTCACTAAGTCAAAAAAAGTTCTGAGTCAGAAGAAATTCTGACAGATGTAACTCACGACCAGCTTCGTATTAGGTCTAGATGGTTACACACATATGGTGGATGTTGAGATGAGTAAAGGTTCGAATATGAGATATCCGTGGAACTCTTGTTTTATTGGATATCCAATATGCCCATATATTATTGGATCTTATAGATGTGATCCAATAAGAGCTAATAAGAGATTATTGGATAAATATCCACTAATCTAAAAGGCTTAGGTAGTTGGCTAGAAATCTAATATCCAATAGGGTAGGATCATCATTAGTGTTAAGTTGAAAAAGACCTCTATAAATAGGAGAGGGCTAAAAGGTTCATAAGCTAGAGCCTCTGGTGGTTGCCCCTCCTATTCTCCTTAGCCTCCTCTCCTCCTTGGGCGATTGATCTTGTATGCTACACATTGAGAGAAAGATCCTGTAGCGATTTGAGGAGCGTCGTCATCGCATCCACTGTGTGAATACTGCTAGAGAGGAGGACATATGACCTCCTTTATCTACGCCTACAGATCTTGGTTTTTAAGGATATACGATCTTCCTAGGTAAAAATATCTAACACATAATGCGTAATTTTTTTTAGTTTTACGATTTTTTCACGCATCAATCATCATACGACGATTTGATTGATGTGGGAGACCTTTTTCTTTTATTTTTCTACTACACATATTATACTTATGATAAGGTTTCCTTGTAGAAGTTGCCTTCATAAGGGCATCACTTGTTGACATGATAGTTCCAACCTTTGTCAAGGAGGAAATGAGGCCAATATAGATCGAGAGAGGTGAAGGAACTAAAGATTAGTCTAACCCAGATGAGGAAGAAGAGGAGTTGTAGAAGGTCTAAAACTCTTAAGAGAGTTCAAAGGTATTAAATTAAGCATATATGAGAACAAAGACTTAAATACCTCTTTTATAGGGTTTGAGCACTATTGGCCTTCACAGCTTAACCCTTTGGCTTGCTTAAGTCCCTAATTGGTAACAACAAAAAAAAAAAATCTAATGTCGGACTCATGATTTCCTTTTGTTGCCTAACAATTTGATTGATTGGTGGCCTTTACATTAGGCCATGATTTGAATTGTCAGAAATCAAATCAAATCCAATGCTAGTAAGCTTAGAGGTGATTATAACATGTGACAACAATAACATGACAAATCCAGATGACACAACCAAATCTACACCTCAATTCACATCATATTATTAAATCATGAAGCCTCTTCCTCTATCTCCTAAAGCGATCGAACCCAATTAGGCAGCATCCTTTTAACTCCTAATGCTATTAAGCTCGGCCACGAAACATCCTCTATCTCCTGACCCTTTTCTCCGTATGTGGTCAATCAAACTTAGTTAGGAACCATCTTTTTTTATTTCTTCACACTATTGTATCAGATTACACTTAACACAATTGAACCCAGCCATGATCAAATTGGATGACATAACCAAATCTATTATGCCTCGATTAATATGATAAAATCAAGCCATAAAGCCTCCTTTTATCTCTTTGACACTATCGAATGTGATATCTCTTGACACAATCATCCTTTTATCTCTTAAGCCGAATTCGATCATGAAACTTCCTTGATTAACTACCTCGATTAACTCAAGTATAAAGCATCCTTTATCTGTTGACTAGACAAAATCTCAATCTCAAACTTTCTCAACTAGCATCTTGTGTTGTTTAATACAATTGAATCTATATCTTACTCCCCGCTTTGAAACATATGATCAAACACTTGAGTGAATTTTTTGCATTAGAGTAATGTTCGACAGTTTCATATAATTATTCCCCTAAATTAATGCTCACCTTTTGCATTTTAATATAATTTTTAACTCTTGACATAATCTTTTCTAGGATTATCCAAATCGATCATCTCTAGAGATTAAGCTTGAGATTGTCTCTAGTAAGGACAAATTGGCTCTGAATCCCAACGCCTCAAACAATTAAAATTTATAGTAATAAATTCTTCATTTTATGACATTTAATTAAAATTTATAGGATATTTACTAGATTTTAAATCACATAAGTTCAACCACACTAGGAACCTAAGGGCTTCCATTTTATGACAACGCAAGTTGAGTCATTCATGTCCAAAAGAGAACTCTTTGTAAAGTGCATCATAGTCTTACAACTAAAATAGATAATAACACTGAGTAATGATGTCTATGTTTCAATCAGATTTTACATGCTAACAATCTTCTTAACGGTGCATAATAACTTACTCTACAAAATTCAATGGTATTAAAATTCTCCTTGTTGTATGAATTGATCTTTATGATTAAAATTAGGATCATTTGAACCCATGTAATTTTGACTATGGACTACTTAAATCTTTATGATTTATTCATGTCTAAAATATCATTATATTTTAAAAAACGTAACATATAAGTCCATCATATCAAGTTTAAGTTAACAAACGTTAGAATCTGCTTACTTGATATGTCGACTCATAATAAACTATTAATATAATAATATATAATTTATTTTTTAAAAAAAGATTACTTGCGTGTAAAATAACTCATACATTTTAAAAAACATAGCTTATAAGTCTCTCCCATCAAGTTTGAATTCAAATACGTTAGAGTCTAACTACATGACATGTTGACTCATAATAAATTATTACTATAATAACACATGTAATTTAAATTAAAAAAATTAAGACAAACATGAATGATTGGAGAGGGCGCCATCCTGGGAGCAACCATCAATAGCAACACTGAGATGCTGCTGCTTAGTAGGACATCATATTCACACACCCTCTTCTGACTTGACGAGCTCAAGAGCATCCGATCATGTCTCAGGTGGATATGCGTCGACTAATCCAACAATGGGCACATAATAGTCTCTTGGTCCATTTTTCTCTTCCTAGACGTCTTCATCCCCATCGCCCCCCATTTCGTATTCTCTTATGCTCCCACCCACCACGCTTATGATGTAGTGGTCCAGCTCTCCCTCATCTCCGCTTCTGGCCTCTCCTACCTTTGTCTCTTTACCTTCGTCCGTCGCTACGACCTCCGTCGCTCTCTCTTCCTCGACAAGATAAACTCTTTTTTCAACTTAAATTACACATATCATTACATCAATAATTTTTTGTAAGTTAGCATGCCACGTAAGTTCTATTAACTCAAATTTGACGAGAGAGAGTCTTATATGCTATATTTTTGAAAATATAAGGGTTATTTTCGGCACGAGTAAAACTATAAGAGCTTAAGTAGTATATGGTCAAAATCATAGTGACTAAAATGATTATTAAAAAAAATTAAATTTTATATATATATATATATATCATTAAAATTAATACTTTATTATAAGTCAATATGTCACGTAAACTCTCTCTAATATTTGTTAATTCAGACTTGACGAGAGTAACTTATATGCTACGTTTTGAAAATATAAAAAATTATTTTATACACGAGTAAATCATAAAAACTTAAGTGGTATATGACCAAAATCAAATAGTCTAAAATGAATCTTAACACTTGAAATTAAAATCAATAAAAATGTGACATAAAAAGTAATTAATTATATATAACAATTGACCTTTGTTACATGAGGGTCACCCATTGACTCAAATGTATTATTTGTATAACAACAATACAGTAACAAAAAAAACTCTGGATGTAACATTATTAATATTCATCTTATGCATATGATGATTTTATGTATAAAGTCCATAAAAAATACCGAGTCGAGCGAGCAAAACTCTAATAAATACGGACTTGCAATATCCATAAATTAAAGCTGCGTAAGCTACACTTTCATGTGCGTCAGATGGGGCCTTGAATCGAAACATTCACATGATTCCAATAGCAGGGCCACAGGATCGTGTTCTGCCCGACCCACTTGCATGCTAAAGGTCACGGATGCATGGGTGGACCTTTCGTCCCCCACTTGCATTGTGGACTCCTTGATACGCTTGATAAAGATCTGTTGACTGCTGCTTTCCCCCCCCCCCCCCCCCCCGACTCTTGGTTTCAATACCTCTCGTATATAGACATTATATATTCTATGGTTTTTGCATTTACTCCTCTAATCTGAGTTAAACATATATATCCCTGCAAAACCGAAAAAACCTTAAATATCATCGTAACATTGTGTTTATTCTAATAAACACACGATGTAAAATTTTGTGTGTTTATCTCTGTAAATTGAAGCTTTTCAATGATATTTGAGGGTATACTAAGTGTTTTTTAAACTTTAGTATTTTCTAAATTGTTTTGGTAATCATGACTGCCGATGGGAATCGCATGTACAAACAAACAAACAAACAAAAGATGTAAAACTTAAGTAAATGGGAACTCCACAAATTTTGAGGGGATAATGGGATGGGCTGGAAAGCGAGTTGGATTTCTCAGTGACGATGACAGTCAACAAGGATCGACGAAGAAGATAAAAGGAAGGGAAAGAGAGAGAAGGCGGAGCCGAATGTTTGAGTGGTGTTCGACGCTCGTCGCTATCGAAAGCCCTACCCGACCTCACGACGAGGCTCGGAAAGCGAGCGAGAAAAGTGAAGAGCAAACAACAAGATCCATCAACTTTGACTCCTCTTTTGATTCAGCTCTTGGAACCAGCCACCACGATGGCGACCACTCTTAGCCCTTCTCCTCATCATCATGCTCTCAGACTCCAAGAACAACGCATGCTTTTGTTGCATGCATGTTCAGAAGAAGAAGAGGGAAAGAAAAAGATACTACTGCTATTACTACTACTGCATGCTCGAAAGAGTCTTGTTGTGATCAGTCTCAAGAAAGATACTGGATGTTCACAAGAAACTACTGTAAACAAGATGAAGCTCTCTCTCTCTCTCTCTTTCTGATTTATGCATCTTTCTGCTGCTGTGATTCCTACTGGTTATTTTGGCTCTTATGAGTGTTCCTATGTGTGAGAAAATGCCCTGTGAAAACAGCCAGGGGCACATGGGTTGTTTCTTTGAGGCTTTCAATCAACCATCTCACTTTTAGCCACCTCAAAAAGTGCTATGTGCAATAGCTGATCAGAAGTTGGTACATTAAAGATGCTGGCTTGGTTGTTCATGGACTTCACAATACCCACTAATTGGACATAAAAGTGAAGGGGACTTGCATGATCAAAACACATCTGTTCCTATGATGTTCTGACTTTTCATAAGGAGGACCTATGTTTCAGAAGATGCTGATCATAAATCTTAAATATTTTAGCAGTATTTCCAAAGGGGATCTAATCTTATATATGCCTTAACATTTCCTCTCATTAGCAAGTCGGCTAAGCCCACTTGACATGTGAATAAAAACCACCAAATGTGTGGTATTAAGTCCAAACGAAGCACGAATATTATTACTTTAAGAAAGAGACAGATAAATATAAGATTTGAATTCATGATCTACTTTAATACTATCTTAAAGATTATGAATTGAGTAACCACTAATTTTAAGAACTTCAAGGAGAGTAAAACAAGGACTTGGTATATACTTCAACAATTACTCAAATTGACAAGAATAACTGTTACCTGTATGTGATGTATCTTTGAGTTGGAGCTTAACTCCATGTTGCTCTTCAGTTGAGCAGTCCCAATCACCTCCAAGTTGCTGCAGTAACCATAATTACATTTACATGAATACTCATTCCAGAGTTTTAGCAAGTGGTATGGTTACCTTGACTACAGTGGTCCATCACCAAAGTTGTAGCTACTTACCGGTCCATGTGGAGCATGGGGTGACTGCAGCTGCGCAGCATATGAGAGAAGGCAAATGTGAAGAGAACCCTTCACTGACATGGTGTTATATTGCTATGTTGGAGTATGCAACCTTGGAGAAGAGTGCCTGGCAAATATTACCTTCATTAATTTCAGTATATGGTACCATTAGCCTCTGCATGATAACTTCAAACATATACATGTTCATAACAAAAGCATTTTAGCATGATATGTCTTTGAGAATAATAGGACAAACATTGAATAATGTGAATGGTTGGAAAAGTAACTAAAGGATGGGCTCCTCCTCACTAGGAAGTTATGAGAGGACAGATGGATTGTTAGTGTGGTACATATTTCAGTTTGGAAAATTTTCATTCTTGGTAGCTGGAGGATCAAGAATATAATCACTGCCTTTGATATTAATCTAAATCAACTTATTGTAATTCTCTAGCTCTTCTTTCTTTTTTTTTTTAACAACTGTTGAGCAGATCTATGACATTTTCTGTTGTCTTATTCAACTGATATATTGTGATTTAAATAAAATCAGAAGTTATGGATCCTAAAATCTTCTTCTCATCACTATCATCATCAACAACAACACCACCACAACCAATCAACCATAACATAACTTAAAATCAGATTCTTGCAGCAGGTATATTGACCAAATAAAAAAACCCCTAAAGTCAATATCAATGGAGGTTTATGCTAGATAAGTTGCTTATTATGTCTACTTCATTCACTGATCATATAATGTTAGTATGATACTTGTAGATGAGATTCTTAGAGATGTAATTAGATAATATCAATTGAGGGAACATTCCAAGCTTGTGCTTGAGAATAATAAATTCTCAAAGATGTTTAATCTCACAATCTGGAAGAAACTTTGATAGTCCAGCTTATCAACCTCCTTAGAAATGACTCAGTTTTAGTCTCATTAGAGTTCTTCCCTCCTCTAAGGTGTATTTGTAAGCCTAAGCTATTGAGTCAAGCTTCTAATTACAAAGGAATACATTACATTACAAAGTTCTTGTTAGAAGATAAAAATGGGGCACATTTACAAGAGTAGTACCACCTGATCTAAAATTCCAATCTATTAATTCAAGAGCTCTCATATATCACATCAACAAATACATACTTCCTCCATGTGAGGCTATTCATCACATGTGAATACCCAATGGCGCCTTCCTAACGCTGACAAAAGTGTACTAGGAGTTGAGAATTTGTCAACACTTTCAGTGACTTTTTGTATTTCCCAAAAAAAAAAAAAGGAAGCTCAGAGTCCCACTGAAGGTTTCAGCTGTAACCCGTAAGATGTTAATGGCCTCAGTGGCCACAGGCTGTTCTATCTAATATCCTTGCAGGTGATCGCAAGCGGATTCAGGCATATAAAGCACTTCTATGAGATTTGTCATGTCAAATGATCAAGTCATGGTAACTATTCAGTTGTGTATAAAAATAAAAGCATAATCCAAAAAGAATCAAACAACTTCAAATGAAAACTCACCATTGAAGCTTGTAAATCTCGTTCCTTCAGCATGAGAAACATGAACAGAGCTGGAATTCATGTAGATGCCACGGTTTGGTACACGTCTGGTTGCTTTTTGCTGAAAAATAACTCAAACCTAATCTGAAAGGAGAATAACAATTAACGAGGCTTTTGACATGAAGTTGATGCATGTATAAATCATGGATCGTGTGTATACAACTTAATCTCATACCTGTGACTTTGTCCAGAGTGTGAAGAAGTACCAGTCCTTTTTTGTTGACAAGCATAAATCGAGCAGGTTCTTCCTCCTTGCGACGTATGGATCCCTCAGATGCTTGGCATATCAAACACAGGATGCATGCTGCACCCTCATCCAATCTCACTTTTCATCTCCAACACAAGATAGGGAGCAATCCCAGCTCAGCAAGCTCAGCAGTGTTCTGCTTGTCATCTTCCAGGCTTCCTTTGTGGGGCATATATAAATACCCACCAGGGAGGGCAGATGTACAGCAATAGTTAACACGCACTCGAAGACATCCTCAGACTTTCTACTACTGAAATCTCACTTCCCCTGCTTTCCCTTCCCTCACTTCTTGGGAGAAGAGAGAAAGAGAGTCACCACCAATCAACTTCGGCTTCAAAGACAACCATCTCCAAGCAAATTTATCCGTGTGCAGCTCTCTTTGCACCATTTTTGTTCTGCCATCATCAACATGATTAACATCAGTAGCTAGGCAGAGTAGTGGCGGCAGCGGCAGCAAAGAAGTGATAGTGAGCGAGAGATTGACGTGAGAAGGGCTGCAAGCTTGAGAGATGATCTCGTGGCACGACCTGTACACGGTGCTAGCGGCGGTGGTGCCGCTGTACGTGGCGATGATATTGGCGTACGGGTCGGTGCGGTGGTGGGGCATCTTCACGCCGGACCAGTGCTCCGGCATCAACCGCTTCGTGGCCATCTTCGCGGTGCCCCTCCTCTCCTTCCACTTCATCTCCACCAACGACCCCTATGCCATGAACCTCCGGTTCGTCGCCGCCGACACGTTGCAGAAGCTGCTCGTCCTCGGGGCTCTCGCCGCCTGGTCCAACCTGCTCCCGCACCGCCGCCCGCTCCCCGGCGGCGCCGCCCCTCTCGACTGGTCCATCACGGTCTTCTCCCTGTCTACTCTACCTAACACGCTGGTGATGGGCATTCCCCTCCTCATCGCCATGTACGGGCCCTACTCCGGCTCCCTCATGGTCCAGATCGTCGTCCTTCAGTGCATCATCTGGTACACCCTCATGCTCTTCCTCTTCGAGTTCCGCGCCGCCCGCCTCCTCATTGCCGACCAGTTCCCCGACACTGCCGCCTCGATCGTGTCTTTCCGGATCGATCCCGATGTCGTCTCGCTCGACGCCGGCGCCGCCGAGGCTGCCGCTGAGGTCAGCGGCGACGGCAAGATCCACGTCACGGTTCGCAAGTCGACGTCGTCTAGGAGGTCGGCGATGATGACCCCCCGCCCCTCCAACCTCACCGGCGCCGAGATTTACTCCCTCAGCTCCTCCAGGAACCCCACCCCGAGGGGGTCCAACTTCAACCACGCCGAGTTCTTCGCTATGGTCGGCGGGGGAGCACCCGCCCCAACCTTCCGTCCCTCGAGCTTCGGGGCCGCCGACATCTACTCCCTCCAATCCTCTCGCGGCCCCACCCCGCGTCCCTCCAACTTCGACGACGAACCCCATCGCCACGTCCACCACCCGCCACCGGAGATTTCTGCCGCGGGGAAGAAGCCCTATCCCCAACCCAACCACCAGCATCACCACAACCGAGCAGGTGCCGCAACGGCAACGGCAACGGCAACGGGGGCGGCGGCGGCGGCGGCGGACGCAAAGGAGCTACACATGTTCGTGTGGAGCTCGAGCGCGTCACCGGTGTCCGAGGTGGCCGGCCTCCACGCTTTCGGCGGTCAGGACCTCTCCGCGTCGGACCTCGGCGGTCGCGCCGATCACGGAGCGAAGGAGATCCGGATGCTTCTGCCCGCCGAACTACCCCTCAACGGCCCCACCACCAAAGGTTTAGTTACCAATATAGTATTATCCCTAACACCAATTAATAATACCCGTTTGCTTAAGCCTTAATCCCGACCATAATCCCAACTAATCTCGATTTAATTGTGAGCGGTTTACAGCAGCGGGTGAGGATTACGGCGCGGAGGAGTTCAGCTTCGGAGACGGGAGGAGGGGAGCGGAGGAGGGTCGTGAGGAGAAGGCGGTGATCACACCTGAGGTGCTGCAGAAGCTGGAGGCGAAGGTCGTCGGAGGCCAAGGAGAAGAGAGGCCAGGCGGGGCCGTGCACCACCAGATGCCGCCCGCCAGCGTAATGACCCGCCTCATCCTCATCATGGTGTGGCGCAAGCTGATTCGCAACCCCAACACCTACTCCAGTCTCATCGGCCTCATCTGGTCCCTCGTCGCCTTCCGGTTAGCGTCAATACCACCTTCTGAGCGCCGGTGCTTGAAATATCGAACTGGTAATGAACTGTGTAGAGTTGTTATCGTTAATTTTGGCGTGCAGATGGCACGTTGCTATGCCGAGGATTGTCGAGAAGTCCATCTCTATACTCTCCGATGCTGGCCTCGGGATGGCCATGTTTAGCTTAGGTGAGTTATATCGACGGGTTGCACAGTAAAAAACTGGCCGTATCTGAAGCTAATGTTTCTGAAACTGGCAGGGCTGTTCATGGCGCTGCAGCCGCGGATAATAGCGTGCGGGAACACGGCGGCGGCGTTCGCGATGGCCGTACGGTTCCTCGCCGGGCCGGCGGTGATGGCCGCTGCGTCGATCGCCGTCGGGCTGCGGGGGACCCTCCTCCACGTGGCAATCGTTCAGGTTACTGCTCCGCTTCCTGTGTTCTCTTCCATCTTCGGCATTGCCACCAGCTGTTCGACTGTCCGATTTGACGGGATGGGGAATGGAACGAACAGGGCTCGGTGTCTGTCATGTCACCACTGCCGTCTGATCTCTTCTGACACTTGCGATCTCGTCGCTTGTCTATTCTCCTCGTACGGTCATCGATCGTGCGCACACACGTCTACATGCTGTGTGGCTCGGACCACAGGGGAAGCCAACTCACATGCCATCATCTTCTTTTGTTTTGTGTGTGTTTTAGGCGGCACTTCCGCAAGGCATCGTGCCCTTCGTGTTCGCCAAGGAGTACAACGTCCACCCTACCATCCTTAGCACAGCGTAAGCAGAACAGTAACTGGAAGAACTCGATCGTTGTGGATTCACTGAGCATGCTCTTCTCCTAACTTGCAGGGTTATATTCGGTATGCTGATTGCTCTTCCCATCACTCTGGTCTACTACATCCTCCTCGGACTGTGACGGGCTTCTTCCACGACGATCCCCCACGGCTCAGCTTTGAGCGGCCAATGCATGGGAGGGAAGGTGTACAGAGAGTGAGTGACCTGCCCGCCGGTGTCCGGCTCAACTGGCGGGGAAACAACAACGCAGCCACGTGAAGAGAGCATTAGTACGTGGATAATTAAACTCCCTCCGAGCTGCAATGGCGTCGAATATTATTTAGCTCAATTTCCAGAGGAAGAAAGCAGAACAATGGCTTCGTTCGTAGTAAAAGAACTGAGAAATGTTTTCTCCATTAACTTTGGATTTTAGCTTGGCTTTCTGTGTTAATTACTACGGTTTGTAGTAGTCGTCCAGACGAGTGTCTGCTTTCGGATGCCCAAAAAAAAAAAAAAGGGTTGTGTTTGGCAAATGACTCGAAGCATCTTTCGCGTGGAATATATACCATCTTTTCAAAGGGCAGCAAAAGCTGCAAAAGCGCTCGTTATCGGCCTCCTCCTCTGTCTCGTATCGATCTCCAAACGGGAAGCATCTGTTGGCCCACCGGATCACGACACGTCCCGTCGCGGTGTCGGGGCGGAGGCCATCGATGGGGATGGCAGTAGCACCGGGAGCTCATCTTGGGGGCGGACTGAGCTCGGCTTGAATGCTGCCAGTCCGACGCAGGAGGTGGGACGCATGGTGAACGGGGTGCAGGGCATTGATGGATGCTGGTCCACCACGAGAGCCGAGGCATCGTGTGCCTCCCCTCGCGGTGGTCCAGAGGCACGGCCATGAGCGTGTGCGGGGAGCTCCTACCCCTTCCAGGAACAGGGCCGTGTGCTGCTGCACTACTGTCTCGTGTGTGGAAAACTCAACAGCCCACTCCTGCTCTGTACAACGATCAAACCGAGCGGGTGGGCGCAGTGGTCGATTATGAAGAAAGAGATGGTGGTGAACACGGGGAGTCCATGTGTTGGTGCATGGAATGGGACTGTCTTCTTCCCGGTGGTCTCATCTGACAGTGGCTACAACTTTACTGCTGCCTTTACTTCCTATATTTGCATTGTAGCTTACTCCATCAAACAACATCATCTGACGATGATGATGATGATGATGATGCAAAAAAGAAAGATATAACTTGTTGAAATCTCTGCCTGTCGTGCTAAGACGACGGATCTCTCACATGGCAACGGAGCCATCGAACGAGGACAAGAGGCGGAAAGCTGAGAGCCGGAAAAGGAGGGGCCATAGTAAGGAGTCGTGCATGGCCGTCACTTTCTCAAGCCCCACGCCGCACTTCCACGCCCTCCCATCACCGATCAAATCAAAACACCCTCCCTCCCGCCCCCGGAGCAGCGTATGCTACCGGCAACAGCACTCTCCCGTGACGCTGCACGAAGCGGCACGTACGCTCCTTCCTCAGCCATGCTCGTGGGGAGCAGCAGCACAGTCTACCGTCTTCGTGTAGAGTGTGGGTTGGGGAATGGGGCTTCATGAGAATAATTGCCGGGAAGGGTGGTTTTGTGTTGGCCACGCAGCCTGCTACTGCTTCCAGGAGCGTGCGTTGCGGGATTGGAGGGGAACATACGCAGTGGCGCAGCGACTGCAATCAAGGGATTTGCTGCAGCTACAGGTGTCACTCCTTCAATACCTATCTCAATCTAAACCCAATTAAATAATCTTTGAACTCAAAAATTATAGTTCTTCAGCTACCATCACAGAAGAACAAACACAATCAAAGATGTTTTTATGTTGATTTTTTTTTCTTTTCCCTATATATAACTATGGGAAAATCCTTTCAACTCAACATCAAATTGATTTGGAGTAAGTTCATTCCTTTTATCTACATGTTGATGTATTTGAGCATCTCTCTCTCTCTCTCTCTCTCTCATCAGGAACTTTGGGGTTATTCTGCCTGGATATAACTAGACAATGTCTCTCTCTAGAAGAAAAAAATTCCATCACAGAAGCTTACTGTCAATTATTGCCTACTACAACAGTACATATAACATCATTAATTACAATGGTCCATGCAGATGCAGCAACAACGAAAACTACTTGTATGTCAACTAGTTGATGACTGAGAGAGATGGAATATGTGGGGTTGGGGACCAACATACACACATAGATACATGCTCCTTGTTCATGTTAATGGGTTGCATGGATCCAGGAATAATGAACTCACTCTAGTGTGGACCCTTTCTCTCTCACTCCTAATTACAAACATCAATCTTTTAAATTGCTAGTTAACCATAATTAGCCAAACTTGCATAAGAACTCTTATGACATATATATATATATTATAGGTCTACAATACAATACACTATCAAGGGAGATTCTAGCTGTCGTATACCGACAATCTAGCGATTCAATTTGATCTAACTTATAATTGTTTTAAAATATAATAAAAAAAATTCTCTTATAGTACTCAAAATGATATTACAAATGTGTATGAGGCACACAACAAATGTAATTTGATGGAGTGTATACATACCCAAGGAAGGGTGACTTGGTTCAAGTCTGGTTGTCTCTCCTAAACAACACCATAAGCTATGATCAGTTCAAACATAACCTTGAGCTCAAGTTCTTTATCAAGTTCAGATGATAACATGTCACTGGTGAAACATTCTGTGCTGGTAGGACTGGTTAGGCTCAAAACACTTCCCCTGATTCCTTGTTCATGTTGTCAGAGAACAAAAAAAAAGAAGCATATCACCATCATTCTTGCTCTCCTGTAAGCAAACTGTTCATGGAGTAGCTCAATTCAGGCAGCAATCTCATCTATTTGCTCCCGAGAGAGAAAAGATGTTTTCGACGGCAGCAGCGACATTCTGCGACCGACTTCTTCGTAACAGACGGTCGATGAGGACGAAGAAGCCGATCGTCGCATTCCCGATAACAGGATGGATCCAACAGGAGCAAGAAGATGGAGAAGAGCAGAGAGGGTTGAAGCTGCAAGCAAGTGTGGTTGCAAATGGAACAGCAATGGATTGGGTGGGTCCAGGCTTGGTAGGTCTCTCCATGCTGAGCCCATGTGGGAAATGGGTCCAATTTGGTGTGGCCCAAAGCCAGCTTTTGAGATGACATTATTGAGGAGGAGTTGTCCTTTTTGACCTCTTTTTTGTGGCTTTGCATTTAGAGGCTTCCTCTTTGGTGAGCTGGTGCTGATGTTGAAGTGTGCAGCTCTTTTAAGGATCTCTCTCTCTCTCCATGGATAACAAGGAAGGATATGGAGGAAAAGGTTTGATGAGCTTTTTACATACTTTTAGACAAAGGCAGGCTTTTCTAATCATTGGTGTCTTGGTCTAGCATTAGGTTTCAACTGTTCATGAATCAAAACACATCTGATACAATTTTGGTGTGTATTGAAGCAATTTATAATAATTATTAATATTTATGTCGATGCTATGCGATATTATTAGGGTTGTTTTTAGCTATAAAAAAGGGTTGACATTCAAGAAAAAAAAACAAATGGATTGATTAGTCTATGTGAAAAGATCATTGAGTTTTATTAAAACAATTTGATATTTTGGAAAAAAAATCAAAATAATGCTAGTCTATATCGATAAATTATAATTATGATATTATGATTTATTATTGTTATAGAAGACAGTAACATTGAATATATATATATATATATACATCTTTCAAGAAAGAAAAAAATTATAAAGAAAAAAAAATCTTATTTTCTTTCTATGATATAAACAAAAATTATATTAAAAAAAAATCATGTGCATGTAAAAATGACATTGGATTCACTACAGCATTTTGGTTAGAGAAGCATTTGGATTCTTTAATTCCAGAAAATTGCAGGTTCCTTGACAATCATCTGAGGACAAAGCCATAAAAAAGAGATTCATTTGGTTCATTGTTCCAACCATCTCACCTTTTTGACTCTAATGATTGTCCTTATGATCTCTCTTTTGATTTGTGAATCATGTCTTAAAAGTTTCCAATGAGTCAAAGAAAGGGACATGAATGGCCATGGTGTTCCAAAGCAGATGATTGATTTGCTCTTCTTTTTTTTCTTTTTCTTCTTTTTTTTTTTTGTTGGTTTGAGTGTCATCAATTTGCAGGACATTGGCATCACAGTCACCCATTTTGATACATGGTTTTCTGCTTGGATTACATTGAGATGCTTGATTTGATGGTACATGAAAAGGACTGAAGCATATCTGCTTATTAGTTGTAGTCATTCTAAGAATCCATACTTACCTTGAATATTGAAGGGATTAATCAAATATAATTCCAAACACTAATTTTAGGGTGATGGGTATTCCAATCCAAAAATTCATAAAGAACTGTCTCTATTTCATTAAGCTAAATCAGATCCAATTCAAGCACAGTAAGAGAAACCTAATATGGACTGAATAATAACCCATGCTTCTATCTCTTCTTTCTATTTTCTACCACCATTACAATATTCTCTTCCATCATAAACTATAGATGACAGAGAAGAAAAAAAAAACAACTGGAAGCACCTCTCTTGGTTAATAAATTAAGTTCATTGATTTTTTTTTTCTCTATATTCATCTTGAATGCATAATGATGCAACATATTATAATGAGCAACAGAAGCTGAGGCCCATCTAAGTAGCATCTCTATTCTTGACACAAAAATGAAGCCTTTCCTTTAACCCTCACTAAAGATCTTCTTCAAAATGCTAAGTAGTTTTGGCCCATTTTGGTGCATGGAAGTCATTCCTAATGGCATCTCATACTTAAGCTTAGGCCTTATTGATCATAAGAGCACTCATAAAACAACATAGTTTGGGAGAGAAAGATTAGCAAGGGGACAGAGACAGAGACAAGAGCTCCAAAATTAAAACCCAATTCCATTTATAAAGACAAGATGATAGCCAGAGTCATTCTAAAATTTAAAGGTTACTATTTCAAATTTAAGCTCCTTTGGCAGTAAATTGACAAAGATAAACAATAAAATGCTGACAGAAACTGAGGCTGCTCAAACCTCTAAGAATGATTAATATTTAAGATAACATCTTTTTAAACTACTTTGATGTCAATAACCTTTTGGTAAGGATTCAAACACAAAAAAATGGGTGGAAACAACTGTTAATTTCAAATTTGTATATGTAGGCATTTTGCTAGATCATCACTAATTGCAAATGTGAATCTGGCCAAGGATAATTGAAAATTGGTATACCAGAAAGGGAAGATAAAAAAAGAAAAAACAGTCAGTATAGTGGATTTTTATGTATGCCTCTCTTGTGCTAAATTAAAAAAATAACATCTTGATTTATGATTCGTTGGGCTTGATAAAAATTTTAGGATTTTTGATATATCAGAAACCAAAGGAAGGGATATGGAAAGATTCAAATGGACATTATCGTTTATTATATCTCTATGTCTTGTGTTGGTCTTTGATAACTAATTTGACGGCAAATTAATAATTAAAAAAAGATGTTATATCGTTTATTATATAACTCACTGATACTTCACAATGGTGATTATATTTAGAGAGAGCTAACATATTTAAATTAATAATCATTTAAAAATAGAGATCATTAAAACTTAACTTATATATATATAGGAAATTGGGTTTTACATATTTTAGGTGGTTCATTTGTTAACTTCAAATAATATGTCTAGGCATGTAAGAGATAAATACAATAAGGAACCAAATAATTATTGTATAGTTATCATCATATAATTTAAGTGATTCTGCGATAAGAGTGGAATGATAATTTTTTTGTCATTCTCTATGATCTTATATATACTTTTTCTATATATTAAGAAAATACGTTAAAATTTATAGATTTTGATTGATGATCGATCTATCAATTACTTAAGAAATTATCTGAACTCTATGAAATTATTATATGTGTTGATAATATTATTCATATAAACCAATAGATATATAATATATCATTTTTGTTACTTTTGTTACTGTAAGATTGACTGAGATAGAAAAGTGAGCCAAGCTCGGATTTTGGAGAAAGCTGGGATTTTGGAGTTTTGCAAAGTCCATATCATAGTTTTAAAATATAGTTTGAATATTGATAGTAGATAAAGTCAAAGGGTTACTATATAAAGATATCTTAAGTTGAGGTCCATATGTAATGAAGGATAAATTAATGAAGGATGACTATGTGTTACTCATGTATCTAGAGACAACTTATTTATTTTTTTATTAAAGTTTTAGCTACCTAGATTGCTTTTTCTTTTGAAATTTTGATTGAACTAACCTGCAATAGTCAGTCATGTTATTTGTCTTCTCATTTCAAATATATTTCATGATCGATCAATATATTATATAGTTCTTCAAATGGCTACTTAGAGTATGAATAATGACTTTTTCATCACTAACCTTCTAAAGTTAAATCATCTATGATATTATAATTAGTAATATTACTTTTTTTGTGTTATTTTCATCAAAATAGATAAAATAATTAGCATACGAGTGCAATAGTAATTGACGATGATGATTTGTAACTTGGACCATACTGTACTGCACAAAGAGATCATCTTAATCATGATTATTAATAAGATGATCTTACCATAATCATGATTCGTGATCAAGATTTACCATTAGGATGGGTTCTCCTAGTATTTCGATCTTTTATGATGGATAACTAAGAGAATCATCAATCTAGCATAAGAGATCATATCCAAAGAGGAGGTTAGGTGAATGGTGGTGCTTGTCAAGATGCATAGTTACCACTTTTAGATAGTTTGAATGGAGTCAAAATTATTGTATTGATATAAATAAATATATATATATATATATTGTGTAAATTAAAATTAATTATTGTTTCTAGAAAATAATAATTGGAGCATCAAAAATATAAAGGTGGAAGACAAGCTGAGAAGATGTTGTAATCCACTAAGAAAAGAATTCAAAACCAACTGATGATCTGATATATAATAGTGATCTAATATATTGGTGGAGGAGATCAGATGTATACATAAGGGAGAATTTGATAGAAAGAGTGGTATTGCTAAAGGATTGCTGTTTAAGGAGACGATTTTGATCCAGGGAGGAAGAAGATCTAGTGAGTGATGCACAGATTTTGGGAGCAGAGGGCAGTGGCAATGAGAGCAAATTGCATATTTTGTGATGGTAGCAGTAATGCACTGATCTGGGAGGAAGGAAATTATAGATATATACTGAATATTATAGATTTAGGACAAAGATTGCCAAACAAAGTAATCGACAATGATGATTGGTGTTTTGCGATACGGAGAGGAGAATGATCGCCTAGCTGTTCGCGGAGCGATGCGATTCATTGTCAAAGAGGGGTTAATGGTATTGGGACAAATCAACAAAGAAGAAGAATCATTTTTCTTACGGTAGTAAGGAAGAGGAGGCTTTGCTTGAAGGAAGAAGTCCCTAATACGTATGTGAATAAGGCTATCGATCGTCGATGGTGATCGCAAGGTGCAAGAGGCAAGTCACAAATCACGATAGCCAGAGATGACAAATTAGATTAAGCAGCATCGACAATAATAACTAGTGAAGGGGAGCACACAAATAGAGGAGTATCTAGTCGGTTTATCCAACGATCCATAGATATGTGATATGCATCGATGGATACTAGCAAAATTGATGACGATGTTCATGGTCGATAAGAAGGTCAACAACTAACTATAGTACTAATTGGTGGTACCAACAAGGGTGACAATGTTTGTAACTGAGTGTAAGAGAAGTTGTAGTAGTAGCGGTCGCAAGAGGAGTAATGATTTTTTTTATAAAAAAAAATTTTGAAATAAGAGGGGTTTGATACCATGAAGAATTAAAATTTTTATTTTATTCATCAAGTTAATTATTTATATAAATTTTGAAGAAGAGAATCGTATACTCAAAAAGTATATAATCAATTAAGGGTATAAGGATTACAAGGGTAATCATTTCATATTTACTTCCATGATCATCTTCTATCACATTCATGGGGAGCTCCGCTACCCCCTCCCCTGCAACCAAGCGTTCCTGAGCTGCACATGGACGGGTTCTCCGAAACACTGGGCTCTCGCAAGGCAGAAGTGAGTACAGAATCCCAGCGACGACTTCACGCGGGTGGTGTCGAGGATGAAGCACGCTGGGGTGTCCATGCCGCGCCCTTGCGCTACCAGCCCCAACGTCCTGCGGGCGCCACCGGCCACGCAACATGTTGCTGTGGCCTCCGCCCCGCTCTCCTCCTCCTGCTCCAGCACCTCCACCAGGATGATCGCGTCGGGCGTGCGGCTCTCCCGGTTCCACCTCTTCTTGATCCGCGGCCAGCTCTCCGGCAATGCCGCTTCGCTCTCCAGTCGCACTCCGGGCGCGCCGCCGACGGAGAAGATGCGCATGAGACAGGGCTCTTCGCCTACGTTCCGGACTATCTGCACAACATTGCAATTGAGATAAGCCAAAGCCAAGCAAACAAGGAAGAAAGGTTGCAGAAGGGAGCAGACGCGATCTCTTACCTCCCCGATGGATTCCCTCATCCACTGGTCCAGCTTTTCGGGTGTCACAGTCTCCCTCGGTTGCTCCTCAGGAAAAGAACGCTCCAGGCGGACAAAGGAGGAGGAGATCCCCTTCGTCGCGCTGTGTCCCGCCGCTTGGGCGGCCCTGAGGCTAGCTTTTGCACCCATCGTCCTCCTCCCCCATGGCGCGAGATGGCAGGTCGAAGCGCCGCCTTGCTTCTCCCTCACCTGAAGGAGTTCCCTGGCCGGCCCTGCCGCACGCAGCTGCAAGGCACAAGATGAAGATGCCATCGATCGAGCGGGATCGATAGCCGTCGCCCTCCGCCTCCTCGGTCCCTCTTTTATGGCTAGCTACTGATGTGGTATTACGGCCGGAGGAAGGTGGAGGGGAAGGAGGGCCGACGGCAGGCGCAGTCAAACTGTCACCGCGTCCGGCTTCTATTCCCCCACGCCTTGGGCCTGTACCTCGTGCTATCTATCCCATGTGGCCACCATGCACTGATCGGCTGCGGGAAACGAGTCGCACTTGCCGTCGAAACCGTCGGACCCATACGTTTAATTCCGACGTGGATTATTCACATTGGAAGATTATGCTGTTTCAAGTTCAAAGTCAAATTCGGATCCGTGGTGCGTGACTCCGTCACACGTTTAGGTACACAGCGACGACTTGGAGACGATTCCTCGAGGACGGCGGGAGGTGGCCCTCTCGGAGTCGCGCGGCACGGCAAGGCTGAGCTGAATCGTCATCACTCTCGGTGCTCGATCGAGACGACGATGAATGCTTAAGAACAGAAAGGAACACGCGAGCTGTCGACGTCGGGCGCCGGTTCATGAGGGGTAGGGGCTCCAGAAAGTTGCCCTTCTCACACGACCACCATCATCTCATCTTCCTTCCAAGTTCAACCGGCTAAGAAAGCACAATGGACTGTGCATTGCACCGGCCACAGACACGGTCTCAGTCGGAAGCACATGTTGCATGAGAAACGTACTTCATCATCAACCGCATTTAAAGCTTCGAGGCTTCTTGGGGTCCGGAAGCAAACACAGCCCGAGCTTATAGTTTCATTCATGGTACATGAATCACATTAAACACCATGTGATTCATGTTAGATTCATTTGGGCTAATGCTTTGGCATGCATTTCTCATCTAAATCTTATTAACCTTCAAATCTCTTATGTGCAGTTCTGTTGCCGTTAATTATGTCATGATTGAGGTGTCAGTACTATTTATCCTAATCTGTATACGCAAGATTGTCAGTGAAGTTGAGAAAAGTCGGTGGAAGATATGATCTAGGGGTTGTTTGAACGACTTTGTAAGACATGTCTTGAAGTCATCCCTTCCTCTTATTCATCGGAAACATGCACAAAGATCGGAGTCGGACATGGGAGGTTTTCCGGCTCGACCCCTCCGATGGTTTAGTTAATTAGAGCTGGAGTTGGGAGAGATGCAATGTATCAATGCAAGAGGTCCCCCCTCATGTACTAGTCCTAGGGGTGTCTCTTATATTTGTTACCTTGTATTAATGTACATAATTGTTTAAAGATCACCGATGTTATTGTATGTAGGTGTTTAAGGCTCGCTAGCGCCTCAGGCGATCGGCCTGTATGTTGGATGCAAACGTTGCATAAACTATTCAGTGTTGCTCCTTACTTCTTGAGTAACAGGATATGAGGCAATGTCGTCCCATAATTATCAGGGAGTTGAAGTTGATGTAGGGAGCCACCCCCAAGTGAGTGGTAGGTAGCTGTCGTACCCCGGGTTTGCAGCGTTGAGTTAGCTTTGCGTGTCACACTGATTTTGCCACAGCGCCACAAGGGCCCCTCGGAGTGGAATGCCAGGACATACCATATCAAGGAACACATAGAGTAGTTATGTGTTATTTGTAAGAATCATATTCATTTGACTCTTAGGAGAATCATGAGACACGGCTTGAGGACCAGCAGACTCTTAGGAGAATCATGAGACACGGCTTGAGGCCCATGCTGGTCGGGTTGCTAGGCATGTTGATCGGTCTGATGTTTTGAGAATAGGTTCGGCTTCATGTAATCGGAGCCCAACGAGGCTCCAGCATTGCTTTGGTCGAGTCATATCTCGACGTTGAACTGGTTAGGGCATATTTGGTGACGGATTGACCGAGGTTGAGTCAATAATGATAGGTCGAGATTAGGCCGAGAAAGGATTAGCCAAGACTATGTCAACAAAGAATTGGCTAAGAGTAGGTCAGCAAAGAACTGGTCGAGACTAGGTTCGTAAACAACTGGCCAAAACTAGGTCTAAATAATTGGGGGTGGCAAGGTGATGCATCAGATACTATATGAACTTCCTCTATCTTACACATCAGAGCAAAACATACAACGCTAGTTGGCAGTCACATCACTTGATATAAACTGAGATGAACTATGAAAGAAACAGCCAAAACTCGATGCATATAAAAACTCCATTAGTAGGTTCACTGTCAATACATGAAAGAGGGAGTAAGAGCCTGCTTGTATACACATCTCCGAAACCAAAAATTTAGAGTTGAACAGAACAAGATCAAGATGATTCCATGCTTCCTTGAGTTCATTGTCCTGACTCATGAGTTTGCAGATGATGCAGTTTTAGCTCATGTTGTTTGGGAAACTCCAGCTTTGCACAGTGTTGGCAGTCTTCTGATCTGACGATTCGAGTCGGGCTGCTAGTGTAGCCAACTGACCTTTCACGCTTAGATCGATAGCATGAGACCCATCGCTGCAGTAGCTGATGACAAACCCTGCAATTAACGTTGGATCAACGGTGTTTTCCAGCCTCAACTTTCTGAATCCTGTCAGCCTCTGCATCTTCCTAGTGATGAGATCCATCTGTCGGTCATCCAGCTCCACAGCAGATGAAACAGAGACGACAAGAACATCACTTGGCCTGAAGGATCCTTGGTCAGACTCTTTGCCAACATCTTCTATCTCACAGAACTCCTCATTCTCCACAAAGGCTGCATGCATGAAACTTGGATTGAAGGGCTGGAATTTCACACTGCACACTGATATCTTGCATTTCTCTCCGTTCTCAGATGGGTTTTCAAGCTGGAGTAGATGAGGCAGGTTGCGAATGCTGCTGGTGGATCCATCTAATATGTCATTGTGTCGATCAGTCCGAGATCCAACATCAGATGCACCATGAACAGAGGAAGCTTTCTTCATGGGGCTCGATCGGTATGCCTTCAGGGTAGAAGTCTTACGCAATGGCAGGCCCATTAGGACATTTTGACAGGCATCTTGTGCGGTAGAACCTTTAAGGGGGGATGCCGGTTGCCCATTTGGACTGATGGACTGGTTTAAGATGCTCATCTGCAGCCAAATGCTTAATCTGTCAACCTACTGTTCAACACAAACAACACAACATCCAGCTAATATGTTCGATGTCTCAATGACTAGCAATTTGTAATGCATGACGAGCCTCATCGGAGACATCCGAACCTTTTGCAGTATGTTCTACATGCAATTTGAAACTAGGAACCAATCTCAGCATGGAACTGTTAACCTTACACCTGCTTAACAACAAGTGATTCATATCGATACAAGTAGTAAACTTAAAAGATTATATCTTTCCTACAAACCTCTGCATCATGTGCATGCTTTAAGATTACGAAGAGCCTATGTGCTCCAACAGTGCAGCTAACGAATTCGCGTACCATACACTAATAATCTATCTGCATCCTCTTCCTTAATGCACAAGGAATCAAACAGAATCCAAATAAAGATTGCTGTGACTGCAGTAAATAGAACTAAGCAGGGAAAGAGAGGAACCTGTAAGAGGAAGCTGCTCGGCCGGAGTGGAAGGAAACAAGGAGATAAAAAAGGATCAGGTGATTGATGAATGGGTAGAAGTTGGAGAGAGAGAGGGAGAGTAATGACGGGCATAAAACGTAGAGGAAGGGGAGGAGGAGAATCTAAGCACGCTCCCAGCCGCAGAAGCCCCATCTCCGACGCCCTCCTCCACGGCCACTCGCTGCGCTTCCTCGGGCCCAGGGTCCCCATCTTATCTCTTCACTGAGCCGCGGTACGCTTATGGACAAGACCATTCATTGTAGGACACGTGGCACATTTGATGGCAAACGGCCAGATATGAGAATTTTATAGCCTCATTTACCCAATCTTATGTGTAATCAAATCTCTCACACATTCTAACATAACATTTCGATTCGTTGTGTATTGTTTGTTATTAATTGGTTTAACCATTTATTCGTTTACTACATATGATTATATATAATGATTACATATTAACTAATTGTTTTATTCATTTATTATGATTATTTTTTTTTAATCTATTTCTAGAAGTTTCATATGCTTAATGAAGACCCCGATTAACATGTGGCATATGTTTATGAACTAATCTTAACGGGTAATGTATTATTTTTGTCTTATATTTTTAGTATTTAAATAGACGAGAGATACTTTGTTCGCTCTACATGTTACTGAGTGCAGCAGAATACGATAAATCAAAATTTACTTGAAATTGAATTTTAATTTAAATTTATAAAAATTGACATGGAACTAAATCATCATGTTGTCGCTGGAACTCGCGTCTCGACTGAGGTGTCAAGTTAATGCGGTTCGACCAATGTGCGTTGGATTGACTCAGCGAAGTCAAGAGCCTCAGGAAGATGAAGGGATGATCGAATGCAGGGATATTGAAGCTCCTCAGGTTTCGGACAAGGTGCGTTGACCAGCCCAAGACTTGTAAGCAAACCTAAGTCAGGGGATTTATGTTCGTCCAAGTCCCTACGATGACTAAGTTAATTTTGAGGAGAATGATCTATAAAAATCAAATTCACACTAGTCATGGCAGAGATTATTTATACTTGTAGGAGGCAAAAGATCAATTGTACCATAGCATTGAATAGCTTCGACGCCTTAGGTCGAACCTGTGTACTGTCCTGGGTTGGACGACGTCTCTGTCGACCTTCACAGTCTCTTGTTGGCGTGACTATTGTTTTTTATAGGATCAACACGATCCTTGGTCTAGGTCATCTGGGTTGCCAGGATGATAATTCACGTGATCTTCGAGCCATCACATCGGGGGAGACTGATTGGGATAACGTGACTAGTGTCATGGACAATTGAGATGTCTACTTCTCGGCTCTAGCCTAAAGTGGACGGCCCTTCCACCTGAGCCTAATTTCTATCCTATCACATCCCAAAAAAAACATCTAATCTTTCATGAAAGAATTAAATTTAATCAGATTACAAATATCAGCGTATTCTATACATCCCTTCCCCGTGCAGGTAGCACAAACATTAATATATATTAATCGCAGGAATTGTAAATTTTATTTTGTTTTCTTTTCTAGAATGACACTTGAATAAAAACATCCACAAAACATATCATGGAACTTTTGACTGTAACAAAGCCAAGCTGACTTCTCCCAAAAGAGGAGCTTGAGCAGAACTCCAGACCCCGAAAGAAGAACCTCACCCACTAATAGAGAAATCGGTGCCTGAGCGTCTAAGACTTGCTGAAGCTGGTGGCGATGGGGATGACTATAACCAGTATGATCAGGAGGAGCAGGATGATGCCGATGCAGAGCCACTTGCGGCTGCTCCTCTGGTACTCCTTGGCGCACTTGAGCTCCTTGGTGCCGTCCTTGACGTAGTGGGCGGCGCTGGCGACGTGGTGCTCGATGTCGTCCATCTGCTCCCCCTGGGCCTCCACCATCACCGCCATGTCCAGGAACACCTGGTGTAGCTCCAGCAGGCTGCGCTCCACCTCCTTGGCCGCGTCGTGCCGGTCTTGGATCTCGTGTACCGTGGCCAGCACCTTACCCCGCCCGTGCTCCAGCATCGCCTTCTTCACCATCCCCTCGCTCTCCCCGTTGGCGATGATCCGCTCGATCACCTCCTCCTTGGGGGCCTCCCCCGTCACCGTGAAGTAGCGCCGCTCCACCGTCTCCCTGTACTCCGCCATCATCCGCTGCCGCAGCGCCTGGAACTCCATCATCAGCTCCTTGAGCTTTATCCGCAGCCCGTTGGCGACCGCGGTCCGGGTCCGGTCGACGGGAGTGCCCTCGCGGCAGCCAGACAGCCGCCGGTTGGCCGCGTTGGACCGGTCCATGGCCTCGAGCCGGCCGCGGATACCACGGGCCGTCTTGAGCACCCGGACGATGTCGGCATTGATGCGATCGCGGATGCCGCGGAGAGCCTCAGGCTGGTGCAGGGACTTGCTCTCCTCGTTGGCAGCCTGGAGCCGGGCGAGCAGGTCTCGGATGGCGGCCATCTCCTCCTTGACCAGCCCAGCCTCCTCGAAGAAGTGCCGGAGGTGACCGTCGGCGTCACCGGCGGCCATCTCGATCGCGACGTCATCGGCCGCGCCGGACTCCAGGTCCTTGAAGGCCTCTTTCTTGAGGTCGGCGTAGCTGAAGAAGGATTTGGTCATCAGGTCGTTCATCTTTCTGTCGAGCTCTTCTTTCACCGAGAGAAAGGAGGAGGAAGAAGCAGACCGAGGAAAGAGGAGTGCGCTCTGCCTCCCTGTCGAGGTCGAGGCTGTTAAAACAGCGATCGATTCCCAACGGTCATAAACGAGCTGCGGGCTTCCAACGGCTATAGTTTTTGAATCCCGAAGGAGCGCGCGGGGTTCAAATAACGGCTTGGCCAGCCTAACGGTCACTTCAGAGCGTGACATGTCATTTCCTCTTCCCATCAGGAGATGTTCGCGGAGGAGGAGGAAGAAGCCGAAGCCGGCAGAGCAGCAGCTGGGCATGCGCGAATCCCTCAATAATGGCGTGGATGAGGAATGGAAATATGAGACTCCCTCCCTGATGATGATGGTAGGTATCTCTACCTCTCCCTTCTTTCCCTTCTCTCTCTGGTGCCCAAGGCGCCATCCATCGTTCTATTCCTCCTTTCCGCTTCGTTTGGAATCAAGTTTATGTCCTTGCCGTCTGTAATGGCTGACCGGCAAATCTTCCCTTTTTCATATAGAAGATCGATCTCGTTTGAAGTAGCCGATCGAACAGTTCGAGTTGAACGCTCCTGATGGATTCCTTGACCATACGGTAATTTTCCTGAGAAAGGGAATTCTTTTAATGCTATATCAGATCCAGAGAACTAAAAACATGGGAGATCTTTGTGCAATCGTTCCTCTCCTGTAGAAATTGTAGTGAAACTAATGGAACGGGTGATTAGGTTGATCAGATGGAATATGAGAAGACTATATGCGCTTCAACCCTAATCGGAGAACAATCTTGAATCAACACAAAAACCAGTAGAAAGCTTCTTGGAAAGAATCAAATAGTTGGACCCTGGTAGATTGTGCTGATTCAAGAAGATTGTTTTGAAATTAGCACAAATTCTTGAATTCAAGATTTTGTACCTTATGTTACATTCAGTAGAGGAAATAATTATAAGCACTCAAATTTCTTACAACCGTTTGTATTACTTGTTCTCCTCTCCATCATACATAATTGGACCTTGATGCTTTGTATTGAATCAGGCAATTGAAATGTGGCCTCTAATTAAGAAGTAATTCCTAAAACATCTCCAATCTTTATCCCCTTCAGAATGGATCTTACAGTTTCAAAGGAATCTTGAACTTTGAGTAATAATCTCAGTTCTGCCAACTATTTAGACTTGATGTTGCTTTTAGTGCAAGAAGATCAAAACCTAATGTGAGCTGATTTCCTGCTAATTTTTCCCAAACAGTAGTGGGTTTGAAGGTTCTCCTAAAATTAGACAAAAACCCCATATGGGGTTTGGTGACAGAACTAACCTGTTGCTTTTGTGCTTAGACTATAGTGCAGGTCTCCTCGAGATTTAAGTTGCTTGCTACCTATATAATATTAGAATACATAGTAAAGGATGCTATGTACATGCACAAAGGCTAGAACCCAAAATTTTAATGAATGGTAATGCTTTGGTGTTACTAATTGAGAATTCAATGATATATCCTCGGATAAAAAATTGCATTTAATATCATCAAACATTCAAAAAGCTTAGAGACCGGATATTATTATAGAATTCACCATTACTGATGGTTTGCAACCTTTTGCATGTTCATCAAACCGGCACAAAGTGAACAATGATAAAGATAGTTGTGCTGTAAAATATGATGTGGGCCATTTCATTATAGAATTCACCATTCTGATTTTGAAACAGTAAGATTGAAGAGCAGAATCATTCTAATAAGATTATTTCCTCTCTGAATGTAATCTAAGGTACGTGTTTTTTTTTTCTAAGGGCTGTTAATTGATGATTCTAGTTGTGCATTAAGAGATATAGTATGAATAGTCTCCTCATCTGTTTGTGCTTGATCCTCCTGAAATGACAACAATGTCAATTGCTCTTGTTTTGCATTCTATATTCCTCAATATAAGGTTGGTCATGATTGTATTATTGCTGCAAGCAGTTACAGTTTCTGGTTGAGGAACAACTAGAGTAGATATGTGTTATTTATAAGAATCAGATTCATTTATATGGCTTCAAGCTCTGTTGTGCAACAAATACCTGAGAAAACATACTTAGACAATCTGATCATGAATGAGAGAAATTGTGCTAATGAAGGGCTCATATCATGAAAGAATCACATGCAAGTGAAGTCAGAAATTATGTTGTCTCCTTCTCCTCAAGTATCATGAAAATGGACACTACTCAATTACCTGGGTTGGAAGATAAATATATGTTTATTTTACTATGAGTCTAAATTAGAAGGTTAAACTGTTGAAGCAGAGTGCCATATTTATTAACATAAAAAAATTTGGGAAAGATCTTTATACATCAGGTCCTGAAGCTTTCATCTGAAGATATGCTGATTCTTGTTAATTTAGTTCCCAAGCATCCTATTTATTCTTCACTACAGTTTTATTCTTCAGTTATAAAGGAAGATTCTTCCTTTAAACTTTACTTCCACTAGCTTCCAACCTGTAAGAATGATGCACCATGAAGTTAGAGAATATATTCCCTTCCATAAGCTCACTTCTGCGGGCTCGTTTTGTGATCTTAAGTGGCCATGGTTAGCAGTCTCTTCGTACTGATGAAAGCCCTCCATACTCGCTGGGAGACTGGATTGCATAATAGTTTTTTGTTTGCCTCGTCTGTCTTGATTGCCATTCTTCTGTCATTATTTTGTCCACTTTTCTCAAAAATCCTGGTCTTCTTCTTTCCTCTTCTGATTTCTACCTCAGTATGTTCCATGGCAGTGTATCTATTTATTTTGTCAGGTAAAGAGTCAGCCAAAGAAGAAGTCCTCATCAGCAATGGAGAAAATTCTGCGCCTGGAGTGATCAAGGTCTATGATGAAATAAATTGCAGTGTCTATAACAACAAAATTAGAGTGGCCTGTTTCTTCTTCAAGTCAGATATTGGATGGCTTGACAGTTTGTCAGGGGATGACGGCGAGCCGATCAACTTTGCAGGGAAATTAGAGGCAGGAAATGGCACTGGTGCTTTTGAAGAGGGTGTTGAATTGCTCAAGGTGGATAACATGGCTGAAGGAGTGTGGAACTACTACCTTGGAAGATCTTCAAAATGGCACTACTACCACAAGGGTTTGATGTATGAGATAGCACAGTAGGTACTTTCCTATCTGTATGTTTCTGCCAATAAATTGGAACATTATTGCAGCTAATAATTTGTCGACCAACCAAACATTAGATCTCATTTTTCACTTTTGAATGACATGTACCAAGTGATATGTTTGTATGGTTCTTCTGAAATCTCAGGTAGCTTGACTTACCATGCATTGTATTGACATTAATTAAATTGATTGCTTGAATCACAAAGCACTAATGTATGAGCCGATGAACAGAGCTAAGAATAGTTGTTGTCATTAATTGCTTGATACAAGCCTAAGTAGATGGCTTTTCCTGGGAGATTCTTTTTGTCTATTAAGGCTTGAAATTATGAAACTTTCATATTTATAATTATCATAATATTATAAAATTTTAGAAAAGAGTTATCAAAAAATAATATAAGGCCTAAAACAAATGTATCTAAAAATCAGTTTAGTTTTATGTTTGGAAGATCAATCATAGGAGCTATTATTTATTAAGATAATTAATAAAAGTATAGAAAGAAAAAATATATATATATATATGATTTTTAATGACCTAGAGAAAATCTATGATAGAGTTTTTATATTAAAAAATATCCACTAATTATATTAATATTATTAAATATATAGTAATATAATTGTTAGTGTTAGAACTAAAGGTTTTAGATTAAATATGACTAAGATTGAATATACAAAATATAATAAAAGATTCTAAAAATAAATAAAAAATATAATTAAATTAGATGAATAAGAAGTCTCTTTAAGTAAAATCTTTATGTATCTTAAATCAATTATTCTATAAGATGGAGAGATCGGTAAATATATTATTCGTAGAATAAGAATACGATAGTTAAAATAGCGAGGGGGTGTCAGGAGTATTGTGTGATTATCGAATACTTTTGAGGTTAAAAAATTTTTTATAAAAGACCAACAATGTTCTATGGATTTGAGTATTGGGTATTAAAAAAAAATATTATTGAGATAAAAATATTGAGATGGATGTGTGGAACTACTAGGAAAGATAGGAAAATAATTATTTATGAAGAATTGAAAGATAGGAAAAGAAATGAATAACTATTTATGAACAATTTCGATAGAGTATAAGATGAAAAAAATTATTTAATATAATAAGTATGTACCAAGGAGACCTCTAGATATGATAATATAAAATAATTAATATTAATGATACGAGGAGAGATAAATGATGGCATAAATATATATGAATATAAATTATAAATAAAAAAAGTAATCTGAACAAGCATATGATATTTTATAATTTTTTGATAAACAATTTATATAATTGATTTGATGTATAATTTATTATTATTATTATTATTATTATTATTATTATTATTATTGTACAACCGTTGGTGTCAGAAACTTTGTGCTGGTGGTGGTGATTTTGTACTGAAGAATTGAATTGCCCCCCATGAATTAAGTCAATTTTGGTGTACAATTATTAAGGGTTCAAGCATCTGATTCAACAAGAGCATCATCTTTTCTGGAAGGATTCCTCTTTGTACTTTAGCTTTTAAGCCATGAGCAGATTGCTTGCAGTAAAAATACTACTACTCCCCACAAGACTCGTTTGGTAGACCCCAAAGCAGCATTTGTTCCGCAAGATCATGCTGATGGGCTGCTCTACCTTTCATTCCCTACCCACTGGTTTTGCAGCATTGCATGATGACTCTGACAAGTCTGTCATCACTGTGTTCATTAGTGTTACAATGAGCACTATAGTTTTGGTTCTGTATTCGACGTATTTGTGTGCTTAATGACCTAAAAGAAAATAAAATTCGCTGACTGAGCCCTAAACAAAATAAAACAAAAAAATATTCACTTATTGATGAAATAATTCTACTACTTATATAAAGTTTATAACAAAGGTTAAGATTTTTATTCATCTTTATTTACTGTATGTCTATTCTACACTTTAAAAAGAAAATAACAAAGGTGCTTCAATGTTACCTTAACGATTAATTCATCTTTAAATAATATCCTACTAATTCATACATGTATAAAAAAATTAGAGCTAATGTAATTAGCTACCTGTAACATTCAGTCCATATACTTAAGTTATATTAATATTCTTATAATTACGGAAGCGAAACATGTAGGTCCATTTATCCTAATCCTATCAATTTTATCAACAAAAATATAAAAATAAAAATATAAAAAATAATTATAATAATTCAGTTAATGATGACGAACGATGACACTAGTGACAGAAGGTGACACCACTAGTGGTCGTAGGTGATTGTTGTGGATGAAGAGAGTGACGACAAGAGGTGATAGTCGCTGTATATCAACGTTGACGTTGATGTAGTTATCGAGTATCGAAAGATACGCTCTTCATTTTCATCGGTGATCCTTTTCTCACTCGACAACTATGTTAGGTCAACATAATATTTGAGTGACGAAGGGGTCACTTGATATTTACATCAGCATTGGCACAGTTGCCAAGTAACAAAAGAGCCACTGGTGCAAATATTGAGTGACATTGCTTTTACATTTGTGACATCAATACGGTTACCACGTCAGGAAAGGACTATCGATGCAAATGTTGAGCAGTATCATTGATATCTACATTGGTGGCCCTTTTATTGCTTGGCAACTACATCGACGTCAATGTAAATGCAAAGTAATCCTGATTTCTCATCATCGTTCTTCTCATTCATAATAGTCACTTGTGGGTCCCAACAATATTGTCATTCCCTGTCACCAACTAGAATACTAAAATTATCATTTTTATCCTTTTTATTTTCATTAGTAAATAATATCCTACTAATTCATACATGTATAAAAAAATAGAGCTAATTACATATTATACTATGTAATTAGTTATCTTTAACACTCAGTCCATATACTTAAGTTATATTAGTATTCTTATAATTACGAAAGCGAAACATGTAGGTCCATTTATCCTAATCCTATCAATTTTATCAACAAAAATATAAATATAAAATATAAAAAATAATTATAATAATTCAATTAATGATGATGAACGATGACACTGGTGGTAGAAGGTGGCACCATTAGTAGTCACATGTGATTGTTGTGGATGAAGAGAGTAGCGACAAGAGGTGATGGTCACTGTGTATCAACGTTGACATTGATGTAGTTGTCAAGTAGCGAAAGAGTTGCTCTGCATTTGCATCGGTGGCCCTTTTCTCACTCGACAACTATGTCAGCATCAACATAATATTTGAGTGACGAAGGGGTCACTTGACATTTATATCAGCGTTGGCACAGTTGCTAAGTAACAAAAGAGCCACTGGTGCAAATGTCGAGTGACGTTGCCTCTATATTTGTGACAGCAATACGGTTACCACATCAGGAAAGGGACTATCGATGTGGTGATGAGAGATCAGGATTACCACATCAGGAAAGGGACTATCGATGCAAATGTTGAGCAGTATCGTTGTACATCTACATTGGTGGCCCTTTTACTGCTTGGCAACTGCATCGACGTCAATGTAAATGAAAAGTAATCCTGATCTCTCATCATCGTTCTTCCCATTCATAATAGTCACTTGTGGGTCCCAGCAATATTATCATTCCCTGTCACCAACTAGAATACTAAAATTATCATTTTTATCTTTTTTATTTTCATTAGTAAAATCGATATTTAAATAAATTTAAATATATATTTTTTTAAATTATAGGGATGTCAATATAGTTTTTTAAAGTGTAAGGATCCACAAAATATATACTTAAAAAATTTCAATAAATAAACCTAATCTTTAATATAATAATATACAAAAATTAGTAATTTATGTATGAGAACAAATACCAAGTACTGTTTTGTTGTGGAAATTTACTTTGATAAATTGACAATTCCCCTCTTTTATTTTTTTCTAAAATTAATTTTCACCTTAAAATGTTCGTGAGTTGGTTTACGAAAATACTAACTAACATCCGGAAATAAATATGAGATTTTATTTTAAGATGTAATATGACATATAATAATTTTTAGATATTAGGGCCCTAATTTTCCAAAAAAAAAATTGGCCCCTTCCATATAATAATACGTAAACTAATTTTGCCGGTGGACAAGTATTCATAGTTCCCGGCGGCGAGAAGAGCTCAAAGTGTTCGCTTGGAGGAAACTTCTACTCCTAAGAAAGAAAAGGCCCCGCCGGTGAGGAAGAGGATCTGGATGTGGTGCTCTCGGGGCCGAAGCTAAAGCCTACCGAGATGCCACTACAGTGATGACCATCATCGCTGAGAGCCCTAAGAGCCGGTTCTACATATACTGGGGGATCATGCCGGAGCGTCACGAATGGGAAGGCTGTAATGGTCTTCAAGGATGGATGGAGATGATCGGTCGGAGAATGGCGCGCCTATGGTGAGTCCCAAGTCCGCCTCGAGTAGTTTGAGAATACCAGGTGATCTTCTAAGATCTCTTTTTCGGAGATCCGCAATGCCCTAATTTTGTTTTATTATTAATCCATTTGTCTACACTTCAATAATTGGTGAAAATTTCGGATTAAAATGCTCGGGGACGAGTTCTCATTTTCGTTAGGGTGTTGCATAATGTTATTTTCTTGTTTCTGTTGGACAAGGACTGGTAGACTGACGAACCATTAATTCTCGAACGATGCTTCTTAGATCGTTCTTAGTTGATGGGAAGGAAATAGGAAGTATCTGATTTCATTTCGATGGGGACTGTCATTGGACTCCCATATCCTTTCCTTGGCTACATGGAATTTTGAGGTGTTGATCGAGCAGAAAATGATACGAAAGAAAGGAAGTTAGACACTTGTCGCTTAGCCCATATTGGTTTTGCTACGATCCGGAGAGATGGCTAAGTGGCACCAACTTTTGTTTGTATCGATTCGCTTCTCGCTTCTTTGGGCACCGCGGCTCACGTTTGCTCTATATGATTATTTACTATAATCTTCATTTTCCTGAATGTTACATGTAAATCCAACACTCTGTTACCAAACTCTTGTCATATAGTGCTCTTCCAAAATCAATACAATCCTTTTCTTATGCTATGGTTTACTAAATTGTCATTTTGCAATTATATCTATGCTTGTCTACTTCATCATTGCATTTGAGTTCTCCACAATATCCATCTCAAAATTAGTTTGTTTAGCTTTTGATGTTTGAAATAGATGGTGTTCCTTTGGCTTGCTTTTTCACTCGTGTCTTCTGTTTTGGTTATTTAGCGACAGATATATTGATCTCTTGACACCTAACACTAAGTTATTAATCCTATTTGTTGATATTACCAAACTTGTAACGATCTCTCTTTTTGAATGTTGCAAAGTGTGTCAGTATTGCTCATCAATATGTTCCACATACTTGACTCTTTTCTTGCATGGTTTATACTAGCCGAATATGTTTGCATTTGCTTCATCACCCAATGTTTCAGTTCTTTTTTATGTACATATCCGTCAATTTTAAATCTACACAATACATTTAGTTCTAGTATCTGTGCTGGCTGATCACCATATGATCTCAGATGGTCAGACCTACTGTTGTTGGAAGTCCTTGGCTTAAATGATTCCATATTAAGAATAACAAGTCTTATTAATGAACACTAGTCATGGAAATCACAAAGTTAAGTAGAGATCAACTCCAGACATGGGTTCATCCCATAGTATAGAAGGCTTTAAGACAATAAGCATAAGGCAAGTCATCAATGTCATGTAAAATGCGGTTGAGCCTCCTATATACAATTATCTTAAAGGATTTTGGTATTGCTTAAAGCCTTAAACCATAAAACAGTTACCTAAAGTGTTGGAGGAATTATATTCAAGTTTTGTAATAGACACAGAAATTACATGTATGGTGTTGTGTTTTAGAGATTGGAACTGATAAAAGATAGGATTTAGTTAGCTGATAAAATATAGGATTTAGTTAGGATTTAGATATGATTTCCTAAACTGAATGAGTAAATCTCGTATGTTAGTTGAGGGAAATCATATCTAAATCCTAACTAAATCATATCTTTTATCAGGAACTGTATCATGAAACAGCCAACCTCTGACCTCCCATACATTAGTGTAAGAAGTTAAAACCAGTGTTACGTCTTGTATCATACAACAAAACCATTTCTTTGGCATCAATCATCAAGAGACCTTAATTTTGCATAAAATATTCTGTATTGTCCTATGGCCTAGGTAAGTATGGGCTAGGCCTTTAGTTATGCAGACCATGAGCATTTATCATTCATGAAACTTCCCATGGATTTTATCATGTTATTGCTGATTGAGACCTTCAACTTTGTAGAGAGATTTGGATACTGCTTTCATTGTTGTTCTTCTCTTCTCGATCCAATTTTCATGGCCTGGCCTTCTGGGATTATGGCTGGCTGATCTACGAGGACAAGGCAGTTCTCCATTCTTTTTATGCATCAGTAGGTATGACTAGCTTATCAAACATTGATGTTGTTTGGGAACATCTACTTGAGCTTTTCTGTGTGTTTGGTTTAGTTTTATCTTGATGATTCTCTCACATTATTCCTCTCAGTAGCTGGATACAGACAACCAGGCTTCGAGCTAATAACAAATGCAGCTCATATTCAATGATGAACCTAAGCTCTACTGCATAGTGACTATAATAAGGGCATAGAGACAAAACAAGGCTCTTTGCTCATGCAGGGGGCCAAGAAAGCATAGAAAATGAAATGCACCTGTTGCTGATATGTTTGGATGATAACTTAAGGAGTGCAGAGAAGAGGAGTAAAGAAAGCAACCAAAGAGACAAAAAAGAAAGAAAGAAAGAAAGAAACACTCAAAGTTCCCTTCCCCTCCCTCTGAATCTTCTTATTCTTGAAAGATGGGAGTAAACAAAGAAGGTATGGATGAGAGTTGGTTCTCTCTATTTTCTCTATTTCTCTGAACCCTCTATATCAAGACTGATTCATGCTGTCATTCTTAGTGTCTTCAGGCTTGCAGTGTTAGGTTAAAACAGACTGTTGATCACATGATGAGCTCAATGGTCATAAGCATTTGGTAAATGGTCTTCTGTCCAGAGATGGATCTTCTACCAGTGGACTGGGTCTTGGTCAAAGGAATAGCTTTGATGACTGATTCAAACCGGCAACCAAATAGTGGTTTCAAAGTCAATCTGAAGAGATGAATTTGCCAATCCTGGAGGACCACATGTTTATTTATAAAAAAAATAGAAAAAAGGTATAATTATATTTAAAAAATCAAAACATCAATAATTGTGGCTTCAGTATAGACAATAACTTAGGGCTTGATCCTAAAGTCTTGTAGACTTTCTTTTAGATGTTTTTTTTTTCTCTTTTCAATATAAACTCTTTAAAGGACAGAATATCTTGAAGAACACTTTTTTTTTTTTGTCATTTTTGGATAATCTCGATCTACATGACCATATTACTTCTTTGACTTTTCAGATTCAATTAGGATTTTTTTTAAAAAAAAAATCAGTCTATCCTATCTGATTTTGGTAACTATAGAATTGAATGGTCAAAGCTATACAGGAAATTGATATGCTTCTGGATGAACTTGTAGTCCACTATCTTGAATAATATTGGAGAAGTATAATAATGGTGGTTGTCTCTGTCCATACTTAGTGGGAAGCTCTGATGGTGACTTAAGTTACCATATGCATGTTCTTGGGCACATATATGAAGTTGTTCATCACAAATGGTCCAAGTAGTGCAAGGCTAGTTTTCCTGCTTTCTTGTGCATCAAGTCCTTTCTTATTGGCCCACTTATCCACTAATGGCTCACCCTTGTCCTAAGCTAACACTATGCTAAGCTTGTTTTGGGTACTCTCCTTTTCTACTCTATTCGACATGCATTTGCATTCTCCAAGCCCGAAGAAAAATATTCACATGTTAGTCGACACTACTCACCTAATTAGATATATGATTAATCTTATCAGGATATTACAATCTCCTGCAGTTAAAAATACATGCATGCCATAATCTGATGAGAGTGCACAATTAGTCACATTACTCAAATGTGTCAAACTCCCACGAAGTTAGAGTTAGGGGTTATTTGAGTTGATATTAAACTCATGTAATGTCCAAAGTCTATAGAATCACTTGAGAAGTGAAATGATTTGGCTCGTTGGAGCAGTATTATTATTAGCTAATGATTGGATAAGCATCGATCAAAGGTTGTGGTGCCCAACCCATCGAAGTAGTAGCTATTACACGCCTCTTTATTCTCCAATCCACGTAATGACTCCAAACAAACATCAAACAAATGTTGACCGAAGATTACTACAACACACGGGGGTGGTTCCGGTTGACTCGGTCCATTGCCTCCTCACTTCTTGGGTGCAAGGCGGCTCTTGATCTCCTCCACCTCCTTGGTGCCGATCTGGAAGGCCTTGGCGAGGACGTTGTCGGGCACCGACGGGGTTGCCGCGAAGAGGGTGGCAGCGATGGACTGGGTGCCGGGGAGCTGGCTGTTGAAGCCGGCGATGACGGCGGCGGGCACCGCGCCGTTGTTCTTCTGGAAGTGGACCAGCCCACGGGGGAAGACGAAGACTTCGCCCTTGGTGATGGTCTTGGCTATCAGCTTGTTGGCGGTGGTGATGAAGCCCACGTCGAGGGTGCCGTCGAGGACGAAGACGATCTCGGTGGCGCGCGGGTGGGTGTGGGGCGGGTTCAGCCCGCCGGGGGCGTAGTCGATGCGGGACAGGGACACCCCCAGGGTGTTCAGCCCGGGGATCTTCTCGACGTTGGCGCCGGTCACGAGGGAGCCCATGGTGTTGTTGGTGGCCCCCGGCGTGGCCAGCCCCTTGAAGAAGAAGTCCGCCTCTGTCACGTTTGCCGCCGGCTTGCAGGCGAACCCATTCAGCTTGACGCCTGCACGCGGCGGTGGTCAGTTTGCAGGAGAAAGAACAGCCTCTGATCTCCGCATAATAGATCTGTTACCTGAGCCAGGATCTGCCACGCATATGTCTTGCAGCATGTCAGGGTCCGCGGCAAGGCAGGGAGGAACAACGAGGAGGGAGAAGAAGGCGAGCAGCATCAGCGAAGGCTTGGTCATGGCGGTCATCAGTAGCATCAACGTTGCTGTGCTTGGCTTCTTGACTTTTAGGCTGCCCAGAAGAGAAGAAAGCGATGAACTTGGCAGGGAAAAGGGGTGCTACTACATATGTATATATAGAAATATTCAAGGGGGTTGGTGTGAAGTGTGTCGTGATGCTGTAGCCATGAAATGGACCTCAAGCCAAGAAATGAGGGAGCGAAGACCAGAGAAAGAGGCATGAAAGGTGCAAAAAAATACATGAAGTGCATTAAAAAAGCAGAGATGCTTCCAGACTGTGTAACCTAATCTTGCCAACCAGCAACCTTAAGATGATTGATAACGCTGGCACACGACATTAATATGATGTTGGATAAGGTTCTTCCCTTGAAAGTTCAGCTTGTCATCAGAAACGTTGATGAGAAAAGCTGCTTCCTTATCCACCACACCCAAATCGGAGCAAGCAACCTGTGACAGAAATCAAGGCTGCCTGTAACAATTTGGAGTGGAAGCTATGAAGTGAAGCTTGATCTACCTGATGCTTGCAGCAGGTGGCACCACCAAACACACAAACACATCGAGTAACAGTCGTTTAACAAAGTTGGATCACAGAAGGGGGATTTGGATGGATGGACGGTAAGACTGCATGTCGAACAGTTGATGTGCATGTGATATGAATCACACGAGCCAACAACCGAAAAGGATAGCGTGCAATTGTCGCGACCGCTGCTGTTGGCGTTTTGCAAATGAGGACGACGAGAAAACTACTCGCCAACTCCCCAAGTATAGTAATTGAAGCTATCGACTCAGAACAGTCTGTTGTTGTTGGCCAAGACAAATATACCTCAAAAATTTAAACTCATAATGCAAAATCCCGAAAAATTATAAGTTTGTAGCCAATCAAAATTCATTATATCTCTTAAATCCTTATTTTGCACGCATAAGTTTATTGGATTTAGATTATAGTAATATAGTAAGGATAGAGATTATACGGTTTATAGCTCAGTTTATTGGATTTTGATAGTAAAAAAATTCATGAATATTGTATAGTTTACAAAGGATATCTTTCAACTCAATTAAAGATTTAGAGTGTTTTTTTTTTCATCTATTACGCTCCTAATTAAAAATAATTTAATTGCCTTTGACATCTCATGTATTAACATAAAGTATAATATAATAATTTGAACAACTTACGAGCTAATAGAATTTGGTCTGTGATACATTATTATTCGAAGAACAAGATATCATCACAAGTAAGACTAACTAATTTATTATACTTGTCTCTCGATAATAATTAGGAGCTCTCTATTATCACATTATTCTCTCATATTGTTTTATATTCAAAACCTGAGATTCTTCTTTCTATCTCTAGTGTTTACTTAGATGCCCTCGTCAATGAGCATGAACATAAAAAAAAATAGCTTCATTTATAGAATATTATGCTTATGAGAAAAATAAGATATTATTATAAGCTTTTCCTAATCTAATTCTATCATAAGTGTGTTCGATGATGAGTGTATGGGACATGTATGTATCATGTTTATATGTATCAAAATATGAAGATAAAAAAAAAATTATCTGCATTTTACATCTTCTTCAGTATAATTATGCATTTTTGGTTTCCTCCGATATTACACTAAAAAAAAATTAAAATATAATATGAATCAAAATGCAATGATTCTTAATTCATTAAATTCTACTGTTGATATAAACAAAGCTAGTTGGTGTCATGCTACATGGCATCAATATCTCCTCTAATATTTTCAGAGGACAAAAGTTTATTTTCACATAGAAATTTGTGGATCATGTAAAAACCATTTTTATCTACTGCGCTAACATTATACTGCATGAGTCTCACCTTGGCTGCGCTGAATCATCTATTTATTCTACTCACCATTCACTTTAATATGAAACTATTAAAATCTTGTTTATATATATTCGTTCAGTAATATTTGTCATGGGATAAAAAATAAAAGGGAAAATATTTCATCCAATGAAACCATGTTCAAAGTTTCTGGAAAAGAAAATCAATTTGAAAGTTTTTTCAGATGTGATGTTGACTTGTATTTTATGTTTAAAAATATTATCAAACAACTACTTTGGTTATTTAACAAATTAAATGTGAGACAAAATTGCCTTGAAAGGCTGCAATTGTTGCTACCTTTGAATTTTCAGACTAAATTATGATATATTATTTTTTAGGTGTAGTGTTGGACTGAGCTAAGAGCCCATTAAGATGTATTGGGCTTTAACTTGGGCTTGGTCTTTTGGGCCGTGCTATTTCTCAACCTATATTATTATATATTATTATAAATCAGCTTGACGCATTGCTTGACCTACCAACCTTGATTGGGCTTTAACTTGGGCTTGGCCTTTTGGGCCGTGCTATTTCTCAACCTATATTATTATAAATCAGCTTGACGCATTGCTTGACCTACCAACCTAATCTGGTAAATCTTGAGTCGCTTAAGGAATTGAAGATTTTGTTGGACAGATGGTCCAGATTTAGCTTATAATATAATTTAGTGAAGTCTATAGTCCAAAACTTCACTTATATTAACCTAGACCCTAGATTAGGTGGCTAGGATTTAGATTAAGAAGGTAGCGATGGCTGAAAATGTGGGAGAGAGAAAGAAGACTATAGATTGATAGTAGAGGTTAGAAAACAAAAATCTAGGAAAGGGAAGAAGACAAAAACATGAAAAGATTATTCTCAATCATTCATATATCAGATTAGATCGGTTTGCAATGAATTCTTACTATGATCTCTTGGGAAGGTTTTGGATAATGTGTTTGGTATTATAGTCCTTGTATCCCTGTGATTCTCTTGTGGCTGTTGCTTTGGGCTTGGGCAAAAAGCCTTAAGATTTGTATATTAATTATTTTGATAGTGAATTTTCTCTACCTTATCCCATGGTTTTTACTCTTCGAGTTGAAGGGGTTTTCCATGTAAATCTTAGTGTTCATCTGATTGTGATTTCTGTTTGATTTTATTGTGTGTGACGGTCTACTAATATTTGTCCATATATAAAGTTTATTCTTATTTTATTCTCATCAACTATTATCAGAGCAGGGTTTTGGTAGCATTTACTCTTTTGTATTTAAACATGGAGGTAGATAATATTTCTCGCATGATTAGTTTAAATGGAAATAATTGGATGATATGGAAACCAAGAATGACAAATCTATTATATTACAAAGATTTATATGGACCTTTGCAAGGGGATAGTACAAAGTCCACAACTATGACAGATGATGAGTGGAAGAGATTAGATCAAAAAACTGTTGGCTTTATTCATCATTAGCTTGATGATAGTATCTTTTATCATGTTTCTAATGAAAGTTCTGCTTACTCTCTTTGAAAAAAAGTTAGAAAGTCTTTATGAAATAAAAACGACTAGCAACAAAACTTTTCTGATTAGAAAACTTGTGAACTTGAAATATAAAGAGGATATTTCTATTCCTAAGTATTTGAATAAAATGCAGAGTATTACTAACAAGTTATCCTCTATGAAAATATCTCTTAATGATGAGTTGCAAGCATTGTTACTTCTCAGTTCTTTGCCAGAAAGTTGGGAGACACTGGTAGTTTACTTCAATAATTCTGCACCAAATGGTATTATCACAATGAGTCAAGTAACAAGCAGTTTATTGAATAAGGAGCTGAGTAGAAAGAATTAAGCTACTTCTCAGATTGATTCACAGGCACTTGTCTCAGAGAATAGAGGAAGGTTAAAATCAAAGGATAGAAGTGGTTCACGCATAAGTAAAAGTAAGTTAAGATCAATAAAAGATATTATTTGCTACAATTGTGGTGAGAAATGATATTATAAGAATCAATGCAAGCAACCTAAGAAGAACAAGAAAAAAGGAAAATAAGTGGAGCATACAGAGTCAAAAGAGATTATCACAATTACAATGCATGGTAGTAATTATTTAATTTTATCTACTTCTGATGATATTTTTTCTTGTGTGTGCCAGGATCTCGAGTAGATAATTGACACAGGTGCTTCTTATCATGCTATACCACTGAGGGAGTTCTTTGCAACATACAAGTTTAGAAATTTTGGTGTTGTCAAGATGGGCAACTATGACACATCAGACATTATTGGCATGAGAGATATCCATATAAAGACCAACCTTGGCTGCAAGTTAGTGCTTAAGGATGTGAGACATGTGGTTGACTTAAGACTGAATTTAATTTCAGTTGGAAGGCTGGATGATGAAGACTTTGATGTCATATTTCATAAAAGGGCAGTGGAAGCTCAGTAAGGGTTCTATTATTATAGCTAATAGGAAAAAATATCATACATTATACAAATTGCAGGCTAAAGCTTGTAGTGAGCAATTGAATGCTACAGAGAAAGACTTCAGCATGAAGTTGTGGCATAGGCAACTAGGACACATGAGCGAGAAGAGGATGTAATAACTTTTCAAAAGAGAGGTATTACCAGACCTCAGAGGCACATGTTTGAATCCTTGTATTGATTGTTTGGTTGGTAAACAACATAGAATTTTTTTTATTAGTCATGTCTTATCTATAAAAATACATGTCTTGGATCGTGTCTATACAGATATGTGTGGTATTTTGAAGACAAAAACTCCTAGTGGATCTGTTAATATTTTCAGTATTAGTGGTGCACTTTATTTTATTACTTTTATAGATGATTTTTTCAAGAAAGTTTAGACCTATGCTTTGAAGACCAAAGATCATGGTATTAGTCTCTTCAAGGAGTTTCATACCAGAGTTGAAAGGGAGACAGAAAGACAATTGAAATGCATAAGATTAGATAATTATAGTGAGTACAAAGGATTGTTTAATGATTATTACAAGTCATATAGCATCCAACATGAGTTGATAGTTCCTAGTATACTTTAGCATAATGCAATTATAGAGAGAATGAACCACACGATCATGGAAAAGATTAGATGTATGCTTTCACAGGCCAAGCTACCAAAAAGGTTTTGGGATAAGGCTTTGAGGACTACAGTTGATGTAATCAACTTATCACCATATACAGCTCTAGATGGTGATATTATAAAGCATGTATGGTCAGGGAAAGATGTCTCCTATAGGCATTTAAGAGTGTTTGGTTGTCGTGTATTTGCACATATTCCAGACAATGAGAGGTCCAAGCCGGATGGTAAGACAAAAGAGTATATTTTCTTTAGTTACTCATATGATCAGTTTGGTTACAGGCTTTAGGATCTAGAAAAATAGAAAGTATTCAAAAGCGGAGATGTTGTCTTCTTTAAGGATCAAACCATTGAGGATTTGAATAAGGAGGCACTAACTAAGACTTATATACTGTGACCCAGTTACTCCTCCAAGATATCAGGGTAATGGAGGAGATGTGTAGGAAGATGGTGCAATGTCAGATGTTGATCTACCTGCAAGACATGTTGAGCAGGAAGAAGAAAGAGAGGAAGTTCCCACAGAACCTCAATAAAGAAGATCTTTTAGACTATATCAACCTTCCAGAAGATACTTTACAGATAAGTATGTGATGCTTACTGATGCAGGTGAACCAGAGAGTTACCAGGAAGTAGTTGAAAGTGAGCATAAAAAGAAGTGGTTTATTGCTATGCAGGAAGAGATGAATTCTCCACAGAAGAACCACACATATGGTTTGGTACAACTACTAGAGGGAAGTAAAGTTTTGAAGAACAAGTAGGTTTTAAGGTTGAAGACTCAAGAATATTGTTCTCAACCAAAATACAAAGCTAGATTGGTAGTGAAAGGCTTTAGTCAAAAGAAAAGTATTGATTTTGAAGAAATTTTTTCTTCTGTTATTAAAATATCTTCTATCCGTGTTGTTCTTCGTATTGTTGCTAACCTAGACTTGGAAATTGAGCAATTAGATGTGAAAATAGCTTTTCTTCATAGTGATTTGGAGGAAAAAATTTATATGGAGCAACCAGAATGCTTCAAAGTCAAAGATAAAGAAAATCTTGTTTGTAAGTTGAAAAAGAGCTTGTATGGGCTGAAGCAAGCTCCTAGACAATGGCATAAAAATTTTAATTTATTTATGGTTAAAAATAGATACAAAAGAATAAATTTAGATTATTGTGTGTACATCAAACGGTTTGGTGAGAATTTTATTATTCTCTTACTTTATGTTGATGATATGCTTATCCTTGAAAAAAATATGCTTGTGATTGACAAGTTGAAGAATGAACTAATTGAGTCTTTTGCAATAAAAGACATGGGATCAGCAAAATAAATACTGGGCATGCAGATTTCTCATGACAGAAGAAAGAGAAAGATTTGGTTGTCATAGGATAAATAAATTGAGAAGGTATTGGATAGGTTCAGTATAAGTAATGCAAAGCCAGTTGGTTCTCCTCTTGCAGGTCACTTCAAGTTATACTCAGAGCATAATCCGTCAAGTGATGAGGAGTAAGAGAAAATGCAAAAGGTTCCTTATGCTTCGGCAGTTGGAAGTTTAATGTATGCGATGGTATGTACGAGGCCGGACATCGCATATGTAGTGGGTGTTGCTAGTAGATTTTTTGCAAATCTAGGCAAAGAGCACTGAGCAACAATGAAGTGGATTTTTAGATATCTCAGAGGAAGTTCTAAAGTTTGTCTAAGCTTTGGAGGTGGATCACCTGTGTTGATAGGTTACACAAATACAGATACGGCAAGAGATATTGACACAAGGAAGTCCACATCAGGTCTTGTACTTACTTTTGCAGGGGGAGTTGTGTCATGGTAGTCCAGATTGTAAAGATATATTATAATCTCCACCACAAATACAGAATATATCGTTGTTATAGAGGTTTGCAAGGAAATTTATGGATAAAAAGATTCATATAAGAATTGGGGCTGAAATATGAAAACTATGTGGTGTATTGTTGTCATCCATTTATGCAAAAACCCAACATTTCATTCCAAGTCAAGGCATATAGATGTCAGATATTACTGGATTAGAAATGTGTTTGAAGAGAAGCAGTTACAGCTTCAGAAAATTCACATAGATGATAATGAGACAGATATATTGACAAAGGCTTTACCGAAAGAGAGACAGGAGATGTGTCGACAGTTGGTCAACATGATTTCACATTGAAGAGTCATGAGACAACCTCCCTTATGGGCTGAAGGGGGAGATTGTTAGGCAAATGGCCCAGATTCAGCCCATAATGGGCTTTAGTGAAGCTAATAGCTCAGAACTTTACTTATATTAACCTAAACCCTAGATTAGATGGCTAGGGTTGAGATTGAGATTAAGAAGACAGCGGTAGTTTGAAAACGTAGGAGAGAGAAAGAAGACTACAGATTGATAGTAGAAGTCAGAAAACAAGAAATCCAGGAAAGGGAAGAAGATAAGGACAGAAAAAAATTATTCTCAATCATTAATATCTCAGGTTAGATCAGTTTGTAGTGGATTATTACTGTGATCTCTTGGGAATGTTTTGGATATTGTGTTTGGTATTATAGTCATTGTATCCCTGTGATTTTCTTATGGCTGTTGCTTTGGGGTTAGGCAAAAAACTTTAAGATCTGTATATTAATTATTTTGATAGTGAATTTTCTCTGATTTGTCACGTGTTTTTTACCCTTCGAGTTGAAGGAGTTTTTTCATGTAAATCTTGGTATTTATCTGATTGTAATTTTTGTTTGATTGTAAGATTTGTTAATATTTATTTATATATATAATTTATTTTTATTTTATTCCCATCAGATTTGTTGTGCGCTCACCATCCTGATATAGTCTTAAGTTTTACATCAAAACTAAACTAAGACTTAGATCGAGTCATAAGAGTGATATATGTCAGTGCTTTTGGCATTTGTGGGCAAAGGAAACCAGAACAGGGGAGATCGAGACTGCAAGGGAACAAAGCCCGCCCACCATTTTTATGATCTCAACAATACAAGTGCTGCAACTGTGGGTTTTGCTTCATACAAGTCAAGATGGTGCTCATGGTCTAGGCAAGCACTGTTGTTTCTGCTGCAGTGGCTGCAAGAACTGGTTCCAGCTTATCTCCATCCTTCCATATCTCCGGCAATGCCTCTCTCATGTTGTGGATGCTCTCCAGTGCAACATCAGCCCCTGGTACCAGCACCGGGCTCCCAACCTGCACTCGCCGACATGTAGTCTGACATGAATCCTATGTGATCCTAGTTTTCTGCAAGTTATGATCATGCCAACTTGGGCCTGACTTGGTAAGAACAGCATGAAGAGGAAGAAGAAGATGGAGGGAGCAGTGACTTACAAGAACAGTATGCAGACCTGCTGCCTTTCCTGCTGCGATGTTTCTCGCACTGTCGTCCAAAAAGATCTGAAACCACCCGAAAATATAATTTGATCAGTGCGTGACCAGTTTGTGATTAGAACGGAGAACCGATCTCCAAACTAAGACATACCGTTCTCTTCGGATCGATGTTTGCGATCCTGATGGCAGCTTCTATAGCTTCCAGTGATGGTTTGCAGAGTATTCGGCCTTTGGAATTCGACTTCCTTCCACCAACAACACAGCTGGCGGTATCAGTGCTTGAATCACTCTCTCCATCGGTGTCACCAAAATTTCCATGACCATCAGCTGAACCATTCTGCTTTGGCAGGGGATTGAGTGTCTCGAAGCATATGACTCCCTCAAAACAGTCCTCGAGGCCAAGCCTACTGAGAACTTGTGCGGCATGAGCTTCGTCCGCATTTGTGAGAATCTGGTGAAGAATGGCGTAGATCAAATCACTAGCATGGGATTTCTAAGCAATTTAAGTTCCAGTTTTTGTTTGTGATTATTATTCATAATCGGTGTGCTCTTTTTCTTCATCCACTAGATTTGCTTACTATCTTTCTTTGTGGCATTGAAAGAAGTAGATTCCTCAACAAAGGGTCAGGTTTTAGTATCTCATACGGCAATCTCCCATGAACATAAGCATGGAATTCGTCGTCGTCGAATTCGTATCCTAATACCTGTTCATAGAAAGACACACACACACACACAAAAAAAAAAAAAAGAAGAGGTTAAGCTGATTCAAGTGTACAGAGTTCTTAATCAGATAGAGCACCTTAAGGCCAGCCATTGTTGTTCCATATTCCTTGTACAGTTCCAAGCACATTTTTGGGACTTGGCTTTCCTCAATTTGGAGATGATGAAGCATGTAATCTGTGATTCATGTACATAGATAATTAGAAGAGGCTACATGCTTGAAATCAACTCAAATGTCAATACATCCTAACTTACCTTCTATGTTCTTGCGGCAAGCTAAGTTGAGGCCAGAACTCAAGGGATATAAGGTATCATCCATATCTGAGATCAGTGCATATGAATGTAAAGAAAGAACAGATGCGCATGTATAAATATGCCTGAAATCTGAACTCACCAAAGAGCAGACACTCAAACTTGGCTTCATGCACAACTGTTTCCATGCTCAAATCTTATTCCTTCAAGAAAAAGCAGGTCAGCCATTAGAAAGATTTTATGGCAAAGGATCAACCTATGTTGAAATTGTTCAGCTTTGGCAAAAAAATGAAATATGTCAGGAATTCTATGGAAGAGATGATCAACACCAGGCAAAATAAATTTATTTTATCTACAATATAATTGGATGGAAACACATTAGCTTGATATAAAGATGTGGAGTTCCTTGCTTTGATATGAATGAGGCTGTTTTCATGTCAGAGAAAGGGTATGGTTTAACTAGTGAAATAACAATTGACACCAAAATATGATATGTTAAGTATGTGTGATCCGATCACCATCAGGAAAAGACTTGTGACAGGAAACTTCTCTAAGAATCACCAAGGATACCAATCTATAGTAAAGACTGATCCATCATGAAACCAGTTTATTATTAGACAGTAACAATAATGTAAAGAACATAAAATAATTCATCAGTAGATCAAAATTTATAGCATGACATGAGAGGTCCAATTCACAGGGACATCAAGAAGAGCTGAAAAAAAACATGAAAAGTATGAGGATCTCCAGAGAAGCATACATATCTTTACCTTCAAAGAAAGGCCCAAAATGAAGAAAACCAACTTGGGGGAAAAAAAATGTGATCTCTGGATGCTCAGATTGGTTTCTCAAGAGGCTTAATTTATACAGCATCAGGAACCCAGATTTGTAGCTAATGGAAGAAGATGACAGACACTTGCAATGATTCCAATGGGGTGTTTGAGAAGAATATACATGTATCCTTTAGTCCTCTGAATAATGCTCCAGTGGATCTGCTTTTTCTGTCTGTAATGCCCTCCCACACAGATCCAAGTGCCCACCCACACAGACTGAACTAAGGTGTCGAAGAGAGTAGTACAAATGACAGAGACAACAGCACCACACCTTGGTACCCTCATGGAATTCACTACTGAAAGGGCCATTTACTTGGCAGTCCAACTTGTGGCATTCCTCCACTACCTGTCTTTTCATGCTTATTAACCATGCTGGAAGCTGCAATGTGGCTGCTGATTGCCTAATTCCAACTTGGGATCTAACTTCCTCTTGGAAAATTGGCAGCAGATGTTTGCTACAATCTGGTCATGTGACAGGATCCTATAAGTTTCAGTGGAGGATGAGCTTTGTTCATACTTTTTTTGATGTTGTGATGGGCATCAAGGATTTGGCTCTTTTTTGTAGTACTCTGCCATCCTTTTTTTTCCTTTTGGTGGCCTGTTCTGATACGGCACCAGCCAGTGTAGACTATTAGATATGTTGTCAGATAACTTAGATTAGATGCTGTGAAGAAGGTGGGTCTGATGGATGGGGACTGAAAACAACTCAATGAGCTTTTTTTGTTTGTGGTTCATGAGGAGGTGGACCTCTGCTTTTGAGACAAACCAGCCAAATTTGTGCTACTGATGACAATGCCAAGAAGCCTTTACTTTTGTGCTAGCCAAACCAGCCAAATTTGTTGTGGAAATGCAAAGAGAAGTATTGCAGAAAAAGTATTGCGATAAGCAGTTTAAGAAAGACAAAAAATATTGTGTGTTGTGCTATTAATTTGTCTCTCTATCTTGTGGTAGACACATGGAAGGAGATTGCAAAGAGAGTACTGTAATTAGCAGCTCAACAAAGACAGATTCTTATGTACTGTGCTGCTATTATGCCTCCATATTGTTTGTTGTCTTTCCATGATGCCATGCAAGATCTTATAAGATGCTGATAATATTCAAGACAATATTATAATGGTAGGATATGTGGCTGGCCTTTGATTGAAGATCAACTCTACTTGTTGAGATGTGCTTACAGAATGATTTGATACCTCATAAAAAAGAGTGAATGATGCAGATTTAATGTTCTGACACAAGAGGGATTCTTGAATCATATGGTGCTGAGCTTCCATGAACATGTGATGCTGACCTTAATAAACTTAAGTCTAATTGTAGAACATGGGGCTAATAACCTTGGTCTAATCTCTGTTTGACAAGTCAGTCTGCCATTAAATTTTTTGTTGCTCTTTGTTGCTGGTTAGGTATGAGATCCTGGAAACGTACAAGCTAAATCTCTGAGGTAGGTGCTCTAAAGTAGAGGATTAGCTTGAGAGACCAAAAAGTCTGCTGCATTTTAATAGCTTCTTCCATTTTTTTTTTCCCCACTCTTTTATAAAAGAGATGATTTCTTGTAGCATCAAACTGAAGCTTTAAAAAAAATTTAATGAGTTTAAATGCTCTTTCTTGATGATTCTTGCCAAGGTTTGTCTAGTTGTATATTTCAATTGATGCTATACATTTTGGTTCACTGTATGTTGTGTTCTTTTGCACAATAACCTTCTCCCGATGAGCATCTTGTTTCTGATACTTAAATGCTTCGCCAAACACTCATGCAAACAAATCAATTCTTCCATCAGAATCAAATCCAATAAAGCGAGGGAAAAGATGAACTTATAGCAAGTGAATCAATTAGTTTTCTTCAGCGGTAAAAAGAACATGATACAGGGTACATGGATTCAGAACAAGAAACCCTTTGATTCCAAGCATAACAAATGGTTGTTGTCAGAATATTAAAAAAAAACCAAACCTTGGGATTAGCATGGAAGATCCCAGTCGAGTTAGATGACGGCTTATTACTTTATATTAGGTGAAGAGGTTAAGAGATGAGTCGTGAGGCACAGACCTCGGCTCCATTGTTCCGGCACCTAATGCTTCCTTGGGAATCCTAGTCTGTGAGCATCAACTGTTCCTGTTCTCTTGCTTCATAGATCTATTAGAGAAGAGAGAGAACATGTGTTCCCCAGAGGAGGCTGCCAATGGCGTGATAGAGATGAGCTGTTTCTTCCTGCTCGGAATAGTGACACAAGCAGTAGCAGTCTGGTGGATGATGAAGACGAGTAGTATCTTATGCTCACAGTTCATAGAAATACCATGTTTAAGCCTACCCGTTCCTCTAGTTTATCTGCAGCGTGGTTGGAGTCCTCTGAAAAGAAATGGCACGTCCAACAGCTCTGACGTCCGACAAGCTTCAGTCATTGGGTTCTCAGACTCCTTCCTTTGAAGTCTTCGCGGTCTCAATAGATCGAGATATAATTTGCAGTAATAGACAAATCAAGGCTCGTATAAATAAACTGCACTCAAGAACATGGTCAATTGAAAGAGTTGTTCCAGTACACCACTTGTAATATGAATTAGATAGATTACATTGGTCGACCATTAGGTTTGCACGTTGACTATTCTACCATCATCAGTTTTAGCTACGCGGAAAGGCTTTGTACGTTGACTCATGATCGCAGTTAGTCTCACCGAGCTGTTGAAGGTTGGGAGATGAGAGGAGAATCGAGTGCTGTTGATTCCGACTCTGTAGAAACCTGAGGAGCATTCAACCTTTTTCCTCTCTCTCTCTCTCTCTCTGTGTGTGTCTCTCTCTCGGGAGAACAGGATTCTAGTGCATGAACCAGATGCAACATGATTGGCATTGATTTCGCATGGTTAAGCAGATGATTTGGGGATCGAAGGGATTAATCAAGAGCTAATATAGTCATTCTACACAATCTGACGCGTGCTTACAACACACATAAACGAGAAATTAAGTACATACATGAGGAAGTGACGACGAGATGATTAAGCCAAATCAAAGAAAGCAGTGTGCAGGGATTCAGGAAATGGTGCAGACGCTTGGTTCATCCAGCCACACGATGGTGGTCCGGCAGTCGTTGCAGCACGGCGGCAACTTGCAGTCCTCAGGCTTCTTCTTCTCATCCTTCTTCTCCTCCTTCTTGTCCGGTTCGCCCACGCTGACGATCTCCGCCGGCTTCTTCGCCTTCCTCAGCGCTTTCACCACGCCCACCGCGTCGACCGCCCCCACTATCGTCACCGTGCTCTTCTCCACGTCCATCGCGATCGAAACAATCCCTGCAGTCAATCAATCGATCGAGCTTCAGTCTGATGCAACACCAAAGAACCCAACCACAGATGCAATCAGCGCCTGCAGACCGTCGAACTTGGAGATGATGGTCATGATGCAGATCTTGCACTTGGTGCACATCACGCTCACCTTCAACACGATCTTCTGCAATTGGACCCCAAGAAAACTATCAGAACGCAACGTTATGATTACCACCAACCCTTTCGGTCGCAGGAGGTCACCACTTACCTTCATGCCTGCAATCTTGGGGCAAGTCGCGGTACGACTCCATCTGCTGCATCGGAAGCTTATATAGGGGGTGGTTCCACCCAAGTTGGTAGAGTCAGCGTTGACTCCTACAGTCTTGGGGCAGGAGGCCGATCGAGCTCGTAGGGGAGAAGTGATGAGTTCTGCAAGTTGGTGCCCCGAGTTAGGCTACCGAGTCATGGAGGTGTCGCACGTCGACAAGCCTACAGCCGTAACAGTGCTCCGAAAACAATGGGCCGCTTGGTTGGAGGTATTTGAAGACTAATCATTCGCGAGCTGGTGGGGAAGCAAAAATAATTTTTGAGAGCTGCTGCTTGAGGTGTTTCTTGGTGAGATGAAAGAGTTAGGTCTCTGGTGTGTGTATATATAGTTGATTAGGGTTCTTGTTTCTTCTTCTTCTTCTTCTTCTTCTTCTTCTTCTTCTAATCAAGTTTATAATTACCAGTGCAAAGCACGCAGTGCATGGGGATGATAAAATATCAGACCTCTTATGCACCCCATCACAACATGACATGCATTGTTATTTAGCTCCTCCAATAAACCCTAACTGTCTTCTCCCAAAGCTTGGGTAAGTTCACAACGTTTCTTTGTTTGCCACAATGTTAATGTTTGCCTCGTGGAAGACTCATTACAAGAGAAAGTAATTAGAGATGTTGCATAAATGAGCTACTTACATATTAATTCATATAATTAATTATATTTAGTATCACGATCCTTATACTTTAAAAAAACTTATATAGAGATCTCTATAATTAATGAAAACAAAACATGTAGATCAATTTATCCCAAGGCCTTCGATGTTTGCCAACGAAAATTTGAAAACAAAGAGTAAAAAATAATTTTAACGTTTCAATTGAAGCGATAGATAATGATGTGATTGGGAGCCATGGGTGGTTATCATGGATGAGGAGAGCGACGACGAGATCAGGAGCATTACAATTATTTTTTTATCATTTATTTTTATATTTTTATTAGTAAAATAATAATATTAAAATAAATAAATCTAGATATTTTGATGTATGATGTAACTTCTAGAGTGTAAATATCATAATACTAAAGATAACTAATCCTTGAGAAATATAGAATTATTGACTTTGATTGCCGTCACAATAGCAATGAGTGGCATTAGGTAAAAAAAAAAAATGGTGGTTGTTTTATTAATCTTTAACAATGTTCATTGGATAGACAATTTGAGAAGACATAGTCAAACTTGTCGAGTTCAGTATACAAGTACGAAAGGTGATTAATGCGGGATATTGTTTTGTCCACTTGGTTGCATCAATTAGTTCGTCAATGCTACTTTGGAATACTATTTTGTCCGACGTCAAGACTTCTCTGGTTATAAAATTGAATGGCACTACATAATATTGATTAAAAATTAAATCAAAGTCACATCATTTAAAATAAAATGAATGCTGAGCAAAATACTTTTTAAGAAATAAATAAGAATGAAAGGCCAAGTGTAAGTTGACGACAGACTACTCAAACATTTGATGTGACTTCGGATCTTAAATAAATATTTAATGCTTAAGGAAATATAACAAGTGACAAACTCATTGTACTAGCCAAATCTACTAACTTTTTTTTCTTTATATCAAAGAGAATTAAAAATTAATCCCGAGAAAAAAAAAGCTATTGAGTTAGTCGTATTCTAAAATTTATTAAAGTCTGATTTTTTTTTTCATAAAGATTAAATGATGAAGATCCGACTTTATAGTAAACTATCAAACTCTTTACCAATTAAATTAGTTGACAATTACAAGAAAATATATCGGATGAAGTTTTGAATCTTCACTTTTTGATAGGTACGATATTTATTAATAAAAAATTACTAAATTAAGCTAAGAATCGACCAATAATTTAAAATTAAGAATAATTCTAAATTGAGCTTGGAAATTAACAGACTCAATCAATAGTGACTCAATTGTGATTTTATAGAAAACTGAATATTTGACCAAAACATATAGTTCTACAAGGATTATTTTCATATAATTTATCATAATATAGATTGATTAGGTTTGATCGACCACGAATAATGAAATATAAGTATTCTCAATCTAAAATACATGAATACAAGTACATGATATGGGAGGCTGCTTTTACAACATTCTTTGACCGGTTCAATCTATTAAATTGTTGGGTTCGTTTCCCTCCGAGAGTTCAAGATTATACATCAATGATATGGTAGATGTCAAATAGAAGTGCAATGATGCATGCATCCAAGTCCTAATAATTTAAGAGATTTGAATCCTTTTTCTATATAACCTAATTGATTTGATCAGAAATCACACTCTATTTTCATTGCTTACCAATTCACTAGATGAACATAAAATACATCGATGAGTAGTATATCCAAAGGGGGGTGAGATTAAGATGGTATCATCAGCTCTCTTCTAAAGTCTAAAACCAGAGAGAATAATCCATTTTCTTTTAATATTCATTGCATTGATATATATATATATATATATATATATATATATATCTTTTTGAGGTTTTTTTATGAAGGTATTATTTTTTTAATTTTCTCATTTAATATTTTTAAATATCATAAATGCTTGTTATTGTTTGTCGTCTTTGTCCCTTCGCAAGGTATTGTCATCATGAGGGCCTCATTTCCTTCTATAAAGACCAATGATGCTTTTATCTAGTCTCAAGATCTTTTCGTCTTTGTGTGGTCAAGTATAAAAAGAAGAGGAGAAGAATTAATACAAGAAGAGAAGAAAAAAAAGGAGAATAATATGAGACAAAAGGTGATGAGTCACTTACGGGACATTTAAGATATTAAGAAAAATAATTTCAAATGAGAAAAATTGAAAATCATCGAATGTACCTTCCAAAAAATCTCAAAATGAATTTTTTAATGGAAATCATCTATATAATTATAAATATATCAATAATATATACATATATATAAAATATTAAAGAAAGTACATAAACTAGATATGTACATAAATAAATGATCCTAATTTAACCTAGAAATTTATATTAAACTATCAAATTGATGTAGCTCAACCTACAACATTACGATTCGTTGCATGAGTTGCAGACAACGACTGTGGTAGGGTTGTTAGTGTCACTCATTGCTGAAGTCCTATAGTATGTTGCGTCCTACAGAGTTTCCTTATATAATATAGTAAGTGATATTGGTGCCGCTCATACCATAAGTTGCAACCCAAATGCCAAAGCACTACGGTGTATCCATTGATCTATCCATTGATCTAGCAGTCGCACAAGCGACTCTTGCTCTTCGATCTAAAGCCCAAAGGTGGCTCGCATAGGAAGTTAGAGAATAAACATCGAAAGTCTATGAGTAATTCGATTTTGATTCTTATTGGTCAGGAAAAAGAAATCCTTACTTTGGTATTCTACCCTCTCAAATTTCGATTATTCATGGTGAAATCATATGGTAGTTAGTTGCTTTTTGTGAATGATGAGAGAAAAGAAATGATCTTGACCATGGTTTTCTTTCCATTTAGGTGATAGATAGGCTAAAGGTTTAGCCTTCCCCTTCAGTTTTGCATCCATAAGCTTGTACTGTTATTGCTTCTCAAGAACATATTGGGAAGGGAGCTTCTTCCGATCCTTGAAAGCCACTGAATGGCTAAGATTTCTTTCGCTAAAATTTCTGTCTGATTAAATAAAACTGCTAATGCTGGCGGCGTTCCATTTGACCATTCCCAAATGTAGCTTTCACAACATCACTGTAATATTTATTGAATCAACCAACTCTTCCATAAGTTTCTAAATCTCAGAATGACTACTTAAGTAGGGACTAAAATATAGTTCATGTTTCTACAATGTCCTATAAATGTTGGTGCTTGAAATTTTATATCAGGTACAGACATGTGTGTCCAAGGGAGAATATATGAACTCTGAAATTGCAAATTTTGATTTGGTTTTCTTCCAAGATGTTTCCTTTACATCACAATCGGTACATGTAGGTCCTGTTAATGCTGCTACCACCAAGAACTTTGAAGTTTGCTGATATAAAGATTGACTCAGTAGTTTCGATTTGGTGTTGTAATCATGTAGTCTGAAGTAGAATGATTGAGTTACTACTGTTCAATTTTTTGCATGGTGAATATATGTGGAACACCAGTCGCATTAGTCCTCTCTTTTGTAATAGTTGATCAATCGTTGTTTCCATCTGGTAACTTTTCTGATGCTTATATCTGATATTTTCTCTGTTTTGTGGAGCTTTTTCTCTATTTTGTGGATGTCTGAAGACTGTAGCTGCCGCTGGATTTGGTGCCAGGTTACCAGATTACCCAACACAGATGGGCTTTGGCTTTGGCTTTGGGTGGCTGCTGACATCGGGAAGGCGCCGTCGAGATACTGCGACCATTTGAGGTCCGCGGGCTCCTTTTCAAGCTGGACCTGGGCATCCTTGTCCGGCGTTGACTCCGACCAAAGAAAGATGCCATTGTGGAAGAAGGAGCTGCTGTTCTGCATCTCTACTGTATCGGCACTGTTCATGCTGCTCTGACGACTATTTCCCGAGTAAACAGCATCACTGTACTGCATCCCATCGATACCAGCACAGATCTGTGCTGAATTATCCATTGAAGTGGATAGGATTGATGTTGGAACTGATGGAAGGCAGGTGGATATTGTGTTGCAATGGAAGTCCCGATTCATCTCCAGCAGCCTACTGTTGTGGGTGAGCCAGAGAGGATTCGGACAGGCCGAAAGCTCGGGCAGGGCTGTCTCACTGCTGCTGCTGTCAGTGGCAAAGCTCAAGTGTGCAAGGGGGAAGACACTCACTGGATCGGAGCTGCTTTGGCTGGTAATGAATTGGTCGAGGAAGAAGCATTTGGTCATCGGTGATGCCTTCCTCTCGACGGCGCACGTATCGAACACCGGCACTCAAGAAATCGGGTTCTCAGACTCCTTTATTTGAAGTCTTTGGGTTCTCAATAGATCAAGATATAATTTGCAGTAATAGACAAATCAAGGCCCGTATTAATAAACGGCACCCAAGAACATGGTCAATTCAAAGAGTTGTTCCAGAACACCACTTGTAATATGAATTAGATAGATTGCATTGGTCGACCATTAGGTTTGCAAGCTGACTATTCTACCATCATCAGTTTGAGCTACGGGAAAAGGCTTTGTACGTTGACTCTTGATCGCATAGTCTCACCCAGCTGTTGAAGGTTGGGAGATGAGAGGAGAATCAAGTGCTGTGGATTCCAACTCTGTCGAAACCTGAGGAGCATTCAACCTTTTTCCTCTCTCTCTCTCTCTCTGTCGAAACCTGAGGAGCATTCCAACTCTGGAGAACAGGATTCTAGTGCATGAACCAAATGCAACATGATTGGCATTGACTTCGCATGGTTAAGCAGATGATGTGGGATATGGGATTGAAGGGATTAATCAAGAGCAAATTATATATTCATTCGACACAGTCTGCTGCGTGCTTACAACACACACAAACGAGAAATTAAAGTAGATATTGGAAGCATCTGCGTACATGAGGAAGTGACGAGGATAATGATTAAGCCAAACTAAAGTGATGAGCAAAAGCAGTGTGCATGGATTCAGGATATGGTGCAGGTGCTTGGTTCATCCTGCCACACGATGTTGCTCCGGCAGGCGTTGCAGCACGGCGGCATATTGCTGTCCTCAGGCTTCTTCTCCTCCTCCTCCTTCTTGTCCGGTTCGCCCACGCTCACGATCTCCGCCAGCTTCTTCGCCTTCCTCAGCGCTTTCACCACGCCCACCGCGTCCACCTCCCCCACTATCGTCACCGTGCTCTTCTCCACGTCCATCGCGATCGAAACAATCCCTGCAGTCAATCAATCGATCAAGCTTCAGTCTGATGCAACACCGAAGAACCCCACCACAGATGCAATCAGCGCCTGCAGACCGTCGAACTTGGAGATGATGGTCATGATGCCGATCTTGCACTTGGTGCACATCACGCTCACCTTCAACACGACCTTCTGCAATTGGACCCCAAGAAAACCATCAGAACACAACGTTATTGTTACCATGAACCCTTTCCGTCGCAGGAGGTCACCACTTACCTTCATGTCTGCAATCTTACGGTACGACTCCATCTGCAGCATCGGAAGCTTATATAGCGGCGGTCAACAGAGTTCCACCCTAGTCGGCAGCGTCAGCGTTGACTCCTACTGTATTGGGCAGGCGGATCGATCTCATAGGGTGAGTTCTCCAAGTTGGTGCCCCGAGTTAGGCCGCCGAGTTATGCACGCGTCGCACCGTCAACAAGCATACGTACAGCCGTGAGCAAGTACGTACAGCTGGTGAGCAAGTACGTAGAGTTGGTGAGAGCTGCTGCTTGAGGTGTTTCTTGGTGGGATGAAAGAGTTAGGTCTGTAGTAGTCGATTAGGGTTCTTCTTCTTCTTCTTCTTCTTCTTCCTCTTCTTCTTCTACTCAAGTTTATAATTACCAGTGCAAAGCACGCAGTGCATGGGGCTGATAAAACATCAGATCTCTTATGCACCCCATCACAACATGACATGCATTGTTATTTAGCTCCTCCAATAAACCCTAACTGTCTTCTCCCAAAGCTTGGGTAAGTTCACAACGTTTCTTTGTTTGCCACAATGTTAATGTTTGCCTCGTGGAAGACTCATTACAAGAGACAGTAATTAGAGATTTTGCAGAAGTGGGCTAATTACCTATAAATTCATATAGTTAATTATATTTAGCATTCCGATGCTTACTCTTTAAAAAATTATATACACATCTCTAAAGTTAACGAAAACAAAACATATAGGCCAATTTACCCCCAAAGCCATCGATTTTGCTAACGAAAACATGAAAATAAAAATTTAACATTTAAGTTGGTGACAATAAATAGTGATATCGTTGGAGCCATGAGTAATTTATTGTGGATGAAGAGAGCGAGGTGAGGGCCGTCTTGCATCTATGTCGACGTTGTCATCCATCACCACTATAATTATTTTTTAAATATTTATTTTTATATTTTTGTTAGTAAAATCAATAGCGTTAGAATAAATAGACCTAAATATTTCAGTCAATATAATTTTTTAAAGTATAAGGATCATAATAATAAACATAACTAATTACAAGAGGTAATTTATAATTAATCCAAGATAAATATAGAATTATTGACTTTAATTACCCTAATAATAGCAAGGAGTGACAATAGGTCAATCAATGGTGGTTGTTTTCTAAATCTTTGACAATGTTCATTGGATAGACAATTTGAGAAGACATAGTCAAACTTCTCGAGGACAGTAAGTACGATATGTGGTTAATGCTACTACTACGGAGGGATATTATTTTGTCCACTTGCTTCCATTTTATCCTAAGTCAAGTCTTCTCGGGTTACAAAATTGAATGGGCACTATAAAATATTTATTTTTGATTAAAAATTTAATAAAAGTCTCATCATTTAAAATAAAAAATATGATCACATATCAATGAATTGTGGAAAAATTAATATTTTTTTAAAGAAGTAGATAAGAATGAAAGGCGAAGTGTAAGTTTGACGACATACTACTCAAACCTTTGATGTGATTTTGGATCTTAAATAAATATTTGAGGCTAGAGAAAACATAACAAGTGACTAACTCATCCTTTTTGTAAAGATTAAATGATGAAGACAGGATTCGTATCCAAGGTTATAGTAAACGGTCAAACTCTTTAACAACTAAACTAGTTGACACTTTCAACAAAATATATCGGATGAAGTTTTGAATCTTTGGTATGTATGATATTTATTAATTAAAAATAGCTTAACTAAGCTAAGAATCGCTCAATTATTTAGAATTAAGAATAATTCTAAATTGATCTTGAAAATTAACATACTCAATTAATATTGACTCAATTGCGATTTTATAGAAAACTGAACATTTGCACAAAAAAAAATAAAGTTCGACGAGGACTATGTTCGTATAATTTATCATAATATAGATAGAATAATGAGATATAAGTATTCCCAATCTAAAATAGATGAGTATAAGCACATGACAACATTCTTTGACCGGTTCAATCTATGAAATTGTTGGGTTCGTTCCCCTCCGAGGGAGCTGTTGAAGGACGAAAAGTTCAAGATTATACAGCAGCGATATGGTAGATGTCAAATAGAAGTGCAATGAGTCATGCATCTAAGTCCTAATAATATAAGAGATTTGAATCTTTTTTTCTATATAACCTAATTGATTTGATCAGAAATCATACTCTATTTTCATTGCTTACCTATTCACTTAAGATGAATATAAAATACTATCGCATGAGTAGTATATCCAAAGAGGGGTGAGACTAAGATGGTATCATAATCTCTCTTCTAATGTCTAAAACCAGGGAGAATTATCCATTTTCTTTAAACATTCGTTGCATTGATATATATATATATATATATATATATATATATATATATATATATATATATATATTTGTCGCCCTTACCCCTTCGTAAGGTATTGTCATCGCGAGGGCCTCCTTTCCTTCTATGAGATCCCATTGTAGATGCTTTTATCTCGTCTCAAGGTCTTTCCATCTCTGTGTGACTAAGCAGGAAGAGGAGAGAAGAGAAGATGAGAAGAATTGAAACATAAAAAAAAAGAGAAGAAAGGAGAAGAATATGAGACAAAAGGCGATGAGTCACTTAAGGGACATTTAAGGTATTAAGAAAAATAATTTTAAATTAGATAAATTGAAAATCATCGAATGTACCTTCCAAGAAAATCTCAAAATGAAATTTTTTTATGGAAAATCACCTATATAATTATAAATATATCAATGAAAAATAAAAAATATATATAGACACAAAATATTAAAGAAAGTACATAAACGAGATATGCACATAAATAAATGATCCTAATTTAACCTAGAAATGCATTAAACTATCAAATTGATGTAGCTCAACCTACTGCATTATGATTCTTTGTATGAGTTGCGAACAACGACTATGGTAGGGCTATTAGTGTCACTCATTGTTGAAGTCCTATAGTATGTCGCATCCGACAGCGTTTCCTTATATAATATGGTAAGCGATGTTGATGTCGCTCGTACCGTAAGTCGCAACCCAAATGCCAAAATACTACGGCATATCCAGTGATCTAATAGTCGCAAGAGCGACTCTTCGAACTAAAGCCCAAAGGTGGCTTCTCGCCCAAGAAGTGAGGGAAGAAACAATCGAAAGCTCGTGAGTAATTCGATTTCGATTTTTATCGGTCAGGAAAAAGAAATCCTTGCTTTGACATTCTACCAAAATTTCAATTATTCATAGTGAAATCATATCGTAGTTAGTTGATTTTTGTGCATGATCGGAGAAAATAAATGATCTTGACCATGATTTTCTTTCCATTTAGGTGATAGATAGGCTAAAGGTTTGACCTTGATCAAATGTATACTGCATCATATTTTTTTAGTGTCATTTTTATGTTAGACGTCATTTTATATAAGAAAAATGGTCTGTTCTTGGGAAATTCTTCTCATATATAGTAAAGAAATTATATCTGATAATGCTGTGATGTGTTCCTCTTTGATTTAGTTCTGAGAAAGGGCTCTGACTTTTACAGTTCTAATTTTTATAATAACCTACTAATTTTGCACTTAAAAGCCTTTTTTTTTTTTTTTTGCCCTTCTGGTTTCCTTACTTTGTGCTGATGTCTTCCATTAGCTCATAACAACTCTACATGCTTTTAATGGTACTGCAGAAGGAATTTTCTTCTTTGCTTGCAACATATTGTACAAAAATTGAATGCGAAGTGAGTAAGTATGAGGAACATAAGCTTACTATTTTAGATGTACTACTTATAAATGCAGGATAACGATCAGGTTATATAGAAGAGTTCCATTTTCTCAGTTTGAAGTAAGAAGTAGGTTTCATTGGTAGTATTAACTACTAAGAAATGAATGGTGGAAAAGTAATGATTGAAAGGCTTATTGTTTATCCCTATGGCTTTTATTATCCTGACAGTTGTTCTTTTCAACTAATTTTGCAGGTAAGATAAGGAAGGAAAAAAAAAATTGCTTCAATTATGTAAAACAGAATACATAGTGACAAAGTTATACAATTAGAGGTAAGAATTTGTTGGTTTTGTTTCTTTTTTTCATTCCATGACAGATGTCCATCCTGTTCTACATTTATACTTGGGCTGTATTTTTCAATTGGAGAACTATGATGTCTCTCTTTTTTTTTTTATCATGGAATTAGGAGCATTAGTAAATACAGAAGTGTAGCTGGTTGTAAGAGGTGCAATATACTGATCTGCAGTATTTACGCGCTAACTAAAATTTCGATGTATGAAAAACCTCTCTGAAGTTGTTGGTGATGTATTTTTAGGTTCATATATCAATCATATTTAGTTCATCCACATACGCTCGCTACTCGAAAGTGTTATTTTGTTTGTTCTCTTCTTCCTGCCATGTTTCGTATGCTTTGCATTATGTAAATGCATTTATTCTAAGAATTTGGTATAATTTTACCATATACTTATTGCTGTGTTTTTAAAATGATCTGAATTCTGTCTGTAGTTTGTTTCTCCTTATTTGATTTGGATGCTTCGATCACCATTTATTCATGAGAATTGTCTTTCTTTTCCAAAAGACAAAATTAACAGTTTAGAGAATACATGAATTTGGTTTATTCCTGGTACAGTATGCTATGTTTTTGCTGGCACTGTTTCTTGATGTTTGTCTACTTAGTTCATAGAATATGCCATGATCATGTGTTATCAGAGATGCCAAAGTTTGTCTCTTGTTCATTGTGCCATAATGGAAGATTTTTTTTATTTTTCTCTTTGAGAAGATTCTGCATAAGAATATATTATTTGTCTGCTCTTACTGTCTCAGCTAGTTCTGCTTTTAGTCTACAGTTCCTCTATTGCTGTATCCTCAGTTAAGGTTTCTGCACACAATCGATGAAATTGAGTTGTCGTCGAAATGGTTGGAGCTTATCATCTACTTGATAGGCTTCATGGTTATCGATCTCGATATGTAGATAGCCCCGTGCCACTTCCAGCATATTACTCTTTCCTGTGAAAGCCAATTCAAAATTTACTTCACTGAGGTTTTGGTGGTGCCACAACAACTGGTTATATGTGTTGGAAAATACTGATGATAAACCTCGATAATTTTGATGACTATTTGATGTCAAGGGACTGGTGCCACCAGGAGATTTTTGCTATCTTAACCTGCTTTATAGGATCAATGCTTCTTACTAATTAGTTCTCTTTGCCATTACAAATACTGCTTTAGAAATTGGAGAGCAATCTAATTATCTTGTGCTTCTACTTCCTGAAAGATTCTGCTAAAAAAAAAACAGACTGTCATGTTTATTTATATACTCTGTCTCTGTCTCTCTCTCTCTCTCTATTCTGCCATTCCTTATAATTAGTATTTGCAGTAGCATCATGGCTAATTATCTCTAGTGTAGTGTGTGTTTCTTTTATTGATAGAACTACGAGTTATATATTAAATCTGCATTATTCTTTTTTCCTTGGCTGTTGATGATTCAGGTCAACATCGGGTTTCTTCTAATCAAGTGATCAGTATACACAACAAACCAAGTGTGCAGGTTAAGAAAGTTCAACTTGTTGATGCAACTCAGCTCTGTTGAGAGCAAAAGAAAGGAAGAGAATGCCAGGAATGTTAGAATGAGGCTCTTCAGGACCAAAAGACCTTTGTGGAACAGTAGGTCACTCTGTCCTCCTCTTTCTTTCAGTCTCTCTCCTGGTTTGCTTTTCTTTTTCTCCATAGCTTGTTCTTGTGCCAGAGAACACACACACACACACACACACACATCAAGAAGGAAGAAAAAGGCCTTGACTTTCCCACTCTGCTACCAATGTATCAGCATCAGGAGGAGCGCATTAAAGAGATTCACATCCATTGGAAAGATGATGCAGATGGTGGCTCCCTACCAAAATAAAACAATAGGTAATGCACCAGTGCCACAAGATGCTTCATCTGTCCCCTCCCTCTCCTCATCTAATGCCCACACTTTTACCTGAAACTGGCACAGCATACGCATGCGTCTCATATTTTCCCTGGACTTGAAAGACTTCAGATTCTAGGTAATGCCTAGAAGGTCATGGCCAGTAATAGATCATGTGAGATTGACACACATCTTTTTTTCTTTCTGGTTGTACTGCTGCTTCATGATGATCCAAGTGGAAGTACTGCAATGCCTGAGAGTTGTAGCCAAACCGTTCCCTGTTCCTTACCTTTAAATGCTTCCAAAATGAGGTAGAATTACTCGAGTAGCTGTCAGATGAACGAAAAAGAGGTGGACAGCAAGAAATATTGGCTTCGGACGTATATTAATCCATGTTGGCTGCTGGAAAAGAGTTGTTATAATGCATCTCCAAGAGCTACCGACAGGAAGCCAAGACTTGTGAGAGATAAGGAAAGCAGAATAAAAGACGACCGAGCAAACCAAAGTAGAAACTTCAATTGAAGGATAGAGAAGTAGATATATGAGCTTGCAAGTCACTGAGAGCAAGAAGAACCATTAGGAGAAGTACAGAGACTCGGACTGTAACAAGCTTTATTTTTGCACTCTTATTACGATATCTATTCACACAAGAAAAATCAAAATCAATGCACACAGACCTGTAAAAAAAATCAGGAAAATTCTATCACCCAAACCTTGCAAATTGAGTTCTAACTTTCCATGCGCCGTGTAGTCTTTCACGATCTATACTTGTCCGAATCCCACAGATAACATCTGGAAATCCTTGCCGTAGATGTCTGAAGACTGTAGCTGCTGCTGGATTTGGTGCCAGGTTACCAGATCACCGAACCCAGATGGGCTTTCTGTCTTGACGTCACAATGCAGAGGTTGGCTTTGGCTTTGGCTTTGGCTTTGGATGGCTGCTGATATCGGGAAGGCGCCGTCGAGATACTGCGACCATTTGAGGTCCTCGGGCTCCTTTTCAAGCTGGACCTGGGCATCCTTGTCCGGCGTTGACTCCGGCCAAAGAAAGATGCCATTGTGGAAGAAGGAGCTGCTGTTCTGCATCTCTACTGTATCGGCACTGTTCATGCTGCTCTGACGACTATTTCCCGAGTAAACAGCATCACTGTACTGCATCCCATCGATACCAGCGCAGATCTGTGCCGAATTATCCATTGAAGTGGATAGGATTGTCGCTGGAACTGATGGTGGGCAGGTGGATATGGTGCCGCAATGGAAGTCCCGATTCATCTCGAGCAGCCTACTGTTATGACTGAGCCACAGAGGAATCGGACAGGCCGAAAGCTCGGGCAGGGCTGTCTCACTGCTGCTGCAGTCAGTGGCAAAGCTCAAGTGTGCAAGGGGGAAGACACTCACTGGATCGGAGTTGCTTTGGCTAGTAATGAATTGGTCGAGGAAGAAGCATTTGGCCATCGGTGATGCCTTCCTCTCGACGGCGCACGTATCGAACACCGGCATTGAAGACGACGCCGGTCCGCGTGCTGCGTCATTCGAGCTCTCCAATTCTGCAGCGGGAACTTTGAGGTCGACGGAGCCGGACGTGCCTTCGCTGGTCCCGGAGGCTTTGGCTTCCCCAACTTTGGCCTCCGCGAGCGGCTTGTGGGTGTTGGGGTCGATCCCTCTCTGCTTCAGCATCTTCTTGATGCAGGAGTTCCAAAAGTTCTTGATCTCGTTGTCGGTCCTTCCCGGCAAGCGTGCTGCGATCTGCGACCACCTGGAGATGTTGCCGGTCCAGAAACAAGAAGGCAAAACGATCAGAGGCTCGAAGGCTGACGGCGTTCGGGAGCTCAATATGGATAAAGATGAGGAGGTGAGGGTCTTCTTCTACCTGTTTCCCAGCACTGCATGGAGTTCAATTATGAGATTCTCCTCCAGCTTTGAGAAGGACCCTCTCTTAAGATCAGGCCTCAGGTAGTTTATCCACCTCAGCCTGCAGCTCTTCCCACACCTCTGAAGTCCTGCATGCAGAAGAAACAATGGGGAATGATCAGAGACAGAACAGTGAGGAAGGAAGAAGATATTGAAGTTCCACGCATTGCAGCCGTAGGTGGCCAGTACTACATCACCTGCTTGTTTGGGGACGGAGCTCCAACACCCATGGCCATACTTTGTTATGTGCTTGATGAGCTTTTCATCTTCCTCGGGAGACCACAGGCCTTTCCTCAGCTTTTGCTTGTAGCAGCAAGTGTGCCTCCCCATTTCTGGTGAGGACCCGAGGGGAATGCAGCGAGGCTTCCTGCCTGCGGAATTGGCGGCGGGAGGAGCTTTGAGTGAACGAGGAACCCAAGAATGTGGAGGCAAGAGATAAGAGGGAGGCAGAGGAATTGAACACACAATGGAGAAGGAATTGGAATCAAGAGAAGAAGGCCAAAGCTAAAAGGAGAGGGAGAGGGAGAGGGAGAGTCACATCAAGTGGTTGGGATCGAGTTTAGCTTCTCTTTTCTCTCTCTCTCTCTCTTTTTTTTTTTCTTTCTTCCCCCTTCTTTTAAAGGTGGAGAGAGGAAGGCTCAAATCATCTGGAATTGTTGATGCTTCAGAATAAATTGTCTGGTGCAGCCATGGTGGGTCATCTCCTCTGATATTTTCAGTGAAAAAGCTCAGAATGTTCTTATGCTGAATAGCCATAAGGTCAAGTCTAACTTGGTAGCAGACATGCAAACTCCATGAAGAAGAACAAATCCTCCGAGCTTCCTCCATCTGAATTGTGGTTGAAGCAATCCATCCATCCCACCTGTTCATGATGCTCCCTGCCACAAGCATCTCATGCAAGGACAACCATGTTGTATCTGGAAAGGTGGACTTGGGGAGTCCTGTGGAGGCAAACATTAATTGGGTCTGTTTGCTTGCTGAAATGGCTGCATTCCTTCCTTCCTCTCCAAAAGAAGCCAAAACATAAAATTCCTGCTGCAGCTCCATATGATCCCCAAATCCATGTCCATGTTGGAAAAGCTTCATCATTGGGGGCAGAGACCCAACAAAATTATGTGAGCATAAAATAACATGGCATCTTCCTTTCATCTTGACAACCATTATTATTATTGTCCTCTTGGAAACTTCATGGACAGATTTGTTGTCTTCCTGAGGCATCTGTATCTTTCTTGTTGGTGCTCCATGACAGTGTGTTGAACCTCCAAAAAGCTGTGGTTTTTGTTCTGTCCTTAGCAAGAGAATCTGAAACAGGTCTCCTATTCTTTTTTGTTTCAGGAAATAAGAGGCTTTGTTCACTGACACCAAGTAATTATGCAATTCATGGATGGTAACATATATTTCCACTGAGACTACTCCCACTGGTCCTCACTCCCAACATTGATAGAGAACACATATGGCTTTATCACTTTCAGGCAGTTCAAATATGTGCAGTTGCTGCATTTCCACTGAAGCCTCTGAAAGCAAATATGCTTTTTTGCATCATCTCATGCAATACTCTCCTTTGACCTAAAAGTGAAGCAGCAGATTAAAAGTGACGCTCCGATGGTTACGCATTTAAAATATTAAAAAGTTGAAAAGTCATAAATTAAAAAACAATTGGATTGTACACTCATATATTAAAAAAATAATTATTTGTTTGGATTGCAGGAAGGGAAAGGAAAACAGTTTTGGTACCTCTTTCATTGCGGGAAAACTATTCTTCTTATGTAATTGTCATGAAGAGTTGATTTCCCTTATAAAAAAAAAAAACTTCTATTTTTTTTTTGCTTTTCTCCTTAAAAGGTATCATTTCCCTTAAAAAATATATATTTTTCGTTTTTTTAATTTTTTTCGAATGATATCTTTTGTTTTGAATAATATCCATCATCAACCCTAATGATACTTTCTTTTTTTTTTTTTTTAGTCAATCTTGAAAACACCCTTTAGACTAGTCTATTATATAGGGTACACTGGTACAAGTGAATGGATCAATCTATACAATAGCATGATCCGATCCATAGGGTAAGTGAACTTATTATAATATTTAGGGTTAGAAATTTATTGGAAATATTTATCATATTTTTAAATATAATTTTTTTATAATAAATTAAAATATATTATAATAAACTAATATTTGATGATGCCCATTGAGTTGCCAAACTATTGTGATTGATCCATAACTTAAACCAATGCAACCTATGGACCAATCCATAAGATGTCTTCAAAACTGATGAGAAAAGTATTATTTAAAAAATATTTTTCAATAAGATTATTTTAAAATATCATAAGATGTCTTCATATGGACAAAGGATGTTTTTCATATTATTTTAAAAAGAGCTATCTTTTTTAAAAAAATAAAAATAAGGAGCATCATTTGAAAAGAAAATTAAAAAAAAAAAAGAAATTTTTCAAAGACATGGCAGTATAATTTTTCTACCATCAATAATTACGACTCAATTGCATGATGGCATTATTGAGTCCATGTGATGCTATGCAAATATCCAATTGAATAAGAGACTGTAAAGTGCCAATGCTAATTGCCTACTATTCGATGAACTCCACCACATCATTTTTTTTTTTTTGTGGTTGGTGTCACATTGGATCAATTAGGATATGAGTTCTTTTGATGGAGAGAAAGAGAGGGCCAGCATAACCTTTCTCATTCAATTTATATATTATCTCCAATGACATAAAATATTATTATACTACATATATATATATGTGTACTTTAAAATTCATCGATAAATCGTCATCGATCTGACCCTAAAGTGATACCACCTTATGTAACATAGTATATCTAATCAACCCAAGAATAATAAGACTGCATATGATGACATTATGTACGATGGCCAAAGTCCACTTTAAGAGGCTTATAATTTTTGGAATGCATTGCCTTTTTGACCATAATATACAATTTTTAGGGAAGCCATCAATGTCATAAGGATTGGCACACATTGTAAAAAAAAAAAAAAAGTATACATGTGTTTTTATGGTTTTGATCCATATTTTTTATCTTATCTATTTTATAATATTGATATAGTGCATCATAGCTCAAAAATATTGCCATACATACAAAGAAGAGGTCAAATGGAATGAGATCTTAAGACATGGGGTCTGATTAGGTATTTAGGCTTTCAATGTGCATCATGTGGATCCTTTGTTGAGGTATCTACAGGCAAAAAAAAAAAAAAAATTATGTACTAATGATAATGGAATTTCAAATGATCAACCAATCTTTGATTTGATCTCATTCCATCTTTGAAGTAGTAAAGGTAGAGAGTGACTTTGTTATTTATTGTATCAACAAGAGCAACTCATAGGTTGCTGCTCTATTAGCTTTTATACCACAATATCATAAAATTAACTCATGCTAATTTCAAATGGCTTAATAGCAGTTAAGTTAGATTCAGTCCATATTTGAAGGATAAACTACAAATTTTACTAGGTGGATGATAACAGTACCCTACAAAAAAGAAGAGAAAAAATGGCAGGGAAAACCTAGTTTGAGACTATGGTAGGCCATTAATTAATTCAACACTTTAAATGTAGTCAAGTCTAGGAAGGACAACTGACAAAAAATAATTATATTATAAATAATACACAAAAACAGAGTAAAGGGATACATGAAATAGTAGGGTTAACATGAGAGCGCAAAATGACCTAACTTTTGCGAAGAAGAAAGATATGTGAAATCTCCAGTGGGACCAGTTAAAACCATGGTGATTAAAATTGAATGTTACTCATCATCATCACGTTATAGAAAACAAAATGATTTGATGGATGGACAAAGTTTCAAGTGGCAATCATTCTATTAAATGAAGGAAATGTCATCTGTGCAACTAATCAATTAGCTGAGTTCATTTCATATGAAGCTTCATGCTATTTTTTTCCCAAAAAAAAAATATAATTAGTCTATTATAAGATGAATCATTCTCCTCCAAATCTTAAGTTCCTTTCGAGGTACCCAATCCAACGAAAGCTTATTTTTTTCTCAAAAAAAAAAAAAGGTAGAAAATTCATGATAAAAAAGCATCATCCGCATTAAGTTTAAACCATCCGATGAGAGCTTAATCCATATGGTTCCTATATTACACTAGGAGATGATACAACAAAGGTTTCGCTAACCTCTAGAAGTAATGTTTTTATCGGTGACTTGCTAAATGAACATTTCAATGAAAAGGACTGCCATGAGCATCACGTTTTTTTCACTTACTTGTGATGCTAAGATCCTCATTATTTTGGTTTCAGTGTTTAGATCCACCCTACGACAATATTTTGGATGCAGTGGTGGTTGAAACAGCCAAGTCATTGAAGGCGATGATATGTGTGCTCTTTGATGAAGAAGGAAGAGGTGATATGGCTGAGGCTTCCTCTTTCTTCTTGACACATTGCCCCTTGTAACACAACAAAGTAGATGACTCCATCATGAGTCAAAAGAGAAAGAAACCACTGCTGACAAAGGAATAAAGATGATGAGCTTATGCATGGACTCTACTTTATGATAGCGTGATCAGAAGCTGATAACATGTGTGACAATTTAGGCATCTTCATTTTACATCAGTTTTGAATCCACATCATGATTGATGGCTCAACCAAGCCGAATAAGAGGATTAACTAGAGGACTTGCCGCACATATGTTTGATTACTTTAATTGGATCGTGTTACGGGGACGAAGGGAAGAGACTCCAAAAACTCACCTCGACCGACAAATAGAGCAGCAGCAGAAGAGTCTCCTCCTACTTGCTCGATGATGAGGTGACCACAAAAAAAAAAAAAAAAAGTCAACCTTACGTTTCTTCTGGTGCTTATTGACGTGTTTGCTTATAGTCCGTGAGGCTCGAGATCGAATGCCCAGTTTTGTCTCCAACTTGCCGCTCGCCTGCAACTATACTGCTCTTTCTTCCATGAATCATCCATCATCACGTCCGTTCATGGATCCGAAGCTTGAGAGTGCAATGACGTACTCCATTTCGAGAACCCTAATATATCTAAGGCCGGTGGTTAGTAGCAGCCTCAAGTGGTTGACGGGCGCGTCTGCAAGTGCATTAAAGTACACAAGGAATCGGCCGTCACTGTTCATACCAGCAAAACGACAGCAGTTCCCAGATTTCGCAGTAGTACACTGTCGACTTTGTGAGTCATTTATGGGTAATCCGTCATCGTAAAAAAAATTGTGCAGTATGCGCTTCAAGTTGTTGTATCTTTGATCGGGTCAAGGAAGACGAGGAGAAAGGAACTGCATCGTGCTTTACTTGTACCTAATTCATGAGTCTGAGTTAGAACATATGTATCTGCCTCTTTCACAAAGATAGCTCAAATTATGATTTGAACCTATTCTTTTTTCTTTTAATTTTATCAACTGCTATCTTAATCCTCGCTTCCACGTTAAACTATCTGAGATAGCAGCAATATCAATGGCCAGTGTTTGCGTGTGCACTTGGAAAAGTCAGAAATGCCTGCATCTGAGGTACACACTTGAAGAGAAGGCTATAGGTATATATATATATAGGACATGAATTGACTGTTCAAGCGTAGAGTACTTCCTTCCCCCCCTGTGTGTGTGTGTGTGTGCCTTCTCTGGTCCATCCGACCAATGTCCTCCATTGCTGCCTTGAGGACTAAAAATGAGCAACCATACAAAAAGGAGTCCTTCTTTGCGGTGTACCAAACTCCTTACCCCCCCCCCAAGTCCACAAGAGCAGGCAATTATAGGGTGTTGGTGCAAGCATGGAGAGGAACAGCGTCCCAAAACACATGGTTGCCATTGTCCCATGGAATCGTCAAAAGAGGTGAGACGGACGGTCCACCAGTCTTCATGCAATGTTCCCTTCAAGATAAAGTACATTGCACTCAACCATCCGTGCTCGGGTAAGGTGGGGATGGCGTTCATATATGATTGCAGGCCATGCATGAGGGACGAAGGTGCTTTCTTCCCTTTCCCAAATGATTGATTGCATGCCACCGGAGGAGGATATGGCTGTAGTCTCCCTCTCATCGTTCAGTTCCTTTCGGTTCACTCCACCCCCTTTTACTGCCCTCAACAAACAGTTCCTTGCAAGTAACAAATGTTACGTGGCTTCCCTTTTTTTTTTTTATTGTTGTTATTTTACTGATCAGTAAATATATTATTCATATGTATATTTAGTTTTATATTAAGTAATTAAAAAATAAAAGAATCAAAGATTTATAAGTTTATCAGATCATCCTTATCTTCCAAACTATCAAACTTACGAGTTCGTAAAGGATAAAATCGTATAAATGGATAATTTTTTTGTTAACCTACAGGATTGCACCACTAATGATCGGATGTCTTAAATTTTAAAAGAAGAGTCATAAATCTTAAACTCCGCCTATAAGAGAATACTTTGTGGCTCGACGATCCTCGAAAATATAAAATCATACGATCACATATAAAACAGACAATTCCTTAAGAATCTACGACGTGACACCGATAAATAGCAAATATTTATTTATCTTCACCATAAAACTAATGCATCCCCGCACAGGATGCACACGCGATAAATGCCGACCACGACAAATCGATCAGCTTCCTGTTCGTTGTCGTGTGGAGCACGGTGTGGCCACAACTTTCTCGATGGACGATTGCTTGACCCGACGCATCCGTCAATCGTGATCGTTTCCTTTTTCCAAATGACATCCGCCATCTCATCACTCACACTGTTCCGAGATCAGTTCATGGTGATAATAAATCTCTGGTTTTTCAGCTGCAAAGCTGCCGACGCTGCGTTGATGCTTTGTTTGAGATGTATTATAATGCACACTCGTGTAATGATACAGAACAAGAAATTTCGAGAAAATGACCTGTTAACCAGATCTTTTTCTGTAATGAAGTTCTTGACATTAACGTCCACTTTGATCCATCACTGTCTAATAAATGTCACACAGTGTATTGCACATCAAAGTGATCAGAATTCCTCCCTTGCCGACCCCTCTTCCGCTTGTTTCGTAAACATCAAACACGTGGATCGAGGCAAACAGTAGCAGGCGTAATTAGTAGTATCATCTGTCTGAGCAATTCGAAGAAACACGTCGTACGTAGTTGTGCGTTGGTAGCTGCGTTGGGGGCGAGGTAGGAGAATGCAGATGCTGAGGTAGGAGGAGGACGAAGAAGGAGGAGGCCGAGGAGGGTGGGGTGGGAAATGTAGGGATCGATCGTGGACGCTGGGGGCCGGCCGGCTTGCTGGGTAGGTGAGCCGGTGCAGGGGGCGTCCGTGCCGTCGCCTTGAGGACCCTCGCTTTCTTTCCCCTCGTCGGTGCTTTCCACGCCGCCGGCAGGCCGACACGTACGCGGTCTTCGACGGGGCCCCGGCCCCCGGTACCCGACGTGACCCTGGTTGTCGGCGTCCGCGGGTCCCACCTGGTTGTCGCCCTTTCCCCACGCGTCCCGAGAGAACTTGCTACTCTTCCTCCCCGTCCCACCCACAACAACGGCGTATCGGGGGGCCCACTTAGCCTTGGGGATGACGGTGGGTAACGTTGTTACTTTATATATATATATATATAAATATAAAAAGTGCGTGTGTGGAAACGTTGTATGTTTTCTCGAGTGTATGTTTTCCATCGGACAGAGATTTAGGTCAAATTTGTCAAGATTTCCACAACAATGAAAGCCACATAAAATTCCAGCGATGGATTTATGGAAGCTTCGTCGGCCGTGTGGTTTGTTATGTGTAGAGATGGTTTATCATTTTACATGAAGAGTATCAAAAGGATGTCCATAGCATCTCCACCAACAATTATATCTTTTAAGCTGACATGAATCGGGTCAGGATGGCGCCATTGTCTCCCTCCCCTGCTTAAAGGCAAAGATCCTGAGAGGATTTGTTCTTTGACTGCATCCTAAAAGCCGTGTGTTAATGGCCTGTCACGGACAAACCAAGACCTCACCGTCCACAGTATCGGACATCGTAGTAGGTATTTCTGTGACCTTCATGCCAGAGAACCTCTGCAGAGGAGAGAGAGGAGGAGTAGGTGAAGCTCACATCGTATCATTTGTTTCTCCACACCTGCTCAAGTACACAAATCATCTGCTATGAAGCTAATTACACTTGACTTCGATCCGAGGTCCCTTCTCTTAGAAGCTTTCCATGGTGATCATCGCTTATAGAACAGCGGTTTAGCTTTCGATCCATGAAAGGGAACCTGACTCCTGGAAGAGAAAAGATGGATCTTGGAACGCCTCACATGCCAATTGCCGACCCTCTTCCTTTAAGAAACCATTCCACTGTCTCTCTCCCATGCTTGAATCAATCATCCTTCTCCCCCCCCCCCCCCCTCTTGTTTAGTGTCAAATGACAGTCATCTGCCATCAGACCTTACATCATTGCCAAGTTGTGCACCGACTAATTGCTCAAAATATATGATTCTTCCAGTTCTCCTTTCTAAACTATGCTTACCGACATGGTAGTGCTGCTGCTGTAGCTCATGATGGTGGAGACTGAAATGGCAGAGTGAGCTTTAATTGAATTTGACCTGACATTAGCAAACAGAGTAGCAAGAGAAAGGAGAGCGATACAGTCAAGAGATGCCAAGCAGAGTGGGATGCCAAAGCCAAGAGCAGGAAGACAAGGAGAAAGGCTGGTTGATGCTACCAAGGCCTAAATGAGAAACAGTGATGGGGGTGGCGGCTATGAGGAACAAGCTGAAATCTTCCGAAACCATCTCGATTGTACTCGAGCATCATTCCCCATGGTTGGCCATGGATTCCATGAGATTAGCATCATTCGCACACACACACACACAAGTGTGATTTAGAAACTGATGCAGAATGCAGCAAAGGGTTGCAATTGCAAAACAAACAACTTCCCTGCCATATTTGTTTCAGAACCATAAAAGTTTAGTTTGATTTGGCAGATACATGGAATGTGTTCTCAGAAAAGAAATGCTGAAACTAGGAACTGCAGCTCACTCTTCTTGGATGCTGTCAGCTTCTTAAATGAGAGAAAAAAGAGAGTCTGTTGATGATAGATTTGCCCCCTCTTCTCATCTCAATGCAACCCACACAGTTTCCACCTGCAAAGAATTATACAAGGAAAGAGGCAAGGCTGATTCCAACTCCATGTTTGCCGAAATTGCTCTCACTGTTCAGAATCGAATGAGTTATCAGGTGGTTTAGATTTAATCTTTCAAGCATGAGGTTTGGTTCATCAGAGACATGTCTTAATAAACCCAATTGAGATGTGACCCAAGCATTAGGTTTGGGCCATTACCATTAGGTTGTATGGACTGGAAGAGATGACATTTAACTGATTCCAAATGGAATCACTGACTTTTGCTAAGCATTTCAATGTTAAGTGATGTCTTAAAATGAATGCTATGAGTGAGAATAAGATGGTTCATAACTTGACTTAATTAACCAATTAAAAATACTTAAAGAAAAATAAGATAAGATCAAAGACTTAATTAATATTAATATGCATAGAAGATCATAAGATCGAGCGAGTGTCATGATATTGTAGAGATGGATTAATCGATCATGATGGAAAGTAAGATTCCGAGCATGAGAAGAGTTCAAATGTTTTCGAAACTTTCAAGCATTTCATCGATCTTTTGCTCTCAAGCGAGAGAATTCATTGATCAAAAATAGAAACTAAGATCATAAGAAATATAAAAACTAAACTTTAACCTTAAAATATTATAAAACACAATTATTATCATCAGACTCCATCTGATAATAATAGTTTGATCGAAAAACAAGATGAGCACGTGATTTAATAGTTTGCTAGTAGAAATAATAAAAAAAAAATTACAAATGGATAACCAAAATAATCCAACAAACTTGGAAAGGGTCAAAGGCAATGTATTTAAACTGAAAAGCTACCAAAAATAGCATAGTTGAGCTATGACTTAACATTTATCTACCTAATTTAACGAAGTGAAAGCACTTAATAATAAAGTTAAGTTCAAATTGGATGTTAGAAAAATATATCTAATTTATTATCGTGTACCTTCCATCGAAAAAAAATAACGCCATAACAATATCCATAAAAAAATTTACTATGTAAGGGGTTCATGAACCTTCAAATTAGTGCATGAACTCTTGAATTGGTGCATGGCCCTTAGAATATGATCATTAAAATGTATGCTTTAATCTCTATAAATAGATAGAAATTGATGACATTGTGGATATAAGACTGCGATAACTCTCCTCCACCTTCATCGTACTTGCATCGCCTCTGCTACTCTATCATGAGTGACAAAAAGGAGGCCATGCCGGAAGAGGACGAGGCCGAGGCACCCAGCACACCGCGTGGTCCAGAACACAGGATCCCCGAGCCCGTGTGCCCGCCGCCGGCGCCGGCGCCGAAGAAGCCGACCATGGAGCCTCGCCCAGACCCTCCCCGGGCGCGCGTCACCTCTTTGGAGATCGACAGATTCTTCGCAGAATTCTCTTCAAAACAACAAAGCATGCCATCTAAACCACCAACCGAGAAAGATCATTAACTAAGAAGGGTGTAGCGTTGTTGTAGAGTGGAAGTATCAGTACTCCTTCCCTTCCTATATCAATCAGCTTTGGACTTAGTAGATTAAGTATATATACAATACTTAATTTCCACGAATTTAAGCATTCATCATCATGCCCTCGGCACAAGTATTTTGTTGGATTGTATGGTACAAAAGCTCCAATGCCATCTCTCCTAAGGGTATTTGCTCACTTTTGGAGCTCAGCAGATATTGGTAAGAAACTGAGCTCAGTCACTGCACATTATAGAAAACATGTAATTCTTCAAGTTAATTTATCATTGTAAAATCAACATAAACATGTTACTCTGACTCCTCCTTCACAAAAGAAGAAGGGTGGGGCTGAAATGGACATTACCACAGTTCATCATCATCTTCTTCTTCTTCTTCTTCATCATTTAATTCTCTGTTTGAAAATTCTGTTGTAAAGAAAGAACAATGCATTTCATTAAAAGGGTGGCTTTATGGGGCCTGCAACACTTCATACATCTTTGGCATGGACAAGAAGCAGATGAAATCTATAAACAAAGATCTTCTCTGAGAAGGTCAGGGATCAAGATCATGTTCAGAAACCAAGCTTTAAGTTTTGTGAAGTGGACACCACTTCTTTCAGTGATTGTTTAGGAAACAAGTAGGTGGACCACTGTGTTTGCTAAAGGAATTTGGCATTTAAGGTTCCACCAGCACATACGACCCATCTCAGGACCACAATTTTCAGACTGTGATTACTGTCTCAGCTTGAGCAGGAAACTAATAATGGCTTCTTCCTATTTCTGACACAATCATGAAAACTTGTTTCTGATTGCTTGAATATTATTAAGCTTTGATGGCAAAAATAAATACTTTAACACCACAAAAGCAGCAAATTCTTTTTCTAGTTCTCTTAATCAAGCCAACATAGCTTGTTGGCTTTGTAGCACTATTTGATCAACTTCTGAGAGAACAAGAAACAGAATCCTGTTGGCTTTGTAGCAATGTTCGATCAAGAAACTAAGAAATTATTGATAACAAGAACCACAATTGACTTGGCCTGAGAGAGGACCATTGTCCCAAGAAAGAATCTTGTTCTTGAAGCAGAGTGTGTGGTCAGTAATGTTAGGCCATGGAGTGGTGGTTGCAGAAAAAAAAATGATTGGCATATGTGATACAAAGTGCTTGTGTTCTCACTAAGACAAAAACATGATAGTTTGGTTAGCACCGACACATGCTCTAAATCTAATAAGCAAAAGTTACAATAAAGTATCATGAACTTTTATTAACTGATAGGTGTGCAGAAGGAAGGAAAGCAAAAGAATTCCTTCAGCCTCCAAAGTACAGCATTTAATCTTTTTTCCTGAAGTTTCATGATCAATGGAGTAGGTTTCTTTTTCCTTTTTTCTTTCTTTTAATTCAGGGTAGCCAAGTTACAAGGATGAACAATCTCCTCCCTAAAATTAGTTCACAATTATTAGGACATATTTGTTACAGATATTCAAGCTGATCTAATTGAAAGAAAATAATCTATTTATGACATTTGTCATTTATCTACTAAATAATGGATTTGTTATTGAATGCTTAACATATCAACAATATGCAAAATGTTTCCCTTAAGGCCTTAACTATGCTTTTCTGTACAATTGGAATCAAGGAGGGGGTTGGCAGCAGTGCCTTTTGTCTTCTCAGTGGAAAGAAGGATTACATTATATATATATAGATATCTTCAAGACACCTCCTGAACTACTACTAGCCAGAAGTCAATGCCCAAAACGCAACCTATGTCAGAGAAGCAGTCCACACTAGATTGATCCACAAGAGAGAGAAAGCCAGATCACATCCTGTCCACTGAAAGCAACACTCATTCTTGGAACTGTGAATTCTTTAAAAAGAACATAGAACAATGGTTTCTTCTTCATTCATCACAAAATACTGAGGGGGAAGTCATAAAAGAGTGGAAACTAAAGAGAAAGCTGATTTGATGTTATGCAAAAGGTTAAAAGCTCTGTAGCACAACCGAAAACAACCATAACGCAAAAGGTTATACCACTGATGAATCCCACACAGACCCAATCATTCAAAGCCACCTCATGGCCAGTGCAACGTTTTATTTAATGCTTTGTTATTTCTTTCCTTTCTTCTTCGGTAGTATTAGCATGGGAATCCACTCATGCCAGCTCATGTTTCTGTGTGCTTCCTAATTGAGCCACTGGTGTTATACATCACCCAGACCAGCTCTGCTGCGGTCTCTTCTCTTCTTCCCACGCCTTCCCTGCCTCTGCTGCTCCTCACAGAGCCCACTGTCACCATACGAACTCCTGGATCCATGGCCTCTGAAGCTTCTGTGACAGATGAAACGGTTACTGAGGTCAGTGAAAAAGAAATGACTTATCTACATACTTCCCTTCTCTTTCTTGCTCCGTGTAACTACGGCTTTCACAACTAGGTGATGTGATTAAACACAATTACACCGGCCAATGATCCTATCTTTTTTTTTTCTTTTTTTGTATCTTAGTCGGTGATTCCTATTAAGTTCTTCAGATGAATCCTCTGGTGGTTGTTTCTCCCAGTTTCCTCAAAGAAGGGAAGAGGGAAAGAAATGGGGGGCTAAATAAGAAGATAAAGTTGTTTAATGTTTGCAAATACATGATTTTGTGTATAATATTGCATCCTATGCCTCTCTTTATATGGCCTCTGCTAATCTGTTCAGGAGTCATTGTTTCTGGAACAAGACACCAATCTCTAAATTGCAATATTTTCAGAACCCTGATAATATCATTTTTAAATCCTGCAAGTGAAACACTATCTCGATCTTATTCTTCTTGTAGTCTTCATTAGCACTTGAGAATGGCCTGTCTTCTTTTTCTTGTCTTTTGTTACTGTATTCCCCAGTGATTGAATACAAAGCAATACCCAGTTTTTTGGTCTTTATGATTATTTTTTTTTAGTAAAAGCATTCATGGTTTTCTCTTATGCATCTTGCATCATGAATTTGTAAAACCTGTAAGCAGTCCACATTAATTTGAGAAAATAGTCAGTTAAATCAATATTCCTTAAAAATGCCATCCATCTGTTCCATATGACAATCTCTTCCAGTACTCTATCAAGCATCAGGCTTTTGTTGTTGAAGTATGCTATTGCCAACTTCTGAAAAAAATAACTCAGCTCCACAAAATACAGAGCTCTTCTCATGCATACTCATTTTCAAGGCATTCCTCCATCATATTTATTTTTATATATTTTCTTGATGTGCCTTCAAGTTTTATGCACAAAATTTAGTTAGTTATTGATCGCAAAAGATAATTGGTACGTTTACCAAATTACTGAACATAATGAGTTACTATTATTTATCTTATTTCTTCATTATTGTATCCACAAATGTGATATGAAAGGCAGGAAAGCTTGTATCTGTCTTTTTACAAAAATCTAACAAGTTTAACATCAGAAATTCTAAGTGTACTTTACATTTTTCACCCAAGAACAGATTACAACCAGCTTCGTCTTTGATATGGAACCAGTTTGTACTACTTAATATAGGTAGAACTGGCAAGAAAGTTGATACAAGTATCATGTAGTACGCACTAAAATTTGGTCCCAAAGTTTGCACGCTCACAGGATTTACTGTAACCCCCCAAATACTTGCTCAGTTGTTAAGAATATGTCTATTTAGTTTCTACAGAACAACCTTTAAGGCTTTGCAATTTGCAGTTCAGCTTATCCAGTCATATAATGCAGGAAACCATTTTGTTAAAGGATGTGTTAGAAAGATCCAAATTGGTCTTTTAGCTTTATTCTTTTCAGAAGATGTTATCTTAGTTTGATTTCTACATACATGTTGTCTCAAAATGTATAATTTATGTCGAAGAAAGAGTAAAGCAAACCTGCAAACCTTTTCGGACCTGTTCTGATATGATCTCCGCTGACATAGTGCAACTAGGTAATTTCACTCTTCTTTGTTTCACAGGCATGTAAAGTAAGTGAAAACCAGACGGTGCAGTTTTCTCATCATATTAATTTTACAGATCAGTTCAATATGAAACTTAATTTGCTCATCACAAACATTCCAATAAGAAATACAAATTCCATACCTTATCTTGCTGCTAATAATTTTAGAAAATAGTGGATGTAAGGTGACTATGATGAAGTATATATGACTCCTAAGCAAATATCATTACATGTATTCATATTAATTTCTCTGTCAAAGGCTTTAGTTGATAGCTGAATAGTTTAGCCGTTTTACCACACATAGATATAAATGTTTCGGATGACAAAAGTAATGCTGATGAAATGAGTGCTTCAGAGCCTAAGGATCCAAAAGTACAAGATATAGAGGCAAAGGTGCATTTCCAAGTATCCTTGCAAACACCAGTACATGCTACGCAAAATATCATTCTGTCTTTTGCATTTTTTTATATTTCTTAAATAGTTAAAACTTAAAACTTCAAAACCTTTTACAGAAGATTGAGACTAGTGTATCTGGTGATGTAAATAATGCTGATGACATGAGTCTTTCAGAGACCGATGATCTAAAAGGGAAAGATGAAGAGGAAAAGGTTTATCTGAATTTGCATTTGCAAATGTCACTTAAATATTTGCTACCTGAGCAAATATTATTGTGCTTTTATATTTTCACTATTTATTTGTCAGAGCTTTTTGTTGATATCTAAATGGTTCTAACCTCTTACAGAAGTTTTTGACTAATGTTACCGATGATGTAAGTAATGCTAATGAGGCGAGCCTCGCAAAGCCTGAGGAATTAGAAGTAAAAGATGGAGAGAAAAAGGTGCATTTGCAAATACCAGAAGAGCTAACTAAGAAAATACCATTGCGCTTTTGCATTTGCTGTATTTATATGTGAGAGCTGTTTGTTGATATATGAATAAATCAAACCTATTATAACAGATTGAAACAAAGGTTTCTGACGATGTAAGTAATGCTGATGAGCCAAGTCTTTCAAAGTCTGAGGATCTAAGAGGAAATGATGAAGAGGAAAAGGTGCCTTTGCTTTTCTATTAGCAAATGTCAGTATATAATACCTAATCAAATATCATCATGCTTTTTAATTTTCTATATTAGCTGAATAGTTCACACCCTTTCACAGCAGATTGAGACTAGTGTTTCTGATAATATAAGTAATGCTGATGAGGCAATTTCAAACCTCAATGATCTAAAAGGAAAATATGAAGAGGAAAAGGGAGTGCAGGATTCAGCAAGCGTTGAAGCACCTACAGCTGAAACAGAAGAGAATCTGGAACAAAAAGATGAGGGCACTGTGATTGAGGAGGTGAACGAAGTAGCAATAGATGAGTCAGTTTCAGAACCATCAGTTGAAGCTGAAGAAAATGAAGTAATGGGCAAAATTGATGTACCTAGTACCCCTGAATCACCAAAGGAACCTGTAGAGCAACCAGCAGAGGTTTCAGATGCGTCTGTTACAGAAGATTCAATTGAAACACCAGAAGAACCATCAGTCTCAGAAATTGTGACTGAAGAAGCAAAAAGTGTTGAAGAATCTTCAGAGGTTTTTACTGTGCCTGGTTCTCCATTAGTAACACTTGACAAACCTGTTGAACTACCTACTGTTGGTTTAGTCCAGGAACCTGCTCCTGATTCCAATGTGACCCTCAATACAAATGAAACAGCAGAAAAGTGCCAAGAGGGAGAGCCTACGTCACAAGAACTAACTCGAAACGAAACCTCATCATCCAGTACTGAAGATCCAATCAATCAGACTCATGAAACTGTTGAAATGGTAAGTTCAGAATCAGTTGCTATAATTTCTCCTATACATGAGCATAAAGAGCATGAAGCAGAAAATATTGTTCCTGAATTGCTGACTGAAAAGATAGATGATGATCGCAATGCTGATGAGACCAACAACGAATCTGCAGAAGAGAAAGAAGTGTCAGCCACATGTGTTGTAAAGGTTTCTGATACCACTCCTGCTGCTGAAGTTCCTGAATATGATGTGGAGCCAGAGGTGACTGTTAAAAATGAGGAGCAAGACAATACTGTAAATGTTGAAAATGAAGTAACTGGAAATTCCGAAGAGGTAAAAGTTTCTGATGGTGTTGGATTGATTGGTGAGGTGAAGAACGAGAGTTTGGAAGGTGAAAATTTGAATTTGTACAAGAACACTCGAAATATCGATTTAGTTGAAGCTGAAGACAGCAACAAGGCATCGTCCATTGATCCATTAGTAACAGATGACAAACCTGTCGGACCACCTACTGTCAGTTTAGTCCAGGAACCTGCTCCTGATGCCAATGTGACCCTCAATGCAAATGAAACAGCAGAAAAGTTGCAAGAGGGAGATCCTACATCCCAAGAACTTCCTCGAAATGAGACCTCACCACCCATTACTGAAGATCCAATCAGTAAGGTTCATGAAACTGTTGAAGTTGAAAGTTCAAAAGGAATTGCTATAGTTACTTCTATAGGTGAGCCTAAAGAGATTGAACAAGAAAATATTGTTCCTGTATTGCCAACTGAAAAAACAGATGATGATCACAATGCTGATGAGGGCAACAAGGGATCTGCAGAAGAGAAAGAAGTGTCAGCCACAAGTGTTGCAAAGGTTTCTGATACCACTGCTGCCACTGAAGTTCCTAAATGTGCTGTGCAGCGAGAATTGGATGTTAAAAATGAAGAGAAAGAAACTACTTTAAATGTTGAAAATGAAGTAGCTGGAAGTACTGAAGAAGTAAAGACTTCTGAAGGTGTTGGATTGATTGGTGAGGTGAAGAATGAGAGTTTGGAAGGTGAAAATTTGAATTCGGACAACAACACTCAAGAAATCGATTTATTTGAAGATAGCAACAATGCATCTTCCACTGATCCCGAATGTGATCCTAAAGAGTTAGACACAGTACTAAAGCAAGCAGTCAGACAAACTCTTCTGGATAAAATGTTAGAGGAAAGTGCAGAAGATAAAAAGAAAGAGACCAAGAAAGTTGGTATTCAAAGCTTAGCTGAAAATACCAAAGACAGTAGTGACACAAACACAGATGGGGAGGTTCCTAAAACAGATGTTTCTGGTAAAAAATCTCAAAGCCCACAAAATAGCATATTATCAAAGGTGAAGAAGTCGATTACCAAGGTAAAAAGAGCAATCATAGGGAAGTCACCAAGTTTGAAGACCATGATAACTGAAGGAATTAATGACACCAAAGCCGAGTAGATGGAGAGTGTATGGAGATGGTAGCCTGTTTTTGAGTGCAACACTTTCATATCTTCTGTTCTTGGCTGCCTTCTTTAAGATATATGATGTTTACATGTCCTGCAACCCGCCCATGCAAATGTGCCTGCAACATGTCTTCCAGGAAGCTTAAATACATGTGTACGCAAGCTAAAATGTTGGACAATAATCACTGCATCTTCAGGTGTCCATATCTAGGGGAAGAATTCTTGACAGATTCTGATCCACAGCCATGAGGAATGAAAGGGTCATTGCCTTATAATTGTCAAGACATTCTTTTGGTTAGTCATATGCATAATTTTCAGTAAGCGTCATAATGTTATGTTCGTTACTGTTTGATTTGTAAGTTCTACCGCACAATTAATTATTCTTTCATAGAAGTATGTGTGATGCACTCTTGAATCTGGGTTGTTCATGCCAAATAAAGTAACCTCTCTGACTGGTTATGAACCTTTTGTTTTAGCAGAAAAAAGAAAATTTGGGAATTTGAATGAGATATTTCTCTGATAATTATCCTAGTTCTGGAACAAAATCATTTAATTCTAAATCTGAAAGTAATTTTTTTATGCTACTGAATTGGTGCAGGATCATTTTTTGCTTGTGTTGAAGCTGCAATTTTGTCTGTCCATCGAAACTTTTCTAATAAGTTGATCTTAGATAGATAACTGATTCAGATGGGAGAATTATAAGCTGCCTCCTTTTCCATAGTTTCAGATGGATAACTAGAAATGTTAAAACAGTGGTGATACACATGTAGGACATGGTTCATAAATTGGGAACTGAAACAATTAGAACATGGAAATACTCTCCTAAAATGTTCTACCCCGACAACAGTTTTATAGATGAGCTGGTCCTCTGCCAGACCTGATCTGTAGTGTGCACAAGTGCAATCTGCTTTGCAAAGTTTTTAGTGTGGAAATCTGGTACTTGTGGCAGGATTGATTAATGACATGAATAATGCTCTGCACAATAATTTTTCCAGCCTAGCCTGATATTAGAATATTAGTTATTGTTAGTCTTTAAATATAGGTCAATTGCTTTTTGCTCTTTTGGGATAAGTGATAATTCAACTAAAATATAATCATATAATCATAGCATGAGCATTCAATGGCAGTGCTTTCTGGCAACACTAAATAAGCTAGAAATTTGCTCAGCCCTTGCTTCCTTCTTGATTCAGTTGAAGGTTCCCCTTCTTTTTTTTGGCTTTGTGAAGATGTTTTAGGCTGAACCCAAGACTTGATTGTTGTTCTTGCATCAGCTACATAGCCTGTAATATGCTTCAAAAAAGAAGCACAGCCTTTAGGATCATGTTAGAAACTTGGCTGAAGAGACATCATTGAAATTGCCATACATGCTTTTCTAGTCGTGCCGGCTAATAAAGGAGCAAGTCTAGTTTTACACTCCTATCTTTCGTCTATAACAAGTCCATTTGATGAGTTCAAGAAACAAAGATGCATCATAATTGAATGAGGATTAATACAAGAAGGTGTAGTGTGGCTTTGTCATCTGATTGTGTAAGAATGAACTGCATCACTTTTCATTAGTTTCCACTCAACCAAGTTGTCCTTTTCACAGAAAAAAGAATGTCCACCAACATCTGATGGCATTTTAAGAAACACTTGTTCATGGGGAACTCAAATGCTGTGCTATGATTCTTGACTCACTGTAAGCTGGTCATCATCAAGAAAAAAAATACTGACTTGCAACCTACAAGTTGCAAGAAAGACTTGTGCCTGTCTTGGAAGATACTTGGTTGTTTCTCCTCTCTTTATTGGCTTTTCTGTAAGGCTGCATGGCACAAGGAAGAGAGCATGTACTCGAAGCTTTTCACTCATGTAGCAATCATTTTTGTAACCTCTAAATGCATGTATTTGGTCTTCTATCAACTTGATAAAAGGATTTTTTTTTTTCAAATTCTTCTATTGTTTCGCAAAAATCTTCCTTTCCAATTTTGTTTTCCGTAATCTGTTCTTTTCTTCCAAAACTGGTTTTGGCAGAGTATTCAATCAAAACTTGAGACGTCTTTTGGTTATCTTCTTCTTCTTCTTCTTCTTCTTCTTCTTCTTCTTATTTGAGATCTAACACATCAGAACATACAAATTCACAAGTCAAGCAGTTGATACTCCACTGCCTTCTTTGCTTGCATACCTGAAGACTTGGTGCTTTCAAGCAAAGAGGTAGAATGCAGCTTGTCCAATCCATTCAACACCACTAACAATTGCTTGATCATATTTCTATGTTAGTGTCCATTTACGCATATGGATCACTCAGAAAGGCAATTAACTAATTCCCAATTAGAAGAGCATATTTGTTACAGTAAGACATAATGGAAGTACAAACATGTTTTCTTCTGCAACGCCATGAGATTACGAGCAAACACACACTATGATGAGAACAAGAAAAGTACAGCAGCAAGGTCTATGGACCAGATGAAGAATACATCAGGCGCAATTCCTTGCGAACTCTGTCGATGTATTCTTTGGACTTCCTGTCTATATCAGACTCCGCACACTCCTCCTCATCGTCGCTTGGTCGATTCTTCCTCGGCCTCGGCTGCTCTGCTCCAGCTGCTTCCTCTCCCTGGTCGCGCGTCTTCTTGAAGCCGAAGAAGGCAAGAAACGACTTCCTACCTCTTCCCATCTCCTATGAACTGTGTCAGAAGAACTACTTGTTTGCAGGGAGGAGAAGCAGGCTCGTAATTTATAGCAGAAGGGAGAGGCCAGTAGGCCAAGAAGCAAACTCGAGGCAACCACAGACGTCGATGACATCTGATCGAGCGATCAGGATGGATGAGAGGCTGCTGGTTCTGCAGAAACCGTGCACAAACCTTGAAGTGACAAGGTGAAGGAAGAAGAAACTTGCAGCTTCTTTACATCTTGGGAATCTTTGGCTGTGATTGGCTTCACAAGGCGGTGTGTTCAAAGGTTCTTCCTTTCAACCCGGTAAACACGGACCTTCCTGCAACCTTCCCTGCTGATGCTGCTGGCATTGTTTGGTACACCAACTCAGTAGACTGATACAAGCAAGCAAGCAAGCAAGCAATCAACGTGTTCCCTCTCGTTTGCTGTTTCAGATCGTTCTGCGCTTCCTAATCCGCCTGCAAGTGTCAACCTAACAATGGCGAAGGGTTCTCCAAAAGCAAGTCAAAAGTTGATGGAACCTTAACTGAGATCTAACATTGTTGACAGTGAGATCCAGTCTTCACGTTCTTTCTAACACGATCTTGCTCGTAGTACTTCCATGTATCAAGCTAGAAGTTAGTAGCAGGGACATCATAACTAGTCCAAAAGTTCCCACAAGCATTGTTTTAGCCTAACTTGGCTTTGATTAAATTAATTTATCTTATGATTAGTGAATGACCTTTATTGTTTGGCAGTATGTTAATCTAATTTTGGGACAAAAAAGTATTATCATTTTTAATAAAATAATAATAATTTTTTAATACTATTATATAGCCGTGATATTGATATCAGAATCATGGAACTAATAGTTTCTATTTCAAATATTTTTTTTAATTTTTTTAAAATATCTCTCCAATTAACTATTTATTAAGTTATTGGAAAAAAAGGACTTATTTATCATTTCATTTCGGGGGTTATTTGATCATTTATTTATTTTTATCGATTTGGAGTCGAATTAGAATTATTGATTTCAGGTTTAAGAGTCCGAGAAAGAAGAAAAACTCAAATCAAAGAAATGTTTATACATTAATAATAGAAAGTATATAAAAAAATCGAGACAATATGACTTTTATTAAGTCTCTATTTATATTTACGGTGAAAATTAAATTCTTGAATTATTTCTATTTAATCACGATTGCGTTGTATCAAGAATACCAAAAGCATTCCTCATGTATTATTTTCCCTATCAAAACGTAAAAAATATATAAAATATTATTAGAAGCTTAAAAAATTATAATTGTTGGGAATCATGAACCGTTGATTTTGGTTAATCTTAGTGGGACCTATTAGGTGGATCCGCTCAAGACCTGAACCCGAACCGGAACCCGATCCGAGCTCAAAAGCGGAGCACAAGTAAGTCAATCGATGCTTCCGGCCGAATACAAATCTATTGGATTGTTAACCCGAACCCGAATCCGAACCGGAACCCGATCCGAGCCGTTGATGGGACTGCGGGCGGTGTCATCGCCGCCCACCCGCACGTTTCCCAACCCAGAGTCTATAAACAACTCCTCTCAATCTCGCCTCTCGCTTCCTCGCCGCCGGCGCCGCGATATCTGCCTCTCTCTCTCTCTCACACCCAGGTTAATTTTTCCTCTTTTTTATCCTTCTTTCTTTTGGATTTTTCCACTTTGTCGTACGAGTTAGGGTTTGGATTTAGCTGCAAGAACGGTCCCGTAGCCGGGATCTCGGAAATTCTGATCTGTTTGGGGCGGATGGTGGCGTCCGCCGACGAACTGCGATCTGGATCGCGTGGATCTCGACGCGGTTTCCTGAGTTGAAACTCCTGGAGCTGATCCGTCGTAATTTATTTCCTTCTTCGTGTTTCTTGGATTGTGGGGGTTTTGAGATTCTGGAACTGGCTTCTTTCGATCTCCACGGGTGCTCTGTCGCTGTCTCTCTTATGTGGGTCATAATCGATTACATAGATGCGAGATACTTATTTTTGAACTGTTATCAAGTGTGATCGACGTTGTAACCTTTCTTGCGTGAGATTGTTCCTTGGTTTGTCGAGCTCATGGTGCTGGTGCTTGGGGATTTGTCTCCTTCCTCAGCGTACCGAGTTTCTTTTCACTTTTAGTGCTAATTTGTCATAGGCTGACATTCGTGCCACTGATTGGTTCGACCATACAATTGTTGCTGGACTGCGGATAGGCCTGGGAAACCTGGATAGTGGATATGCAACGGATGGTAGTTGCATGCGATGTGCACGAATCTTTCTGATTAAATTCATAGGTTTCATGGTGATGAGAGTAATTTGTAGTAGATGCTGATCATTTGCTCAAGTTTGACGGGTTTCCTGTCTCATTAGGCAAATTAGGTAAGAAAGACCTCAGATTTATCATAACCAGGATCTTTGGTGTATTAGAATGCACTTCTTCGGATATTGGTACTTTTTTTTTCAGTCAAGAGATTCCTAAATACTATGCTAAGAGGATCATCACAGGAAAACTGATTAAATTTTTTTGCTTTTACAGATCTAGGAATCATTTATATCTTGCAATTGTGATAAGGGATCCATGGCTGCATCAGAGGAAAACAGCTCTTTGTTCCCGATCTTCATTCTTACGATCATGGCAATACCTATAGTGCCTTACACGATCCTCAGGTTATCCCGTGCATTTACGAGGAAAACAAAGAGCATCCACTGCCAGTGTGATGTATGTTCACGATCAGGGAAGTACCGAAAATCCATTTTCAAACGGGTTAGTGATCGGACCCTGTTGGTTCTTCTGTTGCAGTTTATGTCTAGATTTCTTTATTGCTCTGCATGGTTTAATTTTATGATGTATGTTGCAGATCTCAAACTTCTCGACGTGTAGCAATCTAACACTTCTGTTGGTTTGGGTCATAATGGGGATCCTGGTTTATTATATTAAACACATAAGCCGTGAGGTATATTAAATGTCACACTCTTTTACTGGTTCGACAAGAAAATTACATCATATTATGTGTTCTATAGTTTTTTGCTTTCATCTGTTTCAGGTTATGAAATGATTATAAGCTGTAGACATTTTTTCTCATATAATTCTGCTATTAACAATTCATGTCATGAAGCATATTCATTTATCACCATAGTTATATTCTCTAGCATGTATCAATCTTGGAGCCTTTATGCATTTTGCATTTATGTTACTGTTAGTTACTGGGTTTAAGATTTGCCATTTCTCATTTCTGTCTCACTAATTTCACAAGTTGTTATACTTGAAACAATAAAGATAAGATTTACTTTATATTTTTTTGCTCTATGTATGAGAAAGTTACTTGTGATTGTTATGGTAAATCTCTAATATAGTGTCAACTGCTAAATATTAAATTTCAGCAGTCTTTTTTTCACATCACTTAGTCGCATCTTTAAATGTGACTTCAGATTTTTTGATTGTCATGCATCAATCTTTTTTTGTATTTTGATATGTATCTACATAGCATTTTCTTGGTATATGAGTATTGCCTGTTTTGTTTCTTTCTTTTTTTATTTTTTCTGCAGAATTTGATTATCAATATGTTTCGTGGCATATGTGTTCCATTAATAAATATACTCTACAATGGTCTTATTTGGGTTTTCAATATGAGCACTGGCCTCTTCTTATTGTATTAGTAATCATTGACATAATTTGATCTTAATTAAGTATATGTGTGTCCTGTATAATGCCATTCTCATGAATACAGTGAGGCTTACTTTATTTCTGTATATTTCTAATATATTCACCATAGCTTTTGCCTTTGAAAAGGTTGAAATGCATGCGTGGTACTCAAAAACTCAAAACTGAGATATACATCATTATGAAAACCTTATAAATAATGTCTGCATCTCCAACATACTGAATCTTGCATGTACTGCCATACATAAAAAATGATATTCTCCAATAATTTTTGTTAGCTGCTGCTTTACTATTTTTGCTCTTGCATGCTCTTGATCAGGCATAATAAGCTGCATCATTTGGTAGTATAGAAAGAAAATGTATATATTCATGTATATGTTATCAAAACAGAATCAAATTGTTCATGACTGCACGAAGGAGTAAACTGACCTTATTGCATTCATGAATCACTGCACGCATTATCTTTGAATAAGCTATATTATCTACAAGCCATCTGTTACCTAAACAGTAGAAGTTCCTTTTTTGCTATTCTTTATGCATAGTCTAGCTTCTTTTCAGATTCAACCATTCGAACCGTTCAGCATCCTAGGACTAGAGCCTGGAGTCTCTGATTCAGAAATAAAAAAGGCATATCGAAGACTGTCGATTCTGTATCATCCAGATAAAAATCCTGATCCAGGTATCAGATCTTCCAGTTTTGGTCCATATTTTGTATGATCCATATAATCAGACTTGATCAACTTGTAATTATTCTGATTCAAACCTCATGATGCTGTTTCAGAGGCCCATAAGTATTTCGTGGACTTCATATCCAAGGCATATCAAGCACTGACTGATCCTATTTCTCGTGAAAATTTTGAGAAGTATGGCCATCCAGATGGCAGACAGGTAGCTTAATAAGTTGCTCTTTACATATGTACACCAGTTTTTTCATGCTTTCTTGTATTTATCTACTGATAAAAGATGGAACTTAGATTTTCGGTGTCTGGTTTCAATTCCAGATTATTGCCTAAAAATATATACCTGATTTCAGGGACTTCAAATGGGGATTGCTTTACCTCAGTTCTTACTTAACTTTGATGGGGCATCTGGTGGAGTACTATTGCTTGGCATTGTTGGAGTTTGCATACTTCTGCCTTTACTGATAGCAGTTATATATCTCTCAAGGTCATCAAAATATACTGGAAATTATGTTATGCATCAAACCTTGTCCACATACTACTATTTCATGAAACCATCTTTGGCTCCAAGGTATGTCTTTATGCCTGAAACTAGTATATGACTAACATTTTTTCGTAATTTGATCTACAAATTGTTGCTCCACTTTCATGACATGGATGCTTTTTCTTTTTTTTTCTCATTACTCAACATGCTTAAACCTGCACTTTCCTTGGGAAAGGCTCTTCACTATTACACACCTTGCCTAGCAAAGTTTAGAAAGTTATTTTCTTGCAACAATTTCATACTGTACAGAAGTCACTAGAGTGCCAACACACTAAGAGGTATTTACCATACAATTAGTTGGCCAACTATTGGAGAAAATTAAGACTGGTCTCAGCTTAAAATTCAAACAAACAAGGTCATGGTTAAGAGTATATTGTGATGATAAGCTAGGATTCTTTGCAGACACTATATGTATAAGCTAGGCCAGAAAGATAAGAAGTTATCACTAAGAGGGGTTGATGTTTCAGATGAGAAAATGGCTCCTTAGAAGTGGACCAATATGGTAAATGTGGATCGTCTGCATCAAAGATAAACAATTCATTAAACATGGTATTGTAGGTTTCCTGGGCATAAACTGGTTAAGCAAAGGCAAAAAATATCGGAACTTTAACATGAAGCTAAAAGGTTCTGGTTGGTATTTGATCCTTCATGTAGCAAATACTGAACTCTTGAACATTATCAACTAAAATATCAAAGTAGATGTGGTACGATTCTCCTTTCTAATTACTATGACACATTGCAGCGTAGTAGAAATGAACATTTATAGCATACATCTCCTGTTGATGTCAGATAAAAGAAGTTGTCTTAAAAGTGGGCCAAATTAGTGTGATGAAGCTGATTGCTGTTTAGTGTGGAATTTTTATGAATAATGTTCCAGGGATATACAGGCTTGTTTAACATAAAGGGTCAAGTAAATGAAAAATCTGGCACTTCAAGGTCAGGCTAAAAGGATATTTTTGGTATCATCATGATTGCAAATTCTTAATAGTTGAACGAGCATCCAATATATTGAGCTACATGGTATTATATTCTTTCTACCTTTAAGACACAAGTTGCAATTTGAAAATTGAGTAATCTCATGCCCATTTAATCTAACTAAACCTTTCTAGTTAGCTGTCAAATCTAAAAAGAAGCATTGCCTTGCTTATATTCAAACCCAAATACTACACTAACGAGTACATTCCATCATATCAACATGATTTTTTTCTTCATGAACTCTTCTGTATGGAAGAAAAAATTACTAACTGGTTAATAAGGACATTCAACCACAAATTTTGTCTTAAATGATTTTTCTTTTTTAACCAAATTTGGTCAATTAAACATTAGACATATCTGAATATAGTGCCTAATGAAGATTCAAACCATCTTATTAACTGTTTGATCAGACCCATCAATAAATTGAAAACAACTTAGATGCAGCTCAGTGAATTTGCACATCTATCCTTGCCCCTATATTACGAATCAATTTGGTGTTCAATTTTAAGGATCTCATTTTCTATCTCATAATTTAGTTGAATCTATTTAAATTCTGTTTAATAATTACTATTTTAATGCAACCTCTAAGAAGATAGGGGTGTGAAATATATTTGATTTGAAACCCATCCAGATTACCCTCTTTGGTCTTGACGTTTGTTGCTCATATATCTTCCAACATTTCTCATAGAAACAGTGGTTGTAAGCTGTTTTGCAAACATATCTTTTCTAAGCTGACAAATATTAGTTAAACAGCAAGGTTATGGATGTCTTCATCAAGGCTGCAGAATATATGGAGATGCCAGTTCGCAGAAGTGATGATGAACCCCTTCAGAAACTGTTTGTAGCAGTTAGAAGTGAACTGAATCTTGATCTTAAGAACATCAAGACAGAGCAAGCAAAGTTTTGGAAGCAGCATCCTTCGCTAGTTAAGGTAGTTTTACATGATATACACCTATGATGTTTTCAACTTGTATTGAGGACTTAGCATACAGCAATCTTTATTTGGTGGAAACTTGCAACCGCATTGGCACATATCACCAGAGCTTTATCGCCGACTAGATATGGATAAGCCAACATTTATGCTGTCCTTTAGAAATGCAGAATTTGATTAAAAAAATTGTTGTATCAACTCGTCATTGACTTTTTGCTTAATGTGGCCTTATATTTTGATTACTTGTTCTTATTAATTGCAGATGGAATTATTGATCCAAGCCCACTTGACTCGTGAATCAACTTTGCTATCTTCATCACTACTGAATGATTATAGACGAATGCTAGAACTTGCACCTCGCCTTCTTGAAGAGCTAGTAAAGGTGATAAATCTTTTTTTCTCTTGGGAAAGTTGTATATGCATATTTAGCTCCAATATTTTTTTTATCAATAGCTATTAACAACAACTTAATTGTGATTTTAAGTTCACTGTGAGATGGAACTTCCCAAAGAAGTCAAACCATTTTTTATACATGCAGATTGCTGTAATACCACGTAGTCCCCATGGCCATGGATGGCTGAGGCCAGCAATTGGTGTAGTTGAACTTTCACAATGCATCATCCAGGTATCACATCATAATGCTATGCAACTGAATTTTCTAGCTTCATCTTTCATAATTTTTTTTTCATTTGCTGAAGCTGAATATGTAAGAAAAAGGCATATATATATATATATGTATGTATGTATGTGTGTGTGTGTGTATATATATGTATGTACGTATGTATGTGTATATATGTACGTATGTGTATATATATATATGTATATATATACATATATATACACACATACACATACACATATACATACATATATACATACACATATACATACATATATGTACTCTTTGCAATCAAGTGGCAGATATGAGCCATTCATTTTATTGATTTTGAAGTTTCTCATGAGGATATGTAGGATTGTAGCTATTAGTGCCAGCTGATTTACTTCTTAAAATTATATTTACATATCCAATAGTTATTTTAAAGCTTGTCTTTAGCCAAAGATTTATAAATTGATTATAAATTGCTGGAGAACATGTTCTTGGTTATATTCTCTGAATGACTTTTTTAGTTCCAATCATGTTGCTGTTTCTTTAATTATGCTACCATCTTTTTTTTGTTTATTTTCCTTTCAAATTAACCTTTCAACTCATTAAAAAGACATCTGCTTGTTAAGGGAACTAAATTAGAGCCCACTATGTTGACTGCACTCTAATTAAGAGCATTGGTGGATTCCAATCTTGACTCTGCCCCTATTACATGTAGGTTGATTTTTTATCCTAACCCTGCCAAACCACATTGCCACCAAAATCTGGGTTTTGTTCATGAACGAAAATGTTATCCGAATGCCACAATTGCATTGCTAAAATTGTAATGTGCTTTCATTAGCTTGATTTTACTGAATATAGATTTTTTATTTTTTATTTTGCTGCATTTTTATCATTTTTATGATACTTGGTCGTTTGTGTTAAGTTATTTAGTCAATTCTTGTTATTGTCAGGAAATCTGCTTATTTTATATGTTTCATGTAAACACTGAACAGTTCTTCCATTTAGTCAAGTCCTTATGTTAATAATCTATGATTAATATGTTAAATAGGCGGTACCACTAAGTGCAAGGAAAGCAACTGGTGGAAACCCTGAAGGCATAGCACCTTTCTTGCAGCTTCCTCATTTTAGCGAGTCTACTGTCAAAAAAATTGCCCGCAAGGTAATAAAATTCAGTCAACAGTACATTGCATATATGCTTTTGTATGTTATATAGGCAAAAATTAGCAAATTTTGAGCATTTTTTTATTAGCATCCCAGCATCAATTGTCTATAATCTTTGATAACTCAAACTACTATCTGGAGTTTCTTAATAGTCAATTTTAGTATAAATAATTTTAGTTAAAAGGCTATGCTTGTGAAAAGTTGTTTCTCTTTTACTGCAGAGTGTTTCTTTGTCTAGGGGATGCTATGTGAAGCATCGCGCCACATGATTATGGCATAATACTATTCATAAAATGATATATTTAGAGATAGGATGATAAAGCTTTTGTTCATCAAGTTATTAGTATCAAGCAAGTTTTACCATCGCGTACCATACTGATGTACCGAGCTCAGCTTGGTATGATATGGTTTGAATGTATCGAGTATATATAATAATACTACTACTAATAATAATAACAATAATAATAATAATAATAATAATAATAATAAAGTTAAAAAATAATAAAACTCGGTGACGTCGCCTCATTCCTTCTCCCCACGCGGGGAGACATTTCTTCTCCTTGCGTGGGGAGAAGAAACGTCCCCTCGAAACCTTGGTGAGAAGCTCGCATGCCCCGTGAAGCCTTGCCGAGGCTTGTTCTCTCCACGAGTGATGAATTGGGATCGTTGAGGGAGAGTGACGTCGGATCTCCAGGTTCTCCCTTTTCTTCTCCCTATTCTTCTTTCTCCCTCAGTTGATACTGCCTGACAACGGGTGGCGACGATCAAAATCAACCGTTGCCAACTGATTTCAGGCAGTAACAGGGCAGAAACAACCCCAATTGGTGGTGCCGCCCGGTAGTGGATGGTCCACGTACAGGTCTATTGGTGGATTGGTACGTACTGCCCATACCCATCGATATTGTAGACCTTGGTACCAAGGTATTATCACTAAGTTCATTCGACAAAATAAATTACTTACAACTAACACTTCTTTTTTCAATGACGATTTTGTCCAAGTTTGTTTTAGTTTTTGACACTGGTACATATTCATTGTCAACTCAAACTGGTTAAGTTGACCCTTTATTGCATCTATTCCATTGTACCATTTCTCGTATGTCAGCATCAAGAAAGCAGATACAAAAAACATCATCTTATGAGTTTAGAGGTGTTGCTCCATGCATCCAATTATTATTTTCTATTAATAGGGTAAGCCTTGGTATTATAATAAGGTCATTTCTTTGCAAATTTGTGACCAGGTTTGAGTCATGGAGACATTTGCATGTTAAGAAAAAAAAAACTGTATATGTTGATCTTTGCAAAACCCCACATTGGTGGGGAGCCTTGATCATTGTTTCATCCTGTTTTTCAACTTATTTTGACATGACATGGATTTTTTGTTATGATAGAATGGTAGGTTGCTTGCTTTAACCCAAGAGGGCCCCAAGGTCAAAAACAAACTTTACCAACTTATTTCCAGACCAATCTGCTTCCTTGTTCACCTCTGGAATTAATTATGAACCTTCACATGTACTCTATAGGTGAGATCTACTTTTGAGGGAAATGAGTCAACTTTCTCGCTCTTTCTAAATAACCATCTAAAATACCATCTTTATGTCTCAGGATATCATAAAAAATGTAAGATGGTGTACAGATCTTAAATGAATATCACTGAAGACAGACAGATAAGTCAATAATCCGACAGGAGCGCCAAATATACCTCCTATTTCTGCCACAGTTCTCTCAGAAGTCTCCATTTTATATTGGCCGACTTCCCTTCCTAAGACCGCTCCATTAACTAGCTACAAAAATTGTCATTATCACTTTATTTTGTGAACACACAGGCATTTAGGTGGGTTTTTGACATAATGGGAATGAGAAGCACAATTGTGTCCTTTATATTGCTAAGTTTCTTGCTTCGGTAGCTGATATAAGCTTGGTTCGTTAAGAAAATTTGTGGGTACTTATAATGCCCTGTTGCACTAATTTGGAGCTCTCAATCTTTCTACGTCCATTGGTTATGTTCCGGTGACTGTCGTTCATTTGGAATATCTTTAAGTCTAACTTGATTGTGTTTTGCAGAAAGTGAAGATGTTTCAAGAACTGCGAGAGATGGCTGTTGCGGACCGTGTGGAGCTGCTGACTCAGTTTGCTGGGCTTTCTGACACTGAAGCACGTGATGTCGAGCATGTACTTGAAATGATTCCCTCGATTGCTGTCGACATTACATGTGAGACTGAAGGGGAAGAAGGCATACAAGAGGGTGACATTGTCACGATGTATGCTTGGGTGACGCTGAGGCGTGGTAACGGCTTGATAGGTGCCCTTCCTCATGCCCCCTATTACCCATTCCCCAAGGAGGAGAACTTTTGGTTGCTGCTTGCTGATCCCGTCTCAAATGATGTTTGGATATCGCAAAAGGTGAGTTTTTTGGATGAGGCAGCCGCCATTGCAGGCGCATCAAAGGCAATTCAAGAAACAAAGGAGAGTTTGGGTGCAAGTGTGAAAGAAATCAGTGCTGCCGTGAGAGAAGCTGTAGAGAAGGTGAAGAGTGGATCGAGACTGGTGATGGGCAAGTTCCAGGCTCCTGCCGAGGGGAACTACAATCTGACCTGCTTCTGCCTGTGCGATGCATGGATAGGTTGCGACAGGAAGACAAACCTAAAGTTGAAGATTCTGAAACGGAGCCGAGCAGGTACAAGGGGACACGTCGCAGAGGAAGGACCAACAGCAGATGAGGGCATCGAAGAAGAGGAAGAAGAAGAGGAAGAAGAGTATGATGACTACGAGAGCGAGTACAGCGATGATGAGGATGACGAGAAGGAAAAGAAAGGTAAAATTGCAAATGGCATTGCCAATAAGAAAGAAGAGTCAACTCCAGAAGGTTCAGGCAGTGACGACGAGTGAAGAACTCTATTTACAAGTTTTCATTAATTCATCTTGTAGGTCAAATTATGGGCTCTTGCCTGAATCATGCAAACATTAATGCTTTAAAATTCACTTTCATATACACCGGTTTACGGTTTTTGCTGCTGTTCTGGATGAAGCTAAGTGCTGCTGATGCTTTTTTCCTCTCAAAAACCATGTGAGAGGTTCAACTGCAGCACGTTGAATTGCCTTTTCCTGCATGCACTTTTTGAACAATTGACACTACTATTTCACCTTTTATCACACAAATCGTAGAGAGTGCCGCAAAACTATCATACAAAGAATGATACCTAATTACTGATCGAGGAACGTCACAGTTTATGATCAAGGATTGATATACCGGTCTTAACTGGTGTATTGATATTTTATTGATATCGGTATGATACCAGTACCGGATGATATATACAGTAGGTATCGTTTGGTATATTAAATATATTATAATATTTTTATAATATAATATAATATTAAAAAAACAAAAAGGGACGACGTCACCGAGACGACGTCGCCTCGAACTTCCTCCCACGTGACGAGAAAAATCACCAACGGGCGACGACGGCTCGCCGACGACCCTCGGGCGGAGTCACCGCTAAGGTGGCACGAGATACTTCTCTTCCTCTTCTTTTGTTCCTCTTCTTCTTCTTTCATTTTTTTTCCTCAATCAACCGTCGATGGTTGATTTCTCCATAAATCGATAACAGACGATGAAAATCAACCATCGACGATCAATCTTAGCGGTACCGCTTGATAGCGACTGATCCACGTACCGATCAGTTGCCGGACCGATATGTACCGGGCGATATGGGTCTTATCGTTCGATAAGAAAAACCTTGATTCTGATACAATATCTCCATAGATTCGACCCAACCAATCAGCATATTCTCAGCGTAGTTTATCAAAACAAAAAGAAATTTCTTGTGTAACCAAACATACAAAGTATGAATCCACATGGTCTATGGCCATTATTTTGATATTTATAAACTGTACGACCAAACTCTGACTGCCTTTAAATATCTCGATACGTAGCAACATAGATACCGGAGTGGTTTATATACGTACTAGTCTATGTTTCGACATCCACCTTTTAGTTCACCACTATCTACAAGGCTATAAACAGAGAAAGTATAAGTTAAGATGCGCTGCAATCCTCTTAAGCAGACTCCGCAAACCCTATACTGTTATTGCCAAAGTCGAAGACCGTGTGATAAGCGCCCATGAAGACATCTCCAAGAATCCTGCACCAAAGGCTTCTCGTAAGAACATGTCTAAGGTACTTCATGCATTTGTATCTCTTATATGGTGAACTTGGTTTATAGCCATCTTTTTTGCAATCGACAAACATGCGTATCACATACCAGAGAGGTCCCTGAGGGGGAGGTATATCAATTGCCGTAAAGCCACTTAAACAGACTGCTGTGCCTCCTTGCTCAACTTTGAGAACATACTGGAATGGAAACGAGAAAGTGCAGCGATTAGCAACAACGAGAACAAGGTAGACCTACAAGACTTAGTACATAAGCACCACACCTCTTTTGGAGTTAGACTAAATGTTCTTTTCCCAATAGTAAATGCAACATTTGGCATGTTTGCGATCTGATAGCAATCCACAGCTGATTCTCCCATGGGGCTTGGCAGGCGTTCACAAATCTGAAACATGTCAATACGAATCAATTTGGAACTATCAAAAATACTACCAAATTTAAATTGGACTATGCATTAACAGAGACGCAACCTCATTTGCATAAGCTAATATGCGTTCTTTAGTTTGATTGCGTCGGAGCTGATTTTCAATCCATATAACAGCCATCTCACAAGCAGTACATAGAACATCATGATTAGCAGATGTTCTGTCCTTTTGCTTCTCGAGCACAGATTGTATGTCAGTGCTGCAAAGCAAAATTCCAATAATTTTGACAAAAGGAATAGTGGCATATGAAGAAGTTGAAACATTGAAAGAACCAGCCATAAAAATTGTAAAAATTACCATCAAAGCAACATTTGATAAAGTTTTATATAGCAATGTGTAATCGATTGCTGACCCCATATAGTTGGGATATTGTGGCTTGTTGGTGTATTGCAATTGACTAACCTGACATATTGAGCTCCATCAAATTCACACAGGCCAATCTTCCTGCACACTTTCTTTGGTCGTGTCTGCAGTCAAACAAGTCACCAGTTATGAAGATATTGCAGAGGGCACTAAATTATATCTGTACTTATTAGAGCAATGGACGAGAAAACTAAAAGCATCAGAACAAACCTCTGCTATTAGTAATTCAAGTATAATTTCCCCATATTCGTTAACAACTTCTTTACATTCCACGCTAACGATTCCTTCAGCACCAATGGCATGATTGACTTGGGCTATAATAGTCTGAAGCCAAAATAGTGGATCAGAAATTACATGTTGTCCACCTTAACTAAATAACAACATGTAAATACTGAACAATTCATACAATTAACATATCTTCTATCCTAGAGCAACTTCACCGGTAAATTTAACTGAAGTATGTTGCAGTGTTGCAGTATTAGAGGCTAACTTGCATATGACACTAACCAGTCCCGGAAACTAAAGTAAATTACAATTATTTCACCGTGTTGTTGCTATCCTAATGTAGCTAGCATAATACACATTGATGCATGTGCAATTATATCATGTTGTATTATTCATAAAAGAATGCAAATTATATTTGCCTTCACGCAAGTTCCCAGTAATCAGAAATATTTCTTTTCTTGGATATTGATAGGAAATTTTACATAACAATTTCTTGATACCTCTTTTAATTGAAACACTAAGTGCAATCAGAACATAGTTGAACTGCATTTAGAATTTTATCCATGAATCATGCAAACAATCAATTAAAGGAACAGCCAACTGAATGAAGTCCTTAACACTGAGGGTAGTAGGATGGTCAAATTCTATTAGACTTACCTCCCTCATGCGCGGATAGACTATTTCTAAGACCCAAGCCTACCGTACAAAGACCACTGTGACTATCCCAAAACTACATAGGCCTTACCCCGAGAAAGGAGTACCAAATACGAGATGAAGTCGTCTCCACTTTCTTGATCAGAGGCTATGAAACAATGTAACCACTGTTACCAAGTGTCTGATATTCCAGGCTATGAAACAATGTAGCCATCTCTACTTTCTTGATCAGTAGGCTGTGAAAATTAGATCACTGCTATTTGCTTGCTTCTTGTTTGTCATTTATTAATCAGAAAAACTTTTTAAGGGATCTTGAATAACATTCTCAAGTGTCTGATATTCTAGGCAACACAATTCATACTCGACTAGTACAATATCCATAATCAACTTTTTTCAAAAATGTGGAAGCCATAAAGGTCCAAAATTCTTAAGCATGGAGTACAAGTAGCAAGAGCACCAAACCTTATCTAAACGATTTATCCATCATCAACTCTAGCCATGGCACCACTCTGGCATTATAAATATTCCCACTCAAATGCTTGACATCCTTATCAAGATCCAATACATAATTCACAATCCACTTACGGGTGTTGACCTAACTGAAGGCATACCATCAAAGTACGTGTTAGCTGATAAGGAGTGTCCATGGAGTTGTTTAATTAACCTTTTAGCCCAATAACTTGGAAAAAGTAGACTTTTAACCACATGAACCAAAATATTTAATTTAGTAGTAATAACCAATCTAGCACATCATCAATTCCCACTACATGACTATTGTGACAATATGGAGGCACAACATCAAGATATATAAAAATCCATGAGAAAGTATCACTCTTGTGCACACGTGCACACACAACAGTAGTTGCAACAGCAGAATGGAGAGAATGGACCTAGAAGAACAACATAGCAGGTGCATCCTTCCTTTCCTTTTCCTCTTTTCATCATTCGCTTCATCTTTACCTTCACCAGCTGGAGCACTGACAATGGGTGGTAACAGGGACTTCTATTGACTACTACTTGTCCTCTTCCTCTGTCCATTGACAGCAACAAATCAGCTAGAATTAGCTGAATTCTCAGATTTGGCCTTGGATCAGCTGAGGACGTATAAGTCGGATTGGGTCTGATGTGTTAGAGGCACATCCACATGCATTGTGATAAACACGGTGTATACAAGAAACCAGTTAACACTACAGAGGACAACTCAGGAAATTGAAGATAACCACATAGCATAAAAGGAGAATATAGTATTTGATTCACATGTGAATCTTTGATGAACAATTAATGTTGCTGCATAAAGAAATGACCATCAAAGTTGTCTATGAAGGTGCATTGGAAAACTAGACAGAATATAGACATGAAATCGTCCGAGCAAGATACTAACACATTGTCAACTGCATATTGCCATCCAACAATCTCGAATACTTTATCCTTGTAGTTACACGAATTGATAAGTCACAAATTTGTGTCACAAAGTTTAACTGGTAGAATAAATCTTAAAGAATCTAGAATAAATCTGCAAATTAGGTTCTTAAATCATCTTACTAGCATCTAAAACTTGGAAGCAAATTTGAAAAAAAAAAAAAAAACTTGGAAGCACATACCGTGGGACCTGTCAGCAAAGAAGTCCCAGAATCAACAATAGCAGCACAACCTCCAGAACAGAAGCCTAGAAAATAAAAGGACCATTGAAATCATCAAAAGACAAGATGCTGCCTGAAATAGTAGATGTTTGATAAAAGAAAGCTTTACCAGTAGACTGGCCATCAATTAGAAAATCACCCATCTCAAACTGAGAAAAAAGTATTTAAGCACAAAGTAAGTTATCACCAGAATATATGAGGTGACTACTAATTTGCCTACACAAATCTTCAATTTCTTCTACCTGCCAATATCCTTCATGAGAAACTGAAACATAAGTATGATCACCCTTGTAATGCTTTGAGTCAACACCTCCAAAAACAATTTCGCCACCATTTATGTCATCAGTATCTCTATTAAGCCAGAAAGAAAAAACCTTATTCTCAATTAGTCCCTGCTTAGCCATGTTATACCTGCATAAAAGAAAACATAGAAACTTAAAATATGACCAAATATATTAGTAAACTTTGTTTTATGCACAGAAAATATTTGCAATCTCTTTTTGCTCAGAAGTGACTTAAGGAGAAGTTTCCTGAGATCATGCAAATCCATACCAAATGGGCGGATAATTGCCAACAGATATTTCTTGAAAACCAAGACCAAGAATGCCATCAAACTTTGCCAGTAAGAATGACAGGCTTGATTCTTTTGTTGCCTCTATGAAAATCTGAAAAATGACAATTCCTATGATTGCATCTAGTAGGGAATCACACCTGCAAAGAATAAGTGATGCAAAATGCAAATTTGGAGATTGATACATAAAGAATACCCACCTGATTTTTAACAACTAAGTCACCAACTTGTACATTGTCTTGGCTGAAGAAACCAGAAATTGTCCCAGAACCATAAGTTATTTTACATGACTTTCCTGATAGGTAAAAAGATATTATTGAATTATTCCTTCATAAAACATAGAGGATAAAAGAGAAATCCAGTTCAGCCTCAAATTTGTAAATTATGCAACAGGAAGTTTGTAACAGAAACTGGAGATAAGTTGTAGTAGACTAAAAAATCACAATGTTCAAAGAAGCACGTGCTTGAGTATCTTCTGGTTCAAGATACAAGGAATAAAAACTATACCATTCTTTCTGTAAGTGCTTGATGAACCTGACTTGTACTTATGGTGAAAATAACACGGCATCTGTAAATAATTAAATTCACAGACTTAAACTATATTTTATATTGCATTAAAAGAAAAAAACAACTGAAATGAACATATTAATCTATCATGAATGATTGTATCAAAGACTTACATAAAAGAAGCATTTTGATGATGGGACCCACAAGTTCGAGCTTCCAGTGTCAAAAATGACAGAAAAGTTTTGCGGAGGTGAGCCAATACCAATCTCACCAAAGTATTGGGCATCCATGTAGTTTTTGAGGGATACTATGTCAATATCAGAATCTTCAAGATTACGATGAAATACATTATTTTGACTATGCATGTTCTCTTTCCTCACAATTCTTGCTGCATCCAGAGTATTGCGATCCAAGGGTCTCTTATTAAGTTTGATTCTCAGTAAACCATCAGATGAGGCATGGAGTAGGGAGCAAGTCAAACACCAGAAACAAATACACCATAACAGATATTTCTGTTCCATTTTAAATAAATCACCTGGAACCTGTAATAACCCAGAAAGCAGAGAGAATATTGCATTAGCAAGTACTGCAGATGACAACGCGTTCCAGAAAAAGACAAAGCTACAAACAGGAGGAAGTAGTTAATATCATCATATTAAGAATGTAGGATTCAACGGGACAGAGAGCATGGAAGCAAGAAAAATCAGCCCATAAGTTGCACAAGATAATTACAGCTGCTGCAACAATGAGGATAGACTATTAATCCTATTTACTTTGTACCAACTAAAAGGAGCATAAGAGAAAAACAATTCAATTTATATAAATAAAACCTAGCTACGTGATATCAAAGAAGGTAAATGCTCAGTGCAAAACCATGTGGTCAAGAAGTGCTCAAGCTAGGCAAGGTTCAAACACCACGAGAGTTCTCGGGAGGTGCCTTCAACCGGGGGCTGCCTTGGCGAGTGCTTCAATCGAGGCATAAAGCACTTAAGGCACTTGCCATGGATGATGTTGATTGTGACACAAAAAAATAGATTGTGAAGTATGAATCAAATAATAGGGGAGATGATAACATGGATTATGCTGATGATGATGTCTTGGACCTTGATGATTCTAGAGCTAGATTATCAATGATTTTTGAATTTTATTATTTAAAAATAGAAAAATATTAAAACAAGAACTTCCATTAGGACAGAGTTTTGTTTAAAAGGGAACTAGATGCATGTAATATGGTGTTTCGGTAATATGATATAAAGTTCTATGAATCAAATAATAGGGGAGATGATAACATGGATTATGCTGATGATGATGTCTTGGACCTTGATGATTCTAGAGCTAGATTATCAATGATTTTTGAATTTTATTATTTAAAAATAGAAAAATATTAAAACAAGAACTTCCATTAGGACAGAGTTTTATTTAAAAGGGAACTAGATGCATGTAATATGGTGTTTCGGTAATATGATATAAAGTTCTGTCCTAATTGAAGTTCTGGTTTAATAATTTTCTCTATTTTTATAATTTTCGTGAGATAAATGCCTTGCTTTGCCTGGACAAATGCCTAGTGCCCAGGATAATAAAGGACCTTGGAAATTTACAAACCTAACACTTTTGAAAATAGTATTACTGCCAAATCTAGCAAACTGAAGGAATAACACTGGCACCATGTATTGCCACACAACTTCATGGATGATGAATGCTCCTTGTTAGTCGTTGTACACAAACAAATAGACCTTCAGAAACATTTAGAAGTGAAAAAATACAAGTCAACGAAAAAGCATGGTCAACAGACGAATTAATAGATATTTTTAGAGAGGTAGAACTGAGTAAAACATATAAAGATTATTGGATTCGAGTTTGACGTTTGTACATCTGAAGCAGTGATAAGCAGAGCTACTGATACAATTCTAGGGAAACCATAAGAACTTGGATTCCAGTTTTAAGATGTCAGCCAATATACCACAAGTAATAATATTAATCATTACCAGGATTTAAAAGATACCACACGTTAAATGCATTCTTGTGGACCTGACATACTCTTAAGGACTCAAAATGAATGAGCTGTGAAGATGTAACCATAATAAGGGAAATCAATATCTTCGCTAGACAATAACTTTCTGAAAATGAAACTTAAAAAAATAGAAAGAAATTCAACAAGGAGTTAGTGAGTTTCTTTCTTCTTTATCTGAAAAGGTCAGACCAGACTGATGCGGAAGTCAAATATGAAAGCAAACACCAAAGTAACTGCCGATGCTATGGTGGGTTGCTGCTTAGAACCTTGCAGCTATGTAGTCACCAGAATCCTTAATTCTTTTCCTAAGAAGAGTAACAAGTCCAACAGAAAACAAAGAAGCAATATCAAGAGAAGATAACATCTATAGCACCATACTCATGCGATCAAAGGCACCAAAAATTACCAAAAGAGAACCCAGGGAGGAAACCCTAGGTTTTCTGAATTCAATCAAAGATCTAAAGATGCTTAGAGATCAAAATCACTCAGAAAGCAGCAACTACAACATGCTTATTACTGAAAACTTAAGTGATCCAAAAGAACTACCATAAACAAGGAATTCCGATTCTTGTTGTCGTTCCGGGAGATCATGAGATGGTGAGATCATACCTTGTCGGTATCTAAGGTATGGGAAGCGGAGATAAAGAACTGAGAGGGTAAAGGAATGGTGGAAGGGAGCGCTTGAACAAAAAGAGGCAGCACAAGTGTGGGTTAGAACCGCCACCCGATCAAGTACCCAGAACGGTAAAGAGTTCCACGACGGCGGGCCCACATGACCCAAGTAACTCTCTCAAATCACTTTCTACAAAGGTAGATGAGGAGGGTAGGAATAGCATGGGTCTTATCATTAATCCCAGTCAACTACCTTACAGTGTGGGTTGGGAATTGAATTGAGATGGTTACCTTATTTTGGGCCGGGCTAATGTGAGCCTAAGCCGGCCTAAACCCAAAAGAGCGATGGAGTGCGTGCCTACTCGTGTAATCCATAGGAGTAAGGAGTATACGTGTAGATGTGATCTGATACAAGATGTTTAGTTAATGCAGTATAAATCTACTTGGCAATTAATCAAATTATATATATATATATATGTGTGTGTGTATATATATGCCTCTAAAGTTACTGATTTGTGTATATTACACTTTTAATTGTATATTTAATATTACATTTATTTTCCTTCAAAATTATTGAAAATATAAGAGGCAAATATAATAAAAAGATATTTTAGGTACTTTAGATTTTGATATTTTTACAAAATTAATGATAACCATGATTAATATTTTGCAACTTGAGTTGTTGGAGTGGGGGACACATAAACGAATAAAATCCATGAAAGATATATATGCTAAAATCTAAATTTTGGAAGAATATATATATATAGAGAGAGAGAGGGGGAAAACATCCTTATTTTATGAATATTATATAATTAATAATGTTCATAAATATATCCTTTTAAGCTCTTAGAGTTGAATGAATTGGAAGATGAAAAAGAATAAATGGCATATCTCACTAAACAGATGCAAACGCTATATACGTGACTTGGTCAACACTACGCGGCCATAAGGCCTTCATCGTTCTCCCCAAAGAAGTTGGCCACGATGGTGGCGACGTCGTCGAACCCGACGCCGATGCACAAAGGATTCGTGCTCGCATTAGTGCTGCTGCGATCCAAGACTCGAAGGTTCGGCCCATCCCTGCACTTGCCCATGCACTTGCACCCAACCACCGCTCCTTCCAAGCCCATCTTCTTGTTGAGCTCCTCCATCAGCGCCGGTGCACCAGATCTTCTGCACTTCCCCCCCATGCACACTTCGATCTTGTTCATAGGCTTTTCCACCACCGCTGTTCCGCCCCTGCTGCAACATTCTGACACCGGAGTCTGCGGTTTGCACTCGGGTGCTGCAATTGATGTTGGTTTGCTGATTTTGACGACCTCCTCGGCGTTGCAGGATTCGTAGCCCTTCCTCCTGGCGGCCTTCGCTTCTTTTCGCTTTCTCTTCGTCTCCTTCTCTTGGGCTCTCAGCTGATTCAGCTCTGCCAGCAAAATCTCTGCCGCCTCCTGTTGTTACAATCCCAACACTGAAACAACTCGGAAATCGTTCGATCTGGAAAATTAGTAACAGTAGGACAGAAGGAAGGAAATTTGGGCCTCACCGAGATCATCTTCCCCTTGACTTCTCTTGCAAGCCCTTCGCCGGGGTCGGCGCCGATCCCCAGCGTGCAAAGAGCGGCCAGATCCTTAGACAACCCCTTCACCAGCTTCGCCCTCGTCTTCTCCTCCTTCTTTCTCCTCCCCTCGCCGCACCGCACCGGCGACGCGTAGTACTTGAGGTGACCCACGCCGGAGAACGCTCCCCTCCCTCCGCCGTTCGGGACCCCACAAGGCGGACCCGAAACCCTCGTTCTCTTCCCGAATCCCGCGGTCGACGAACCGGCGAGGGCAGTGCTGCCGGAATCACGAAGGGCCCGGGCGCCCGAGAGGGAAGGGGAACGCCGGAGGATGGCGCCGGAGACCTCCATCGCTCGGCTTCTTGATTCGTTCCGTTGGGTTGCCCCCCATATAAAGAGGGTTGCCATCCACGTTCCCTATTTTGATTGGTGGAATATGACGTGTCGTCCAAGTCGACGAATGAAGTTGCTTCGCGCCAAGGGCTCGTGGCGACGTCTGCCCGTGCACGCCTCGGCGTCGGCCGTCGCGTTCCCGCCACGCGAGCTCGCTCGACTCAGGCCGTCCGATCGAGCGATTCGGCAACGGCCGGTCAGGATCGGATGAAAGTGGACGATGCGTCATCGCCCCGATGCTTGGGAGATTCTTTAGGACGATAATACCCAAATCCACATCAGACCGAGACGGCTGTAAGCGATCCATGGCAGGTTTAATTAATGTCTTTCCATAGCTAACGAAAGAAGCCATTAAGCAAAAGCGGTAGGGAAGGCGTGCAGAGGTGGTGGTGGCATACGTGCAGGCATACGCTTCATTCCTTGTCGATATTAATCTGCATGCTTTTGCTTTCCTTGTTCAGGTGGTTTAGAAGAGGGTTTTCGGTAAAGACTCCTGCGTACAGACCATATATCGATTAGATAAAAAAATTGATGTGTGGATCATCAAAAATTTAAATTGTCTTGTTTTAAATGATCTCTTTTAATTCATATCACTCTCTCAATCTCTTCAACTCTCTTAAATTCATTCTCGCTTATATTTAATAATTTAATATTAATAATTGAGAAAATATTGTGTTCATATTTGCTCCGTTTATATAGTGAGATATCACTCATTAGATTGCGTTTGTGCCAGAGGATGTTAAGTTGAGCTACATTGTGATTGCTCTAAAATCTATCAATCTATAAAGCTTAATCCACAGGATACTTCCAAAGAATTGAGTCTCAATATGCAAAATAAAGAATTCCTTGTCCAACTCACAGAACAGTTCTAAATCCACCCATTGCATGAAGGAACTGAAAAATACAGCAACATAGTAGTAGTAATCAGATGTAAACGTGTTACAAAAACATGATACAGGGGGAGGCATCAAAAGTTGTGTTTGATGCCTAAGACTTGTGATCGAAACAAGGAGGGAATTGTGTGTCAAACTATGATCCGGAGCTCAAGTGAAGTGCCACTAAAGAGGCATAAGCCCCATCCTTGATGCTGATCAGTGTCTCATGCTTTCCTTTCTCTACTATCACCCCGTTCTTGATGACAGCAATAACATCTGCACCTCTTATCGTAGACAATCTGTGGGCAACGACGATTGTGGTTCGGTCAACCATGACACGGTTTAATGCGTCTTGCACTACTCTCTCGGATTCAGCATCAAGTGCACTGGTTGCCTCATCCAGCAGCACAATCTTGGGATGCTTCACCATGGCACGCGCGATCGCGATACGCTGCTTTTGCCCCCCAGATAACTGCACTCCTAGCTCTCCAACTAATGTGTCATAACCCTGCAACTCCAAATGTTTAATGATAACAATGAAGAAGCAAGAAAAAAAGATAAAAGCTGCTCACTATTGCTCACCACTTGAACATTAAAAGGAATAATCACATTTTGCTTAACACAAGGAGTGGCATTGTTTAGATGAAAAAAATGCAGTTTATACACCAAAGGATGAGTAGATATAAACTATCAAAACACAAAGAGTAAAAAGGAAGCCACCAGACGAGCTATATGGATCAGTTTGACAACAATAAATCTTGATCATTGGGTGGTCAGTTTGGGCTCAGGGTCGAGTCAGCCTTTTATACCTTACAATGAAAAAAAAAGGAACATATCCAGTGCACGAGGCTCCGTTTGTGCAAATCTATTAGAGGAGAAATCCTGAAGGAAAAAAGGCATTGCAGACAAAAAGTTTTGAGGGGACAAGAAAAGAGAACATTGAACTTGTAATAAATCAATTAATATGGCTAATAAATTTGTGGAGTAGAAAAAACTTTTGGATACAGGATCGCACCTTGTGCAAGCTGCTAATGAACTTGTGGGCATTGGCTAATTCTGCGGCAGCTACGATCTCAGCTTCAGTGGCCATTCCCTCCTTTCCATAAGCAATATTGGATCGAATTGTATCGTTAAATAGCGCTGGTTCTTGACTCACCAGACCCATCTTCTGCCTCAACCACCTCAATTGCAGCTTTTGTATGTCAATCCCATCAAGCAATATCACCCCCGAGTCAGGATTGTAAAATCTTTGTAATAATGATATAACAGTTGATTTCCCGCTACCGCTCTCTCCAACCAGTCCAACTGTCTGAGGAAAACAAATAATTCATTACTAGTTGTTTTTTGATCTGAGGTCCCTTCAAGATAATAAACTTCACTGGAAAAAGAGCATCAGTTTTATGACATCAATAATTCCTTTACAGAGATCCTTTTAGCTGACAATTTGATTAAGTACATGAAGTAAATCAATGATATATATCTTAACCATGCTTTCAATTTCTCATCGAGACATCAAATCTGTAGCATGCTTCGTTCATAGATGTTGAGAGTACTACTGTGAGAAGAAGTAAATTACTAATTATTTTGTGCAGTTTAAAGTTAGCAACCATTTTGCATGGACATAGTAACTTCATTTCTTTCATTTATGGCTTGGTTTAATAATTTAGTCAAGGTCACAACTGTTATATGCTCAATACCCAAACATGTAATAATCTCTCTATTTAAAGAGTTAAGATTGTGTACTTTAATCCAGGGTCTTGAATACTGATCTGTACAGAGCACGGTACGGTATGTATTGGTATGTACCATTGATATGCTAAGGTATATCGATGGTACCCATACATCCTAAAACTTAAGAATACCTCCACCACGCCATGGTGTACTGACCAGTATATCTCGATACCGATCGAAATCCAGGGTGGTACCAGTCAAAATGCTGGTACCGCCAGGTAGAGGGCGGTCCATGTATCAGTATCCTCTCGGACTTGTACGTACTGCTCAGTACATCGAAATTGAGAACCCTGCTTTAATCATCATAGAACCGCTAATGGAAGGAGCCTTATGCAATGAGTCACCCTTTTTTTAAACTTAAACATGTAACAACCAGAATTCAGTTACCTTTCCAGAGTGAACTGTCAGAGAAAGGTCTTGAAAGATCTGGATATCTGGCCGCATAGGGTACCTGAAGCTGACATGACAAAGCTCAATGTTGCCCTTCAGTGTTTCCAAGATCATGCCAGAATCATCACTGGGATCTATTTTAGATTTGTGGTCGAGAATAGCAAATACTGAGGCCGAAGCAGATCTGGCTTTTGACGAATCTGGTGCCAGGGAGCTTGACTGAGAAATCCCAATGGCTGCCATTGCAAGAGCAAGGAAGACCTTGAAGGAAAAGCAAGAGCAATGACTAAGAGACCAAAAACAATAGTGAGATTAAAAAATTTTGGTATGCTTCACCAGCATGAAAAATGAGGCAGGACAAGCTGTGGAATCCATGATGGCAGCCATCAATTTATGTAACTAATCCATTAATACTATGGTCTCACCAGAGAATGTAAAGTTCATGTGCAAAGTTAGCACTAGTGGATGTCTCAATTCTCAGTGTATAAATGTATCACGTACTTTATACAAAATCATTTAAAATATACTGTTAGTACTTACCTACAGGTAATCTAACCATTGTAGGTGTTCTTATATAATTTAACACCTGCTTTAATAAGCATTTCCAGTTTAAAAGATTGTGAGCATCTCTGTTAAGGTTCTTGCTCTGAATCTTAAAGAAGCATGACAAGAAAAAACTTCAAACTTTCAGACATAGAACTTGTGACAGAAAATTGTACACCTACTTTTGGGGAAAACTCAAGGTACCAGTAGTTCAACGTATTAAATTTGCATACCCGAAATACTTTGCCAAAAGTAGTCTTCCCACTGTCAACTAACCGTGCTCCAGCATAAAAGCTAGCTGCATAAACACAAAATAACAAGAATATGGAAAACCCAAATCCGGCGCCACTGATTATCCCTTGCCTAATTCCCTTTCTTGTAGGTCCTTCACATTTCTGCTTATAGATCTCCATCACCTTCTCTTCAGCTGAAAATGAAGCAACTGTTCTGATACTTCCTACTGCATCATTTGCAACCTGACTTGCTTCCTCATACATTATCTACAGCCATTTACAGTGGTAGTCATCAGAAAACATTATGACTACCAAATTTCTGAGTATAGCAAAGCAAAACTCTCTTTTTTAAGTTGTGAACCAAGCACCAAGAACAGAAACAGAAATCTAACATTTTGTTTAGAGATAAAACATTTCTTTTCTGATTGGGAATATTCATATTCGTGTTTGACAAATGATTACATCTGATCAGCTTTTGTAAGTCTGTTCCATGTTAAAATAATTCTTCCACTTACATAATTTAGATTTTTTTCTTTAAATTGAATTAGCAATATGATGTGGTCAATTATGGTAAGCCGATGTAGTATATACCAAGTTACAAACATAGACATAAGTCAAAAACATACATAGGCAAATGGGCGCATATCTGCATTATAAAGAACTCATGATATGCATGATAGTATAACCGTGGAGCCATACCATTGCATCCTTACTAAACCCCTTCAGAAACTTCATTTGTATGTATCCATTCAAACCCAAGAGAGGTAACAAAACAAGGATTATCAGAGAGAGTTGCCAATTTGCAATAAAAGCAATCAGCAAGCCAGCAACCAATGTTGTAATGTTCTCAACAATTAATCCAAGTGCATCACCAACAAGACTCCTGACTGTAGCTGCATCTGCTGATAGCCTTGCGCCAATTGCACCGCTAGAATTCTCAGGATCATCAAACCATTCTATCTCCATGTTAACCACCTTCTGAAACGTCATTAGCCTAATCCTCCTTATCAACTTGGATCCTGCAACGCCAAAGAAGTATGATCGAGCTGGAAGGGCAAAAAATGCCACCCCACCAAATACCAAGAACAGTAATGACCAAAAATTAGAATCCCTTTTGAGCTTCTGTGGTGGCTGGTAAAATGCATTAATTACATTCGATAAGAGTATTCCAAAAATTGGAAAAATGACCCCATTAGCAATGGCTGCAACTGAGCCGAGAATCAACACTGGGATCTCTGGTTTATTAAGATAAGCTAGGCGGCGGAGAGGCACTTCTTTTGAATCTTCGGTAGGAATTTTAGGATCTACTTTCTCAGATGTACTATCTTGGACATCAACTCCTACATGCAAACCAACATGCAATTGGAACGAGTGACGGCTGCTGTGTCTACCAGATGATCCATGGCTAATCGAGTGATGAAAGGGCAATATTTTGCCTGAGGACTGTGCTGAACCAGTCCACACATCAGATTTGTCTAAACGAGGTCCATTTTTAATATCTTCATCCCAGTCCACTTCTTGCAGTTGTATCAGTTGGCTATAAGCTCCATTTGGATTCTTCAGGAGCTCTGTATGTGAACCTGGAAGCAGAAATGTTAACATTTATGTGAGTTAAATAAGCTGAATTTCTTTCAAGGAAGTTGGATATTGCCAAATTTCCTCTTGAACAAGAGTAGAAAAGTATGCCAGCTTAATTATGGTCAATCAGGAGAAAGGAACTATATTTACCTTTTTCAACAATTGTTCCTCGATGTACAACGGCAATGGTGTCAGCGTTTCTGATGGTACTCAGACGGTGTGCCACTATAACAGTAGTACGGTCTGCCATGATTCTATCGAGTGCTTCTTGTACTATCCTTTCAGATTCTGCGTCAAGTGCACTTGTAGCCTCATCCAAAAGCAAAATACGAGGGTCCTTCAGAATTGCCCTAGCAATGGCAACTCTCTGTTTTTGACCTCCAGATAATTGAGTTCCATGCTCTCCAACCATGGTGTCAAGACCCTGAATGTGATGTGTGTCATCCATTAAGCCATTTCAAACAAAAGTATTCATATATCAGAACAAGAAAAAGAAAAGACCCTCAATCTTTATTTAACATCTAAGAAGTGTCTACGAAATGCAATATTCGCTGTCCCATCAAACTGACAAAGAGGATGATATTGTGCAGAATAGTACTAATAATGTCTAACATAATCCATCAAACTGAGTTGTAAAATGGAAGCTCTTAATCAACACTTTTTTTCTTACCTTGGGCAACTTATCTATGAATTTGGCAGCATTTGCAATCTCTGCTGCAGCTCTAATTTCTTCAACAGATGCACTATCCTTGCCATAGGCGATGTTGTCTCTAATACTAGTTGCAAACAGGACCGGTTCCTGAGTCACAAGACCAATTTTCCCTCTAATCCACCTGAGTTGAAATTCCTTGATGTTTATGCCATCTATGAGAACTTCACCAGCCTGTGGATCATAAAACCTCTCAATCAAACTTATAACTGTTGACTTTCCACTTCCGCTTTCACCAACCAATGCAAGAGTTGTTCCTTGCTGAATAAAAAGGGAAAATCCAGAAAAGATCTGTTCATCTGGTCTTGCTGGATAACTAAAATAAACATCATTAAATTCAATTTCCCCTCGAATATCATCAAGTTCTTTTCCACTGGCATCATAAGCATCAATTTCTGGCTTTCGGTTGATTGTCTCAAACATCTTATATGCAGCAGCTTGTCCAGCTGCAAATGCTTTCATGCATGGTGCTATTTGACCTAATGAGCTGAAGAATTGGATCAAGATACTTAAGTTAAGTATAGGCCATGATTATATAAATATGGAATAGGATTAAAGTTCCTTACTTTTTATCATGAGTTCTTGTTGTTTGTAAATGCAGCAGAATGAAAAGGTGAATCAAGCAATTGAATGACGTTGCACTTCTATTAATTTTTGAGATCTTTCTATTTCCTTTAATATTCATTCAAGAAACTTCACAATCTTATTGACATCTGGAATAGGTGGATACTATGTTTATATTTAAATCCCTTAATTAGAGTCTACTTAAGAGTTCTGATGTCAGTTCTTCATTCTTATTTCTGGGATGTATCAGAATATTCATGTTTCCATTCATTGTCAATTTACAGGCCAAGAACCGATTCCAAGGATATTATTTTCCTAAAAAAATGAAAATTATTTTAGAGCATATTTATTTGCTCTTTCTGTCTGATAAAGATCATATTTATATTGCTAGTTCATTCCTGAACAAACAAAACCAAGATTTCAGTCAATGTAGCAGAAATTACAAAATCTTTAATTTAATTTGTAACTAAATATAGTTTTAAGTCAATCATACTAAAAGACAGATGCTATATGTATTTAAATTACACAAAGTCTATATTTCCATGAAGAGATCTTAGAATTTGTAAATTGTTAGAATCAGATTACAAATTACCTAGACAGACTCATATCTGCATATTTAGATGTATTAGGAAATCAATAATTTTTCATAGAATTTTGTGCTATTTTTTCATATATCAGGAAAGGTATATTCATTATTATCATGATCTCTTCATGTTACTGTGTCGCAGTGTTCATAAATTATTGTGTGTGTTGCACGGTTTTAAATTGGGATCTACAGAGAAACTAGTATATTGAATGACATTGTTCACACAAAGAAAAAGCAGGAAACTTTCATGGCGACGGCATTTTTAGACTAGTGCAAAGAAGCACTACCATATTTCACCATCCCATCAGAGCCAGCCACTATTCAAGACAAAAATAAAAAAGATATATCCAAAATATGACAACACTAATTATTCATCACTAACGTATAAACCATAAAAGCAACTTACAAGGAGCCAGTGAGGATTGCAAATATCACATTGATGACCTTGCCACCAGTGTAACCTTTATGCAGTATCAACTTTGCTCCGTACCATATTCCCAATGAATACCCAGCAAACATGAAAAGCATGACTGTGCCAAGACTTATTCCAGAAACCAGACTCTCTTGAACACTTGCACTGTATGCATTCACCAAATACTTCTCATACTTCTTTACTGCTCGCCTTTCCCCAGTAAAAGATGCAACCTGAATAAGGTCAGGAATAACGTTTTCAGGCATAATACTGTTCTTTCACGCTTCCACATCGGTGATAAGAGCAAAACTTACTGTCCTAATTGACCCAATTGTCTGCTCAACGGTCGCTGCAGCTTCTCCATAAGCTGCTTGTCCCAGTGATGCCATCCTGGCCACAATAATGGCCATGACTCCTCCAGCAACCACCAAGGGAGGGATGGTGCACAGCATGACAAGGGTGAGGAGCCACCCTTGGGCAAATGCAACTATGAACCCTCCAAAGAATGTTGATATTAGCTGAATGAATTTACCAACCTGTAAAATTGTCGGAAACAAATTACCAAGGAAAAGGATAACATAGTACTGGTAAACAACTTGAAGGAACCGAATGTACTTGTACAAATGTCATAGCTGAAAAACAACTTGGAATAGGTACCTTCTCGCCCATGGCGTCCTGAATAAAAACAGTATCTCCGGACATCCTCTCGACAACTTCACCTGTCTTTGTTTCCTTGTCAAAGAATGCTATTTCTTGCCTTAGAATGGTTTTCAGGTACAAGTTCCTTATCCGGGCAGACTGCCGTTCCCCAGTAGCCATCCAGCAAGCTACCTCTGTTGGAAATCAGAAATCTCAGCCATCACTAATACGGTGCAAGAACAGAACTGAATTTATAAATCACATGTTCCCAGTAGATGAAGTATTCTTACGAAGGAAAGATACCACGCCTGCTCCAACTGCTAGGTAGACAAATTCCAAGGCTACCTGAGTGTGATTAAATCATCAATCAGGGAGCGTTTACTCTCTTTTTTTGTTCAAAAAACAGAAAAGAAAGATGAATTCAGCGATACAGGTGCAGAGCATTTTGTCAAATGAGAAGTAGGCATCATGGAAGAATCCCGATGATTACTTTTAGCTAATAATGATAAACCATCAGAAGTGCTCTCCTGAACTTCCAATATGGTCACAATTCTCAAGTTCATGATTGAAGAACCAATATTAACTTAAGCCCTGAGTATGACGAAGAACTTACCTTGGAAACTCTACCAAGGACATCATGTATGTCCGAAGCTCCTCCAAAGGACTGGATCAAATCCCCGAACAGAAGGGTCATGAGAGGTAGAGCAAGCCCATTCCCCAGCGCACCAAGTGATCCCAGGACCATCAGAATCACATCCGTGGAGTCGGCAAACGAGAACAGCCGGTAGAATGGGACAGTAAATTTGGTCGCATCTTGATTCTTGTTCTTCCCACGGGCTTCCAACTGCCGGTTATCAGAAGAACTCGCAACTGGCTCATGTGACGCAGAATTGCTTGAGGATGCACTCATCTCTCTCATTCCACCGGAGTACCCTTCTTACCTGGAACAAGACATTGAACAGTCTCTTAAATGAAATCAAACAATAGCGCAGTTCTAGGGGAAAGGTGATGATGTACAAGACTTGATAGATTTCGCAAAAAAAAAAGAAAAAAAAAACACGCTTTGGCTCAGCAGAGACTCAAAAGGTGGCGGCGTGATGAACACCGAGGCAAATCAAATCCAGACAGAATTGTGCAGGGAGAACAACCATCTGTTGTATGTAAACCACACACACACAGGCAAACCCAAGCAGGAAACCCATGACTGCTTTACAGCAAAAGCTAGCATACGTGAATCATCACAGTAGGAAGAAGAAAGGTCAGAGTAACCTTGTCAGGCGAAGCTGCTTACGTTCTTTGCCTTTGGAATCCAAAGCTTGATATATCCAAACACAGTGGAATCATTCACTGCAATCGGACGGAGATTTGCTCGGGCGCATTGTTTCTTGCCTTCATAGGTTTCTGCCACTCGCCGCTCGGTCGGTTGTGCAGTCCACAGTAAACCTCTCTTAGCGCCACCTCAGAGTGTAATTATTAGTTTGGATAGTAATGGGGTCTGACCAAATCCTGCCACCGATTACTTGACCACTTTTTTCACGAGATTCTTTCTTTTTTTTTTAAATTTTTTTAATTGCACACTAAGTTTTCATTGTAAAATAAGATCCTATAAATGTCTTGACAAATTGAAGCGTAAGAAATGTATGATGGCAAAATAGGATTATGAATTTTTTGATTTGGCTATGCTTTGTGTTAAATACTTATATGTTCTTATCTTATTAACATTTATATATCGATAAATAGATGTTAGGAGGGTAGGTATTGTTACAAATGTACTCCTTTTGTGAAATGAGAGATTAGGATTTAAGTCACGTAAATATTTTTTAAAATATTTTAAGATAATAAATATTATGTATATTGATCCTTTCCAAAGTTATAAGATAATAATCACATTTCATATGTCTGTTTAAGATTAAGTAGTGAGTGGGTTTATTAAAATGAGTAACGAAGATATATGATAAACACAATATAATATTGTAAAGAAATGTTAAGTGTCAAAATATAAATAAATAAACCTTAGGAAAGATTGCTGCTATATATATATATATATATATATATATATACCCATAAAATAAGTGGTTTTCATATTCTTCTACGTGAAATTTAAGTCTAGAAAATATGTATGTATATATACATGTCATCCTCAAATAACATGAGAAACTTTACGAGACATCTCTAAACATATCAGCTGAAGCCATATGGTGTCCACTGCAAGAACTCTTCCAAGAAATGTTGACATGGTGTATGAGTTGGTGCGCACAAGACTCACTTTCCATCGTGCAGGTGCTCCCCATTTCGACCTTCTCCAGTGGTCTCACTATGAAATGTTTACATGAATGCGAGATTTGGAGGCATGTGTGATGCATGAAGTTGGTGAAGAAGAAACCAGCAGTCAGCAATAAACACAAGGAGGAACAGTATCTCTTCGTGATGAACTCAGGGATCCGCATGCTTAGCTCTCATGTCTGTGATCGTAGCAAAATAAATCATTTGGATAGAAATGTTTCTGATGCTTGTCCAGTGGAAGAAGAACAAAGCATTTTGTTTTTGGACCATTCGTTGGTTCCACTTTCTAAAGCCCACCGGTGCAACTTAATTCTTGATGGAGCTCAGTGACTCATCCAACCTAAAAGTCGGAGTATGTTGGTTGGTGCCCACATAGGTACTAACTTTTCACTTTGTCAATAATGGTTGGTGAGAGGATGAAAGATGAAGATGATGGAAATATTAATATTTTTTTTCTCTTCTAATTCTAAAATCATATATATAACCACTAGTAGAATCCAAGCTGAAGCTTGCGAAATAGGAGTTAGTGACTGCTATCATTATTCTTCCTCATGAATCCAATTCATGAGAGGAGGAGGAAAACATATTTTGAGCCTCGTTATTGCAGAGATCAAAGTGGGGGTGTTATGATGGGATGCACTGAGGTTGGTGCACGCTCTCCCTCATTGGTCGCTATGTCTCCTTCTACTTCTCCATGCCAACCTAAACAACCACTTTTGTGGGATGGTGGTGGGTTGGTGATATTTTTGTGCTCACTCAAGTCCATGGCCACCTCAACTCTCGTTGCTTGTGACTTGGAACGACCACTGACTTGATCATCATCCAAATAAATAGTTTTCCAAATCATCATGCACCAAACTAGATTACTTTTTGAGACATGTTAAGAGTCTAATAGCTAAGATTTTAGGGATTACTAGTAACCCAATCAAAGTTTATCTTTTTAATCATTACTTTTGGTGTGGGATTCAATTTTATCTATATTTGTCTCAAACATAATTATTTTCGATATAATGGATGATGAATCAATCGATCGATTTTTAAGGCCTATGTTTAGACATAAAAAATAGATGGTTAATTATGAAAGTGTAAGGTGTTTTCTCACAAATCCAATGTAGAACAAATAATTAAACCATTTTTTGTCAAAAAAAATCATGGTAATTATGTTGAGATTAGCAATTGATCACATCAAAAGAGATAAGAATGAATTAATTAGTGCATGAAATTGACCTCTCCCTTAATAGATGTGGCTTGAATGCCTCCAAAAGTTTCATAGGAGATGCTAATGCTTCTTATAGTTTGTGTTTTCTGACCCAATCGACACTCATAAGATGTAGAACTCCGTCAAATTAGGAAGAAGTAATGAAATGCCCATTGAGTTCATTGATTTATCATCAATTTATACATGTGAAGATATGAGGATTTCTCCTAACTAACCTATGAGATTTCATTATTCAGTTGGGAAAATCATATCTAAATCATATCTTCTATCATGCCCCCGCAAGATTGAGCTCATGTCAAAGACGCCGATCTTGAAATGATGTCAATGAATCTAAAGAAAGATGACTGTTGTGTTATCAACTGTAATAAAGATATGGCGGTAGTCTACTTTGAGGGCGATGTCAGCCTGGCTGAGAAGGAGGCTGTTGTATTATCAATCGCGATGAAGATTTGATGGCAGTTGACTTCGATGGCGATGTCAGCCTGGCTGAGAAGAAGTAGATGATTCTACTAGAACTAAGTTCAATAGTTTGATTAGATCAGACTATCATGCCCTCGCAAGATCAAGCTTCTGTGAAGGATCCAGATTTGAAACCATTGTTAATGCTAGCACGAGGTGAGCTGATATGGCCAGCGATTAGTTGATGTGCTGTAGCTTCAATTCGATCAGCAAGGCCACAATAATCACATATGATGAAATCAGAGGGAAAGCTTTGCAGCAAGACGCAAGTGGGTAGATAGTAGAGATGGCAGATAGAAATTAGAGGTCCGATCGACGGACACAGTGACCGGAAGAGGCCGCGGACATAGAGGCCATAGTCACCCGGGCAGGGACACGGGGTCGTGTGTAGGACTCGAGCACACAGTAAGGCACCCCGCAAGAGAAAGAGAGCAGCAGCCGATGACTGTAGCCGAAGTGGAACACTTCAGCGTCATGCAGGAGGGTGGAGCCCGGAGGACTCCACAGAATCATCAAAGGGAAGGAGCGGTTGGCCAAAGATCAGATCCGATGACAGAAAGCAAAGGTCCAGCAAGCACATAAGTGACATGACCGGTGGGGTGGCAAACAGTAGTGTGGGGCCTGACAATTGGTAGAGGCGCGACTACGGTTGGGAAACAACAAGAGATAGCGATGGTTGGCTCTCTATTGGGAGGGAGAGTAGAGAATCGAGAGACGATGGGCAGTGGTCCTAAGAGGTGCTCTCGACAGAGAGATCAAAGGCGATATTCTAGCTGCGATGGTTCTCGTGAAGAGATGGCAACGACTTTTCACCAAGAGAAAAAGATAGACATCGGTCGGGGGGATTTGTTGTCATTAGACAACGAGAAAGAGTTTATTGTGTCCTCTCAACAAAGCACCGAGAGATGATGGGTGGTGGTCCTTACAGGTGCTCTCGGCAAAGGAGGTAGCAGTAGAGGAAGTAGCGGTTATGGGGAGCGAGCAACAACAACAAGATAGCAAGAGAGGCAAAGTACTGCTGGCAGTTGATGGGGGCGCCATCGACGTGGCTAGGCAGCAAGAAGCAGCGACGACAATGGAGAAAGGGTAGCGGCTGGAAGATTATTGTGGAAAATAGTGGAGTAGAGGATGCAACGATAGTGGTAGGGGATAGCGAGGGCTACGATGGTGGCAGCGATCCTTTTGCTGCTAAGCACACTGCTAATTGCATGGGTGGGTTGCAGCAGTGGATCAAGGGCAGTTGGCATGGCCAGCGATGGGCACGACTGGAAGATTACTACGAAGAATAGCCAACGATGGCAGCAGTAGGTGCTAGCAAAGAACAGGAGCACTCGGTAGAGCACTGACATAGCAGTCTGGGGTTGGGAGAGAGAGATGGCATCCGACCGATGATGGGAAGGAGCAGCCAACGACGGGAAGAAAAGAGAAATGGATGAAAAACACCTGATTGCATGTTAGAGTGATGCTACCAAATGTCATTATCGAAATGCCACTGGAAGGAAGAATATTTCTCACCGCAGAGGAGGAGGTAGGTGGAAGGAGAAATATTTCTCACCGACCCGCTACGGTACTTTGCTCTTCGAGAGAGCAAATGCAACAGGAAGCAGAGGACCTCATCCTCACCACTAATGGAGCGCTGAAGATGGAGGACGTTAGATTTACTGTCATTTGACAGTAAGAAGATATCAGGGTCTAAAGATGAATGTAAGTCGTCGAGCAGGTGCAGAAGTAATCATAGGCTACAGATGGGATAGGGAAGGTGCCGCTGTTTGTTGGAACTGATGTGACGATGGTGGTGCACAAGGAAGACGACCTTGTGTAGAAGGACACCTTGGTAGAGGAATGAGGAAGCCAACGATGGTGATGGGAAGCTGACGAGGCATATCAGAAATCACTGATGATGGGAAATCTATGTTGTTGATCCTCGAAGAGGCCGACGAGGTAGGCCTCGATCGCCTCCTAGAGCGCCACCACCGTCAAGTTCTGGAGCAATGGTTGGTGGTAGAGGGGAAGCAATGAAACAAGGGCTGCGATCGCTTGGCGTGGATGGTCGCCCCCTAAAGAGCAGTAGATAGTGGAAATCAACGGTGGTGAGGAAGAACAAAGAGCAACCTACGACCAGTGGATAGCAGTCGCAAGAGAAAAAGGAGCAGTAGTGGATCTCAGTAGTCAAAGAGGTGGAGGAGCAGCCGCAGGAGAAGTGCGGCTGGGCCGATCGGTAGCGACGGTTACGGTAGAAGCACGACTGGGGCAAATGAAAGACACGACTGGAGATCTGTCGACCCTCGATAGTGAGGCATACGAGGAGGACGAAGAGGACGAGGAGGTCCAACAGCGGCTTCACCGTCGGATCGAGGAGCTCAGGTCCGATCGGAACACTAGGCCTCTTTTAATCAAGAATAGGTTAGGGAGAAGGGGAAGGAGAAGAAGAGTAAGAAGGTAGAGAGAGATAGACGAGATGATGACAAGTGGTGATAGAAATTGTCATTGGACAGTGGATAAAAAAAATGTAATCTCTCGACTGTGATACCATGTTGAAATTAAGAAGAAGTAATAAAATATTTATTAAGTTTATTAATTATCATCAATTTATACATGTGAAGATAGAAGAATTTCCCTCAACTACCACACTCTTATCTTCAATCACTAAACAATGTTATGCACGCACACCCCACCTAACTCCCATAGCTTCAGCTTATGTTCCTCTTAAAAGTGCATGATGTGTTACATCTACCTAATTTCATTAATTTTCTAGAATCTTGACTCAAGTTTATTATATCTAATCTCAAGTTTATTATATGATGTGTATCTTTCCTAAGTGCTAAACAGCGGATTCATTTTTGTGAATGATCGTACTAATGATGATTAAACATTAATTTATTATAGTAACGGTAAAATGAGACTATCGAGAGTCTAACATTGATTGAGGAATAAAGAAATTAAAAAGTTATAAACCTAAGGTTACCCTTAACCTCAAAAACTTCTTTTTGGACAAAATTGTAGGAACACACCAAAAGCAATTAATTTTTCACAAACTTAAAAGATCACATCAATAATAATAAAATATTAATTTATCATAACATATCTCTTTATGTTGCATATGAATTTATTTTTCCATAAGAATTACATCCACTTGAAGTAGGAATTCAGCTTTTGCTCGCTGGTTCTTATAGCACACAAAAAGAGAAGTTTGTGTAATGTAGGTTAGACTCCATAACTATGGGAAGTATAATTGGTTGCAAACTTTTCCAAAAATATATCTGGCTGTTGGTAAGTTATTCATAATATTCAAACGAAAAAAAGATTTGTTTTTTTTTTTTTTCTTAGTGCACGGCCTGAAAATGATTTGAACATATGATTTTACATCCTGATACCATTTTGAATTAATATTAGCTACAATTCAATCATTATAAGATTTCTCAGAGAAAATATTATCCATCTTAATATGGTGGTGAATGAGCCCATCTGCATATCAGATGTCAATTTTTTTGCTTCCCAATATTGTTAGATCAGACTCGATGCTCTATTGGAATCAATTATATGTTTTTAATTTTTTCTGATTTAGCTTTTTTTATATTCACCTCGACACCACTGATAGCAGGTTTTCTCAAGAAATCTCACCACCTCCCTCCCCGCGAGACCACGACGGGCTCGGCAGCCAGCAACTTGGCGCCCGACGCCAGCATCCTCGGCCACGTCAATGGCCGCCCCTCCTCCTGCGTTCGTTGTTCCCTTAAGATGGTGGAGCTTCTCGTGAGATCCTTCAACTCGACGGACAGACCATGGCATCCACTACCCAGTACTGAAGTCCGTCATCTCCCTCCCTGACCTCTTTGGGAGAGGAATTCAGCCCCACTTCAGTGCATTTTCCTCTCTAAGAAAAGGTCAGCAACAGCAAACCAGCTTTTCTAGGCTCGATGATAAATTACTTCAGTCCCGAATGCTCCATCAACTCCAAAGTATTCTCTGCCACAGAGCTGCTGTGGTCAAACTTCAGAACTCCAACTCACTTTAACCCCTCCCTCCTCCACATTTAATTCTTTTCTCATTCTTATCTGCACAAGCGGCTGCTCCTCCCCTTTGTCGGCGAGAAGCTCTTCACCAACAGATCTGTGCCTCTTCTCCGTTCATCACCCTCAACTCAACTACAGCAGACGCTGCAGGAGGTACTGGCCCTCTTCTACCAACACCATCTCCTCCTCTGCCTCTGGTTCTTCTGCACCAGCAGCTTCATAGCCGACGGACGCCATCGCATCTGCCCAGATCTGCCGATCTGAGAGCTAATATAACAAAAGCCGGAGCGCTTCTGGCAGCCAGCTTCGCTGCAAACGGCAACGACATTTAACGCCACACCGTGAAACACAGACAGCCGGCTTCCGCTCTTCCTTCCACCTCTTCTTTTGCCAACAGCACGGAATTGCTACTCCAGGCCGCAGCAATTACTGCCATACTCGTCGCACGCAGTGACCACCCCTCGTCTGCTAGCGATCCACCCCAGGCGTCGCTGCAACAATACCCGAGGAAGAATCATGGCCAATCACGTTTAGTCGTAACCTTCATTAACTATGATCCTATATATATATATATATATATATATAGAACGTAAAAGTAACTATCATACCTCACCTTTTCAATTTAGAAAGTATAATCACATCACTCCAAAATCATAAGTCACTACCTCAACAACTCTTAATTATAGTTACATATATAATTTTTATGAATCAACTCTTAATTAGCAAGTTACATAAGTCACTCCTCCTTGATTCATAGTTATATACATAGTTTTTAAATATGAAATAAATATGATTTTAAATTAGAATTGACTTGGTATGAATATATGTTACTTGCTAATTCATGTTACAACACTTTATTGTTATGACTCAAATTGCTGAAGATCTTGGATGAAATGATAACATATCTCTATATGCTTCATTCTTCCATGAAATATTGGATTTTTTGTCATTATAATTGTTACTTTGTTGTCACAAAATATTTTTGTTTCTTCTTTTTGTTTTTGATGAAGATCTTAAATAAGTCTTCTAAGTGATATTACTTGACAAGCTGTTAATGTTGCAGCTATATATTTGTTTTCAATGTCGATAACACAATTGTTACTTTTTCTTTGAACTCCAAGATATAGCTCTTGATTTGAGGTAAAAATATTACTTGAAGTACTCTTTCCATCATCCAAAGCTCCTTGTTGCTATAAATATCCTTTTGCTACAAACCGAGTCTTATGCCTTTGGATAATTTCATCTATATTACACTTTGTTTTGAACACCCATTTTATCAGATAGCTTTTTTTTCTTTCGGTAGATCTATTAGCTTCCAAGTTCATACTTCTCAATTGACTTGATTTCCTCCCTCATTGCTTTTTACTATTCCTCTTTCTCAACTACTTCCTCTAAACTTATAGAATTTGAAATAAATAAAATAAATATTGAATTATAAATTTTTGTTAATGATCTGAATCTTCCTGGAGGAGTTTCATTTGAGGAATCATTTGATAAATTCGAATTGATACTAGGTGAGGTTGATAATGAAGTTGTTGGAGCATGATATGTCACTTAATTTTGTGGAGTGACTAGTTATACTAGAATACGTATTTGTGTTTCACCTTTGTTGATATCCTAATTTCAACTTACCCTTTCATCAAACATAATATTTATGTTAATAATAATATTACCACTAATAGGATTATACAATCGATATGTTTTTGATTCTATGGAATAGCCAATTAAGATATATTTTTTAGATTTTTCATCAACCTTATGATGGTTTTATGAATTAACTAAAACATAAGTAATAAAATCAGAAATTCTTACATGGCTTACACTTAACTTTATACTATACCAAACCTCAAAAGGTGTTTGGTTCATAACAGCCTTTGTCGGTGAAATATTCAATAAATAAACTGTTGTTGCAACTAATTATTCCTAAAACTAATTTAGAAAATATTTTTCATTAAGCAAACTTTTTGCTATTTCGACGATAATTTGATGTTTATGTTCAGCTACACCATTTTTCTCCGGTGTATATAATGTTGTCAATTCTCTATAAATATTATTTTCTTTATAAAAAGAATTAAACTCATTAGATAAAAATTCACTATCTCTATTGATCTAAAGTGTTTTTATACATCAACTACTTTGCCTTTCTATAAGTGTCTTGAATTTTTAAAAATTATCAAATGTTTCGTATTTTAATTTTATAAAATATACCCAACTTATATAGCTATAATCATCAGTAAATAATAAAAAATATTAACTTTCACCAAATTATTTTATATTTATAGGTTCACATAAGTCAGTATGGATTAATTTAAGATAATTAGATACTCTTCATGCTTTTGCAATAGGAAATGATTTTATACTTTATTTGTCATAAATGCACCCTTCACATATATGTATTGTATTAGTTTTGGGCAATCTAAAAATTATATCTTTTTTATTAACAACCTTAATCCCTTAATGTTAAGGTGTTCATATTTTAAATGTTATAAATTTGACTCATTCTTTTGAGTTGCAACAAGAGGATGCTTTTCAATATTTGAAACATTAAGTGGAAACATCTTGTTTTGGGTCATACAAGCATAATCAAATTAGTTTTCTTATCTTTGATAGTGCATGAATCATTATCAAATTTAATTAAATATCCATCATCTATCAATTGCCTAACACTCAACAAGTTATGTGATAAATTGGGAACAAAAAAATATTATCAAAGTATTTTACCTTCCCTTGATTTGTCTTCACCTCAATTGTTCATTTCCCTTTCACTTGGATTTACTTATTATCTCAAAGTCTAACTTTCAATTTGTGAGTCTCATCAATATCTATAAACATTAAATTTTATGCTTGACATATGATTAGAATATTTATTATCCAAAAACTAATTATTATTTATAATATCATTAATTTGTGAATGAGTCATAAACAACTTAATATTATCTTTATTTTCCTTTGCATAGCTTGCTTGCTTTTCTCTTTTCCACCAATCTGTCTTTATGTGACCAAACTTTTTTACAATAATTACATTGAACTCTACTCTTGTAATTATTTTGATCATAGTTTAATTACTTTTGTTTATAATGCCCATCAAAGTGTTCTATTTCTCTTCCATTTCCTCTATCATGAAATCTTCCTCTGTCATGTCCTCTTCCTATTACTTTTTTGTCTTCTTTATGGAGTCTACCTTTCCTTTTCAAAACCATGAGTCTCTTACCGTACATCCAACTCCACCAAACATACATCAATAGAATATAGCTCTGCTCCCATCAACTGAGCCTCCCATATTATTGTATAGTCCTTCCCTTCTTGATCCCCACTCTCTTGTTATTCTAGTTTAGCAGCTACTTACTCCCTCCACTACTCTCCAAGTTTTTCCTACTAATGTAGTATTGCCCTTAGAGACACAACTATTATCTTTACCTTCTTCTAAACCTAATGACACTAAAGTCCCTTAGTCTGACTCAAATCTTGTCCATGATTCTCCACCGCCTATACTAACTAACAATCTCATAGCCTTTGGGCATCTAATGTCAACACGCTTTAAAAGCGATATTTTTAAACCGTGTCACATCCTTGACATATATGCCAGCACAAAATCCTTACCTGAGACCATTAAACCCACTTTAATTACTCAAGCTAAAAAATCTCCACATTAGCGTAAAGCCATGTATCAAGAATATGATGCTCTCCTTCATAACAATACATGGACCTTTATTCCCTTTCATCATATACAAAATATCATTTGGTGTAAGTGATTTTTTAAATTAAGCGGAACCCAAACAGATCAATTGTTCGATATAAAGCACGTCAAGTGGCCAAAGAATTTCATCAATAATCTGGTGTTGACTTCAGAGAGATATTATTCCTATTGATAAACCCACAACGATCCGACTATCTTGAGTTTAGCCATCTCAAAATGCTGGCACTTATGATAACTGGATATTAGCAATGCCTTTTTATAGGGGACTAATTGAAAATATCTTTATGCAACAACCTCTTGGCTTCATCCATCCTCGGTATCCAAGGCATGTTTGTAAACTATAAAAACTATTTATGGACTTTGTTAAGCTCTAAGAGCCTGGTATACTAAACTTGATTTATTTTTTTACTTTAATTAGCTTCATCAACTCTAAGTCTGATATCTTATTATCTCTTGGTGTATGTGGATGATATTATTATCACAAGAAATAATTATATGTAGATCCAAGCATTCATCAAGTAAATGGCAGATCGATTCTCTAATAAATATCTAGGAACCTTAAGCTATTTTCCAGGAGTGAAAGCAATATATACATATTCATGACTCTTCCTCTCAGAAAGAAAGTATATTCAAGATTTATTATAAAAAATAAACATATAGGACGTGAAAGATGTCATATTATAAAAATAAACATGTAGTCTTGGAAAGTGCAGTCGACGAGAAGCATTTGTTGGTGATGGAGTTGAAACAGAAAGCCGAAAGATTAAACAAGAAAACTTTTGGGTCAGAGTTCATCTATTAGCTTGTGTTTATTTGTTTCTTGTTAGTAAATAATTAAAGAATTTATTATGAAAGAGATGATATTATTAAGATAATATATATTTATATAAGTTTTAAGGAAATTTGTTTATCATATAATCAAATCATTTATTGGAGTCATATATTTAAATTTATAGTTGATCCTTAAATCATAGATTGATTGCCTCTATCATCATCTTATATTAAGCCCTCGCAAGATTGAACTTTCATCAATGATACTAATCTTAGACCATCGTAATTGAAATATCATTCGAGTGAGAGACTTTATGAGAGAATCTGCTAGTTGGTAAGTATAGACATAAGAAATACGTAGTTGATACTTGACAACTTGATCTCTAACAAAATGAAAGTCGATAAAAATGTATCTCATGTATGAGTTAGATACTGGGTTACCACATAGGCAAGTGGCACTAACATTATCAAAGTAAATTATAAGATTATATTGGAAGGTGATACTAAGTTTGTATAGCGGATTGGTGACCTATTTGAGTTTTGTAATAATGGTGGTGATGACTCGACATTCAGCCTTAGTAGTGGATCTTGCGATTGTGTTCTGTTCTTAAAACTACAACTGATTAGGTTTATTTTAATAAAGATAATATAGGTTGACGTAGATGTTCTATTATCAGTGGTGTCTATCCAATTAGCATCGATGAAGATATGGAGATGAAGTTGAGTGCTTACGGAAAAAAAAATCCATGAATGAGAGTTCTTTTAAAATATCATAAGACACATATTAGTATAAACCAATGTAGAGTGGAAGTTAAATGTATAAGTTATGATAATTTATTGAGTACAAATGAAATATCTGAATGTGTGAGGGATAAAATATATAATAGGATCATCATTATAAAATTTGAGTGACTCAAAAAGAGTAGGGTGATGACTTCTTTAGCAATCTATATGTTTATTTTTAATAATAGATCTTAGATGTACTTTTTTTGAGATTTTCAAAAATTGAAGAAGATATTAACATTGTTTCTATTCTTACCTCTTTGATAGAGAATCAATTTATCAATTGTTTAAAAAATTACTTGGTCTCCATTGAATTATTGCCTATAATGATAATACCATCTACATAGAATAACAAGTATATACTACATCCTTTTGATTATCATAGGAATAAATATGTATCATACTTAGATTTGATGAAATCAATTGACATCAGAAACGAGCCAAGGGTATAATAACTTTTTATGGATTACAAATATGATTTAGATACTAAGGATCGATGAAAACCAGGGGTCACTATATAAAGATAGATTCAATTAAGATCCCTTGTAAGAAAATATTTTAAACATCCAGTTATGTATATGCTAGCCTTGAGTTATAGTTAAACTCAAGATGAGTCAAATTATCATTGGTTTAATAACTAGACTAAAGGTCTCTGTGAAATCAATATATAATCGTTGGTGAAACATTTTGACCACTAATCGAACTTTATATCATCTGTGTGAAATCAATACCTAATCGTTGGTGAAACATTTTGGCCACTAAGCGTACTTTATATCTAGCAATGTATCCATTTAGGTTTCACTTAATTTGAAAGATGCACTAATATCCGATGATATTTTATGTGAGACGAGATGGTACAAGGGTCTATTGGCATTATAGAGTAAGACATCATATTCCTCATATATGAATTTGCATCACCATAGAGATTTTTGGACTTGGGTGAATGTTGTGAGTTTAGGAGGCTCAAATGAAGAATTTGTAATAGCATAAAGATCAATGATTTGAAGATATTGTTTTTGGAGCATGTTATATGAGATGTATAGACTTAATAGTATTATTGGGTTATACATAAGGTATGAGAATTAGTAAATAATTACTAACATTGGTCAAGCTAATACACATCAACTTCACTTGATTTAGGAGAGGAAAAAAATCATAATTTGAGTTAAGAGGGTGTTACCTCATTGGGCATTGCAAAGTGAACCGGTGGAGAGGTAGATGAGGAAGTTACAAAGGGTGCAAGGTATTACTGAACTAGAGTAATATGGGAGTACAGGTCTAGAGGAGAATTACTGAGTAATGTGATGAGAGGTAAGGTTGAGAGCGTTTGAGGTGTACTCATATGAACCTAGTGATAGATGGTTATTATAGTGGCTTACAATGTTGAAGAAGCAAGATTTTGGAAGAGAATAGTAGACTTGATAGGACTCCAGCAGGGTTTAGTCCTAATCTCCCTAGAAGTAGTCAATAAAATCCTATTAGATTGTAATAAAGTCACTCCTATTTTATAAAGGAGTATGGCTAGGGTTTAGATTAGCTCTTAGGGTTTAGTGGTCGTCGCCCCCTGTTCCTATTAAGGCAAGTTGGGATAATTTTACTTAGGCAAGCACCCCCTTAGGTTAGAGTTTTGATCCCTATATAATGATATAGTTGCCCCCTCTCTTGAATGAAGCAATTATCAATTCTTTTTCGGCCTTGTGTCGAATCTAGGAGGGAGGAACCCCTACAACATTCTAAGGGTTGATCCCCTTGAAGGATCAAAATCTATAGAGCTCCATCTGGGATTCTATTAAGACTCAATAAAAATAGCATGATATTATGTTTGAGGATCATAGTACTAAAAACAATTATGTTCAAGAGAATACCCAATAAAGATACAAGGCTTAGATCCTAGTGTTAATTTTTGTGAAGCCTAGGGGCATAACTAGAGATAGCATAAACAATCAAATATTTTGAGTTTTTAAAGTTTTAAAATTTTATAAATTAGTTTTCTAAATGATGACGGGTGTTATGAGATTGAGGTGATTATCAGTTTGAAAGATTATTGATTAAAAAATTAAATGAACTATTCTATCATAGCCTTCTTATTTTAAGAAAATCTCTCTCTTCCTCATTTTCTATTCCTCGCTACCCAATTGATTTGTTAGCAACTATTCCTCTTCCTCGCCCTCTTTAGTTTGCTTTATAACTTTCAATATTTACTTCTCACTTTAGTATTCTAATGTTGCACTAAAAACAAATATGTATGATTCCTTATTGATCTCCTTACTTTGTCGATCTAATCAACCTCCTGTAGTGATCAATCTATTTCTCTAACGATCTTTCATTACTATTCAGTTTTGCTTGGCATGTATTCCCTCTACTCGTGCACCAAAGGTACTACCCAACACCTTCATCTACATCCTTATCCCCTTTTGTTAATTGGCAAATTCACTGGTGCCTAAGCTCTATGGTTGACCTCTTTGCGATAGTCTAATATCTTTCACCATCCACACTCATAATTGAGAGAATTAAATCTTTTCTTGTGCATTTTTTAGATCTAATCTCCTCCATCAAATCATATCCTCTCCTATGCAATTCAATTGACTTTTGGATTTTTTTTATTAGATCATATCATCTTCTCAGTAGTATGTTTTTCTCCTCTATATATGATGCTCTGATTGATATTTTATCAGAAAATAATAGTTTATCTCAACTTATAAGACTTATATCTATCAATGCGATAACTCTAATCCCCCTTCATGCTCTTAAAAGACAGTAATCATGTATCTTGACGATTATAATTTACTAATCTTCTCTTTGGATATAATATATTAGACTATATCAATTATTCTCTTAGTTATCTACTAGAAAAAATCTAAATATTAGAAGAACTCATCCCAATGATAAACTATGATCCTAAATTATAGTTAGAATAAAATTATCTTATTCAATGAGTCGTTCAAGTCTTAGTAGCTATCTTCATATTACCACTAATCTCTTCGTACACCACTACAGTAAAACATGATCCAAGTTACAAATAATTGAAGTACTTTCGTATTTACATGTTTAGTAGTTTACCTACTCTAATAAAAATAATATAAAAAATAGTACAGATAAAACTTGAATTACTCTATGTCAAACAACCCTGATCAGTATTATACAAATCTTGAATCTAATCTTGTATCACTTATACCCGTGTTGTAATAGACCTCTGTAGAACAACCTGATCAGTATTATTATTTGTTGTTCGTGAACATACAGAGATAGAACAGCGACCTCTGTATTGTTCTGATGACATGCATGCATGAAACGTTGGACTCGGACATTATTATAGGACTCTTTTGAAGGACACGGAGAACTACATTCAGGCGAAGCCCTTCATCTCTTCCAGGAACGCCTGCATGTGCTCCTTCTCGACGCACTGCGTCGTCACCCGAGTCCCCTTTTGCGGCGCCGGCGGCGCCCCGATGATGCCGATCGCCACGATATCCAAGCACGCGAACGGTATAACGTGGAGGGGCTTGCCCCAGCCGTAGTCTACGTCGAGGAAGCCCACCCGGGTCCAATCCGTCACGAACAGCCAGTTGTACGTGAAGGTGAACTCGTAGGGGTCGTATTTGAAGTCCCCGGCGGCCCACTTGGCGAACTCGTCCGGCAGCCTCGCCTTGGCGTCCCTGATGATGCTGATGACGTCGATGAGCTCGGCCGAGGCGACCCTGCCGCTTGAGGCGGTGGCAGTCATCGGGTAGATGCAGTTGCCGTAATAGCCACCCTCGGGGGGCAGGACCTGGGGCAACAGGTGGCGGGTGTTGGCGAAGAAGCACACGTGCACGTCGGCGCCGGGGTCCATGTCGATGGCGCGCGTTCGGGACTGCCACAAGTTGGAGATGACGACGTCGAAGGTGGAGCAGCGCTGGCCAGTGAGCTCCAAGTGCTGGGACTTGATGTTATTGATGTGGTCGTGGGACAGGTCCACGGTGGCGTTGAGCAGCTTGACGGAGGGGAACACGGGCGGGACACCGGGAGGCAACTTAGGTGGGTTGGGTATGACCTCCCGCAACCATGCAGGCTCCACGGAGGGCTTCGGCAGGCCGCGGGCGATATCGGCGACGGCGTTGATGAACTGGGCGGCGCCGAGGCTGTCGGCGATGGTGTGGGCGAAGATGAGGCCGACCACGAATCCGCCGCCCCCGAACTCTGTCACCTGAGAAAGCAGAGGAGTGCAATCTTGTCGTCGTAAGAGGTCGTTCAGATGAACGTAACCATTCATTCGAACTCACTGATCTGCAAACATAACACGCCACCTGCATCATGAGAGGGACGTCGAGAGGGGGGTTCAGTTCCGCGCTGGGCTTGGGCAGGAGCGCGTCCTCAGGGATCATGATCGGGGATTCGAGGTACCTCACGTCCTCCAAGCTGCAGTCCGTCTTGGCCTCGACGAACCAAGCGCCCTCGCCAGTGCAAACGATACGAACCTCGCCGCTGCCGTCGGGATCGTCCACGAACCTCCCCGCGAAGGGGTAGTACTTCACCAGCGCCTTCGACAGTGCTTCCCTGATGACCCTGGCCGGTTCCCGGCCGTGCGTGAACACGTGGAGCGACCGCACCATATGCCTGAAGGCGGGCACCCGGTCGATGACGGAGAGGCCGAGCGAGCTCCTCGGCGTCGCCTCGCATGGAGCGATGAAGGACCGGCTTGTTCTGGTCACAGCGAAGCTCATAGCTGCAGCTATGGACAGAGGACTCTTGTCAATGCGACGTATGAGTAGTTGCAGAACATCTGAGGTCCCATATATAGTGGTTTGGTGCATGCAAGTTAATTAGCCTCCATGATGCTGCCATTGCTCTATCTTCCATGGGCTTCGTTGTCAGTGGTAGGTATCCGTTGAAAGCTTGTATTCTGTTTGGAAGTCCTTGTGAAAGGTGCCTGCTCTTCTTTGTGCCTCTCATGTTTGTGTGAGCTCCAAGTGGTTTGTTCTAACTCCCAACTAAGCATATTTATGTTGCGCATTGAATTAAGTTTGCAAAGGATCAACCTTGATGATGCTTGCTAGTGAAGAAGAACGTTATGTGCGTGCACCACTCCTAGGCTTATCTGTGCCTCCTCGTGCATCTCATGTTTGTGTGAAATCCAAAGTGACAATGTTCTAACTCGCAACTAAGCATTTAATTACGTCTTCAAAGGATCAACCTTGATGATACTTACTAGTGAAGAATAAAGTTATTCGTGAATCACTTCTAGGTTTATCTATTTCTTAAAGTGACATGTTTTTATTGAAAAATTTAGTGGGAACATCAGACACACAACTACGACTATGGAATCGATTTTTTACGTAGGGTATCATTAACCATATAATATTTCATAAGCGGATCAATTAATAAACTCATTCTCCAATAAGCACTTGTATTGTATCCTTAGTGTCTCTACACAAGTGACTATGAGACCAGTCGCCTCCATCAAATGGATAGGTATATAATATATCGGTATATCTAATTATGTCGATGTTCCTCTCAAATAGCATACGATCAAGATTATTCATAATCTATGTTTATAGGCAAATCGGTCTCATTATTATGATCTCATCACAATCTGATTCTCATTGCACAGAACTAAGGACATTATAATATATATATTCAACAAATAATATAATGTGAGAATATGCTAATAATAATAATATAAAAAGATTGTACAACGTGTCACACGTGTCATCACTCACGTGATTGGCTTTCATGGCACTTGTAACCAGTAATCTCCCACTTTACCTAAAAACATTCACCTATGTGTCTGATCCCTATCAGACCCCTGTGACATTCAAAGACAATATGAGCCAGTGGTATGGCTGCAATGCTATCTTTAGATATAACTCTTTTATTTGCTATATCTTCACGGGTTATGATCTCTCTAATCAGGTGGAATCTTCTCAGAACGTGTCTGGACTTCTAATCAGACGTTGCTTCCTTTGCTTGAGCGATCGCCCCATTATTATTACAGTATATGGGAATCAGCTCTATATTGCTCGGTATAACTCTCAAATATCTAATGAACTTCTTCATTCATACCCCTTCCTTTGTTGCTTCTAATGTAACAATATATTCCACCTCTGTGGTAGAGTCAATAGTAGTATCTTTCTTTGAAATCTTATAGTTTACTATTCTCCATTCAGGGTGAAGACAAACCCTGAGTTTGACTATCTATCATTGATGTCGAACTGGAAACTCGAGTTCATGTAACCCTCAACCTAGACGCTACCTCCTAGATATACTAGTAAAAGATCCTTAGTCCTTCTGAAGTACCTAAGATGTATTTTACTGCATTCGAGTGTTCCAAACCTGGATTCGCCTGATACCTGCTCATGATACTCAGAGCATATACTATATCAGTCCTAGTACATAGCGTAGCATACATGATAAATCATATTGCTGAGGCATAGGGTATCCTATCCAGGTCTATCCTTTTTCAAGAGTGTATGGAGACATACTCCTAGAAAGTGATATGTCATGTCCCATCGATATGAGACATCTCTTAGAATTCTCTATATCAAATCTTTTGATAATGGAGTTTATGTACCTAAATCGGTACAAGCCAAGCATCCTCTTTAATCTACTCTATAGATCTGGATCCCCAAAATATATGATGCTTCTTCTATCTGTGGAGAGCATTCCTACATAATTCCTAATTATTAGGATCCCATCCACATACAACATCAAGAATGTGATAGCACTCTCACTTACCTTCCTGTACACATAAAGCTCATCTTCATTCTTGATAATGTCATAAGATCTGATTGTCTCATCAAATCTTATGTTTCAACTTTGAAAAACTTGCTTCAGTCCATAGATGGACCTAAGCAACCTACACACTTTATTTGGACTCTCCCTGGATATGAATCTCTATAGTTGTATTATATATATCTCTTTATCGAGATTGTCATTAAGGAATATAATTTTCACATCTATATGAGTCTCTCTGTTACAATAGCCAAAAGAATTTCGATGGACTTTAGCATGACTATAGGTCAAACGGTTTCACCATAGTCAACTTCTTGCTTTTGACGATATCCTTTAGCTATCAGTCTTGCCTTATAGGTCCCCACCTTTTCATCTAATTCGATCTTCTTCTTGAAGATTTACTTACAGCCAATGGGTAAAATACCCTTAGGTACATCTATAAGGTACAAAATCTTGTTTGAGTATATAAAATCCATCTCAGAATTCATGACTTCTTGCCACTTCCTGAAGTTTATAATCATAATAGACTCCTCATATGTCTGAGGATCAATATCATACGTGTTTACTCCATTGATATGTCTCACATATCTTTCAAGAGGGTGAGGTAACTATATTAGATCTATGCAAAGTTAGAACTTATGTGATATGTACTTGAACATACTCAGGATCTAGAATGGTGTTTGAGCTAGATTCTCCAATGTTAGAACTTGCTTAACTCTACCACACTCCCACTGTTTCTACCAAAATGTATTCCTTCTCAAAGAATACAGCTCTCTTAGCAACAAAAATCTTATGGTCCTTGAGATGATAGAAATAATACCCCTAAAGTTTTCTTGGGGTATCCCACAAACTTGCAACGTTCTGTCATTGATTCTAACCTGTTAGAGTTGTGTCTTCTAATGTGAGCAACGCAGTCCCAAATCTTAACCACCTTAAAATTGAGTATTTTTCATTTCTATATCTCATATGGTATAGACATTATTGACTTAGATGAAACTATGTTAAGAAATAAGCTATATTCTCTAGGGCATATCCCTAGAATGAGACGGGTAGATCAGTAAAACTCATTATGGGTCTTATCATGTCTAACAGCATGTAATTCCTCATTTTTGTAATACCATTGAGCTAAGGTGTATAAGGAGGTATCCATTGGGATATAACTTCATGGTTCCTGAGGAAATGAGAGAACTATGTACTCAAGTGTTCTCCTCGATCTGATCGAAGAATCTTAATACTCTTTTCAATCTAGTTCTCTATTTCATTCTTATATTTTTTGAATTTCTCAAGGCCCTTGGACTTATACTTCATCAAGTACATGTGTCCATACCTAGAGAAATCATCAGCGAATACAATGAAGTATGGGCAACCATCTATAGTCTGAGTCAATATTAGATCACATACATCACTATGTATGAGTTCAAATAACTCAGTGGCTCTCTATCCAGTTCTATTAAAAATGAGAGCTAGTCAACTTTTCATAAAATCAAGATTCGTAAGTTACATATGACTCATAGTATAATGGATTAGAGTATATATCTTTTAACAATTTTTGAATCACTATGGAGAGGTACTTCTTTTCAATCTTCGATATAAATTTCAAGATATACTTTCTCGGATGTACCAGAGAGTTATCCCTATCAATGCCAACTCTCTGGTTTTTTGACCTCCAGATAAATGAGTTGCATGCTCTCAAACCATGGTGTCAAGACCCTGAACGTGATGTGTGTCATCCGTTAAGTCATTTGAAACAAAAGTTTTCATATATCATAACAAGAAAAAGAAAAGACCCTCAATCTTTATTTAACATCTAAGAAGTGTCTACGAAATGCAATATTCGATCAGTCCCATCAAACTGACAAAGAGGAGGATGATGTTGTGAAGAATAGTACTACTGATGTCTACATACGCTAATCCATCAAACTGAGTTGTAAAATGGAAGCTCTTAATCAACATTTTTCTTGTTTTCTTATCTCAGGCAACTTATCTATGAATTTGGCAGCATTTGCAATCTCTGCTGCAGCTCTAATTTCTTCAACAGATGCACTAATCCTTGCCATAGGCGATGTTGTCTCTAATACTAGTAGCAAACAGGACTGGTTCCTGAGTCACAACACCAATTTTCTTGATGTTTATGTCATCTATGAGAACTTCACCAGCCTGTGGATCATAAAACCTCTCGATCAAACTTCACCGACCAATGCAAGATTTGTCTCAAACATCTTAATATGCACCAGCTTGTCCAGCTGCAAATGCTTTCATGGATGGTGCTATTTGACCTAATGAGCTGAAGAACTGGATCAAGATACTTCAGTATAGGCCATGATTATATAAATATGGAATAGGATTAAAGTTCCTTACTTTTTATCATGAGTTCTTGTTGTTTGTACATGCAGCAGAATGAAAAAGGTGAATCAAGCAATTGAACCAAGTTGCCACTTCTATTAATTTTCAACATCTTTCTACTTCCTTTAATATTCATTCAAGAAGCTTCACAATCTTATTGACGTCTGGAATAGGCGGATACTATGTTTACATTCAAATCCCTTAATTAGAGTCTACTTCTTCGGAGTTCTGATGTCAGTTCTTCATTCTTATTTCTGCGATGTATCAGAATATTCATGTTTCCATTCATCGTCAATTTACAGGCCAAGAACCGATTCCAAGGATATTATTTTCCTAAGAAAATGAAAATTAGTTTAGAGCATATTTATTTGCTCTTTCTGTCTGATAAAGCTCATATTTATATTGCTAGTTCATTCCTGAACAAACGAAACAAAACCAAGATTTCAGTCAATGTAGCAGAAATTACAAAATCTTTAATTTAATTTTGTAACTAAACATAGTTGTCAGTCAATCATACTAAAAGACAGATGCTATATGTATTTAAATTACACAAAGTCTACATTTCCATGAAGAGATATTAGAATTTGTAAATTGTTAGAATCAGATTACAAATTACCTAGACAGACTCATATCTGCATATTTACATGTATTAGGAAATCAATAATTTTTCATAGAATTTTGTGCTATTTTTTTCATATATCAGGAAAGGTATATCCATTATTATCATGATTTCTTCATGTTACTGTGTCGCAGTGTTCATAAATTATTGTGTGTGTTGCACGGTTTTAAATTGGGATCTACGGAGAAACTAGTATACTGAATGACACTGTTCACACAAAGAAAAAGCAGGAAGACTAGTGCATATATCTATTATATTGACCAAAAAGTTTGATAAACTATTTATTCCATTGTAGCCTTCTTAACTTCAAGTCAAGTCTCCATCTTCCTCACTTTATGTTAATGACTACTATTCCTCTTCATTGCCCTCTCTATTTCTACTTTATAACTTCAGATTTTTTTCATATTCTTATGTTGCACCAAAAACTAAAACGTGCTACTCCTTATCAATAGATCTACTTTGGTTTATACATCTAATCAACCTTCTCTAGTGATCAACCTACCTATCCGATGATCTTCTATTGTTAATCAGTTTTACGTGATGCGTGTTCCCTCTACTCCCACACCAATGCCTCTACCCAATAGCTTCATCTGCATCATCGTCTCCTTCGTATCAACGAGCAAATTCACTAGTGCTTCGGATCCATGGTCGACCTCTTTGTGATAGACCACTATCTTCCATCATCCTCTCGGCTATCTTCCATCAATGTTCACAATTAAGATAATGACTAGAGAGATGAAGAAAGAGATCACACTCTTTTGTATCAAATATTTACTTGTGCACTTTTCATATCTAATCTCCTCCATTCTCTCCTATGCACTTCTCACATCTATTCTCCTCCAATTGATCATACAAACCATACCATCAATTAACTATAGACTTTCCTTATTAGATCATAGCATCTTCTCAGCATATATTTATCTTCTATATCTGAAGCTCTAATTAATATTTTATCAGAAAATAATAGTTTATCTCAATATATATAGGACTTATATCTATCAACGTAATAACTCTAATCCTCTTTAACCTCTCCAAAGTATATATCTTAGTGATCATAATTCACTAACATTTTTTGTTCGATATGATCTATTAAGCTATATCGATGGTTCTTTTCATTGTCCCCTATGAGAAAATCCTTAGTCGTAACACAACTAATATCTTCGTTTAAGAACTATGATAGAAGAATGATTTATGTTATAAATAATTTTTGCTAATTATCTGTGATAATAAAAATAATATAAAATAAAAGTACTACTAGTGATTATAGATAAAACTTGAATTACTCTCTGTGTAGAACAACCCTGGCCAGTATTATTATTTGTTGTTCATGGACATACAAATAAACAAGTTACAGAAATATATAAACCTTGAATCTACTCTATTGTGATCTTTTATTACTTATACAGGTGTTGTAATAGGCGTCTGTAGAACAACCTGACCAGTATTATTATTTGTCGTTCATGAACACACAAATAAACAAGTACAGAGATAGAACAGCGACCTCTTTCTTGTTCTGATGACATGCATGCAGGAAACGTTGGACTCGGACATTATTATAGGACTCTTTGAAGGATACGGAGAACTACGCTGCTGCTGGTTCAGGCGAAGCCCTTCATCTCTTCCAGGAACGCCTGCATGTGCTCCTTCTCGACGCACCGCGTCGTCACCCGAGTCCCCTTTTGCGGCGCCGGTGGCGCCCCGATGATGCCGATCGCCATGATATCCAAGCACGCGAACGGTATAACGTGGAGGGGCTTGCCCCAGCCGTAGTCTACGTCGAGGAAGCCCAGCCGGGTCCAGTCCGTTACGAACAGCGAGTTGTACGTCAAGGTGAACTCGTAGGGGTCGTCTTTGAAGTCCCCGGCGGCCCACTTGGCGAACTCGTCCGGCAGCCTCGCCTTGGCGTCCCTGATGATGCTGATGACGTCGATGAGCTCGGCCGAGGCGACCCTGCCGCTTGAGGCGGTGGCAGTTATCGGGTAGATGCAGTTGCCGTAATAGCCACCCTCGGGGGGCAGGACCTCGGGCAACAGGTGGCGGGTGTTGGCGAAGAAGCACACGTGCACGTCGACGCCGGGGTCCAGGTTGATGGCGCGCGTTCGGGACTGCCACAGGTTGGAGATGACGACGTCGAAGGTGGAGCAGCGCTGGCCAGTGAGCTCCAAGTGCTGGGACTTGACGTGATTGATGTGGTCAGGGGACAGGTCGACGGTGGCGTAGAGCAGCTTGACGGAGGGGAACGCGGGCGGGACACCGGGAGGCAGCTTAGGCGGGTTGGGTATGACCTCCCGGGACCATGCAGGCTCCACGGTGGGTTTCGGGAGGCCGCGGGCGATATCGGCGACGGCGTTGATGAACTGGGCGATGCCAAGGCCGTCGGCGATGGTGTGGGGGAAGATGAGGCCGACCACGAATCCGCCGCCCCGGAACTCTGTCACCTGAGAAAGCAGAGGAGTGCAGTCTTGTCGTAGTAAGAGGTCGTTCAGATGGACGTAACCATTCATTCGAACTAACTGATCAGCAAACACAGCACGCCACCTGCATCATGAGAGGGACGTCGAGGGGGGGGTTCAGTTCCGGGCTGGGCTTGGGCAGGAGAGCGTCCTCGGGGATCATGAGCGGGGATTCGAGGTACCTCACGTCCTCCAAGCTGCAGTCCGTCTTGGCCTCGACGAACCAAGCGCCCTCGCCAGTGCAAACGATACGAACCTGGCCGCTGCCGTCGGGATCGTACGCGAACCTCCCCGCGAAGGGGTAGTACTTCACCAGCGCCTTCGACAGTGCTTCCCTGATGACCCCGGCCGGCTCCCGGCCGTGCCCGAACACGTGGAGCGACCGCACCATACTCCTGAGGGCGGGAACCCGGTCGATGACGGAGAGGCCGAGCGAGCCCCTCGGCGTCGCCTCGCATGGAGCGATGAGGGAACGGCTTGTTCTGGTCACAGCGAAGCTCATAGCTGCAGCTATGGACAGAGGACTCTTGTCGATGTGCCGTATGAGTAGTTGCAGAACATCTGAGGTCCCATATATAGTGGTTTGGTGGATACAAGTTGATGGCCTCCATGATGCTGCCATTGCTCTATCTTCCATGGGTTTCGTCATCAGTAGTAGTAGGAATAGGTATACTCGTCTGTAGGTGAGTTGAAAGCTTGTAATCTGTTGGAAGTCCTTTGTCAAGGTGCCTGAATCTTCTTGTCCGAGGCTTACGTGGTGCATCTCATGTCTGTGTGAGATCCAAGTGACTTGCTCTAAACTTCCAACCTTGATGATGCTTACTAGTGAAGAAGAAAGTTACGCGTGCACCACTCCCTCTTTTAATAACTCGGGCATGTTCTTTCTCCAACCTCAGTATCTTCTTTCCCATGGAGAGCTGATCAGATTTGAGTTCCGTATTGTGATGTTCTGTCACAAGTGACAGACAGCTGCAGAGGTCATGTGAGAAGAGATCGTGTTCAAAATCTACTGTGTTTGTGGTCACATTCACAAAAAGAATCTTGGAGTAGATTCAGTAGTTCTAAGAGCGGATTAGATTCCAAACCATCACACCTCATGTAATTTAGTGCTTGAAGAGAACATAATCCGTGTTGAACTCACAATTTGCTGTTAAAAGTACTTACCAATAAATGAATGCCCTAGAGAGAACGATTGTAATACTGGAATCATAAATGGCTAATTGTAACACGCATCTTTAAAGATGGCCTAAGCACTAAATGAAGGTATGTTGACAACCAATTACTTCATGAAATCGGGTAGTCCAAAACATAGGAATCAGAAATATTTGTGTGGATAAATATTTCTGGAAGCTTAGAGTGAGCATGTAGGTAATTGGTGATCCTCACTTGCCCAAGCTGCGTATGATTAATTTGTGTGGATAAGCTGTGTGTCATGAATACAAATGCAAAGCATAAAAGAATCACTCACCTGCTTTCTCTACTTACCTTGGCTTGGTTGAGTTCATACTGAAACTTCCAAGTTCAGTATAAACAATTGCTTGGATGCATTATAAACAAATGAAACATAATGTATAGATAGGCAGAAGTTTGGAGAGGAATATTTGTTAGATGATAAGATCATTCATGATCAAGCTAGCTAAATAACTGGCAAAAATTAAAAATAACAGGTCATGATCGAATTGAGCTTCATGACATTGCAGAATAACCAGCTGCCGGTCTGTGCTGGAGATATGTTATCACGTTCTTGACGCTTGTTAGCGTTCCATCTTGCTGCTCTAAAAGTGACTTCAGTGCATTTGTTGATACTGAGAACACAAGTACTTGTTGTGGTCAACGTCTTTTCTCAGTAAATTACAGTGATCATCTTGAGCAGCTTCAATACATGGACACAATACCCACCACCAAATCCTGCACATGTTAAGCAAAACGCAATAAGGAAGATTATACAAATGTGTGTAAAAGTCATATAAATAAGGAGGTGATTGAATTATGGAAATACCGTCATCCTTTTGATACAAAAGGCTTTTAAAAGGAGACACGGCAGGATGATTAAGAAAACAAGGGATAGAAGGAAGTGTAAATGGGATCAAATCTCATCATCTTTTTTTCTCTATCTGATGGAAAAAAAAATGTACTTCATGTTCATGATCGTAACTGGTGAATTTGTTTGTATCACTCACAAGATCATCCTCATAGAGAATACTGTCATCATCATTCATCCTTCCTTTTCTTTCATACAGAGATCGTCTCTGCTGCTGATGTTTACATCCTTCTCGAGAATCAGTGCAACCTCAACAGTTCAGTTGACTTAATTGTGTTGCCTATATTGGATCAAAACAAGAAAAAAAAAAAAAATCAATACTTTGATTTGTAAATGTATGAACACTTGGAACAAAATAACATATCGAGACAAAGAAAGAGCTTGTGGATGAAGAAATTTGTTGGCGTATGATGAATTGAAAGACATGATATTTTTTTTTCTTTTTGTTGATATAGTAAGTTTTTGTTAATAATACACTGAGATACCTAATTGATTCATATTATACAGCAGTGTGAGCTATTTATCTAAGATCAGTGTTATGTTCCTGTGAAAGACTAGATGAGAAAAGAATAAAAAACAACTTTATTTTTCTAAGACCATAATCATGTATGTTATTTATTGCATGTAGTTATGTGTCAACCGCAGAAATGAAAACGACATCCTGATACCAATTTTCAGTAGTGACATGATAATGTTGTGTTCATGCATGATCTACCCAATCTTTGGACCTGAGTCCAAAGATTGGCATCATATGCGTCTCTGTAGTTAAATTCAATTTCCCCACGAATATCGTCAGGTTCCTTTCCATTGGCACAATAAGCATCAATTTCTGGCTTTCGGTTGATTGTCTCAAACATCTTATATGCAGCAGCTTGTCCTGCTGCAAATGCTTTCATGGATGGTGCTATGGGCCTAATGAGCTGGAGAATTGGATCAAGATACTTAAGTCTTAAAATGTTTAAGTGTAGGCCATGATTATATAAATATGGAAAAGGATTGAAGTTCCTTACTTTTATTATAATGAGTTCTTGATGTTTGTAAATGCAGCAGAATGACAAGGTGAATCAAGCAATTGAACAAAGTTGCAACTTACTATTAATTTTCGAAACCTTTCTTTTTTCTTTTTTATTCATTCAAGAAACTTCACAATCTTATTGATATCTGGAATAAGTGGATACAATATTTACATTCAAGTCCCTTAATTAGAGTCTACTTCAGAGTTCTGACATTAGTTCTTCATTCTTATTTCTGTGATGTATCAGAATGTTCACATTTCCATTCATGTTAATTTACAGGACAGCCAAGACTCGATTCCAAGGATATTATTTTCCTAAAAAAATGAAATTTATCTCAGAGCATATTTATTTGCTGTTTATATCTGATAAAGCTCATATTTATATTGCTTGCTCATTCCTGGACGAACAAAACAAAGATTCCAGTCAATGTAGCAGAAATTACAAAATCTTTAATTTAATTTTGTAACTAAATATAATATTAAATAGGTTTACCATTAGTTATCAGTCAATCATACTAAAAGACAGATGCTAAATTAATTTAAATTACGCAAAGCCTACATTTCCATGAAGAGATCTTAGAATTTGTGAATTCTTAGAATCAAATTACAAATTACCTAAACAGACTCATATCTGCGTATTTAGATGTATTAGGAAATCAATAATTTTTCATAGAATTTTGTGCTATTGTTTAATATATTAGGAAAGGCATATTCATTATTATCGTGATTTCTTCATCTTACTGTGTTGCAGTTTTCATAAATTCTTGTGTGTGTTGCACGGTTTTAAATTGGGATCTACAGAGAAGCTAGTTTATAAAGATATATCCAACTATATCCCAAAATATGACAACACTAATTATTCATCACTAAAGTATAAACCATAAAAGCAACTTACAAGGAGCCAGTGAGGATTGCAAATATCATATTGATGACCTTGCCACCAGTGTAACCTTTTTGCGGTATCAACTTTGCTCCAAACCATATTCCCAATGAATACCCAGCAAACATGAAAAGCACGACTGTCCCATTGTGTGCATTCACCAAAGACTTCTCGTACCTCTTTACTGCTCGACTTTCCCCATTAAAAGATGCAACCTGAGTGTGATTGAATCAGCAGTCACTTAATGGTACTAAGAAGGTATAATTCACGAGCGTTTACTCTCTTTTTTTGTTCAAAAAACAGAAGAGAAAGATGAATTCAGCGATACAGGTGCAGAGCATTTTGTCAAATGAGAAGTAGGCGTCATGGAAGAATCCCAATGATTACTTTTAGCTAATAATGATAAACCATCAGAAGTGCTCTCCTGAACTTCCAATATGGTCACAATTCTCAAGTTCATGATTGAAGAACCAAATATTAACTTAAGCCCTGAGTATGATGAAGAACTTACCTTGGAAACTCTACCATGTATGTCCGAAGCTCCTCCAAAGGACTGGATCAAATCCCCGAACAGAATGGCCATGGGAGGTAGAGCGAGCCCATTCCCCAGCGCACCAAGTGATCCCAGGACCATTGGAATCACATCCGTGGAGCCTGCAAACGAGAACAGCCGGTCGAATGGGACAGTAAATTTGGTCTTATGTTGGATTGCGTCTTGCCTTCGTACGTTTCCCACTCCTCCCCACAAAAGGCTTATCCATTAGCCTTTTTAGAGTGTATTTATTAGTTTGGATAAATAATGAGGTCCGACCAAATTCTCCCACTGATTACTTGACCACTTTATCATTAGATTGTTTCTTTCTTTTTTTTTTCTTTTTTTTTTTTAGTTTGTTTATTGCACACTAATTTTTCAGTCTAGAAGAAGATCTTATAAATGTCTTGACAAATTGAAGCCAAGAGAAATATATGATGGTAAAATAGGATTATGTATATTTTGATTGTTATACTTTGGATTAGATACTTGTATGTTCTTATCTTATTAATGTTTATATATCGGTAAAAAGGTATCAGGAGTATAGATGTCCATACAAATGTGTACCTTTACAACACAAGAGATTAGGGCTTAAATCATAAAAATAGTGTTTTTTTTTATATTTTAAGATAAAATTACATACATTGATCCTTTTCAAATTTTACATTAGAGAGTCTCGTGTATTCGGTACACCCGATTGGTAACTGATATTAAAAGAATACGATTATTCAAATAATTTAATTTTTTTAAAAAAATTTAGTTCATCACCATGTATTGGCAAAATTATTCATTCATTTTTTTCATATACGGAATAAGAGAAAATACTTGATAAAAAACAGAAGATTTAATTCAAGAAATTTCTTCCATAGTTATAGGATAACAATCATATTTCATATGTCTGTTTAAGATTAAGTAGTCGTTTATTAAAATAAGTAAAGATTGCTGCTATATATATATATATATATATATATACCCATAAAATAAGTGGTTTTCATATTTTTCTACGTGAAATTTAAGTATATATATCATTCTAAAATAACATAAGAAACTTTCCCATACATCTCTATCCACTAGACGCATATCAGCTGAAGCCATATGGTGTCCACTGCAAGAACTCTTCCAAGAAATGTTGACATGGTGTATGAGTTGGTGCGCACAAGGCTCACTTTCCATCGTGCAGGTGCTCCCCATTTCGACCTTCTCCAGTGGTCTCACTATGAAATGTTTACATGAATGCGAGATTTGGAGGCATGTGTGATGCATGAAGTTGGTGAAGAAGAAACCAGCAGTCAGCAATAAACACAAGGAGGAACAGTATCTCTTCGTGATGAACTCAGGGATCCGCATGCTTAGCTCTCATGTCTGTGATCGTAGCAAAATAAATCATTTGGATAGAAATGTTTCTGATGCTTGTCGAGTGTTATCCTAGTGGAAGATGAACAAAGCATTAGTTTTTGGACCATTCGTTGGTTCCGCTTTCTAAAGCCACCGATGCAACCTTAGTCTTTACGGACGGAGCTTAGCGACTCATCCAAACTTAAAAGCTGGAGTATGTTGGTTGGTGCCCACATCTCACTCTGTCAATAATGGTTGGTGAGAGGATGAAAGATGAAGATGATGGAAATATTAATACTTTTTTTCTCTTCTAATTCTAAAATCATATATATAACCACTAGTAGAATCCAAGCAGTTGGAGAAATAGGAGTTAATGAATGCTATCATTATTCTTCCCCATAGGTCCATTCATGATATGTTAAGTCGACATCTTTTCTTTGGTTTGTTTTCAGCTGACAATGATTCCTAAACTTTTGGTTTGTTTTCGGCAGAGAATAATATTTATTCTCCTTTAATTGTGAAGATCTGTATGTCGGATGTCATTTTGCTTCCCATATTAGTAATATTGTTAGATCAGACTCGATGCTCTATGGGAATTATACGTTGTTAATTCTTTCTGAAAACTTTTTCTTGTTCATCTCGATACCATCAACTTAACTGCACAGATCTGTGACCATCATGCTTTGCGTAATTTTTTGGATAGGATTCTGGGTTATTCTACACAGGTCAACCATGGAAATGTGGAAGGTTTCTGTTGACTTCAAAGGTGGGAAAACGCATGCCGACTCTTTCGAGCTGGTGCGATTTGATGTTTCCGAAGTGGGAATGAAAGAGCAACAGCTGTGAATCATCTTTGCTCGAGTAGCTAAGTGGAGCCTCGTGTTAGAGACTATTAGGGCGCGCTTATAGTCTCGGAAACTGCAACGAGAAAGTATCTGTTGGTGATGGAGTTGAAAGAGAAAGCCAAAAGATTAAGCAAGAAAATTTTTGATTTAGAGTTCATCCGTTCATCATCTTTCTAAAGCTTGCATTAATGTGTTTGTTCTTATGCCCTCATTACAGCAGTAGACAAAGGTTGAATCTGCTCTCTGTAGAACAACCTGATCGGTATCATCTTTTGTTGCTCATTGGCATACGAATAAACAAGTTACAGAGATAGAACAGGGACTTCGTTCTTGTTCCGATGACAAGCATGCATGAAACGCTGGACTCGGACATTATTATAGGACTCTTTGAAGGATACGAAGAACTACACTTACACTGCTGCCGGTTCAGGCGAAGCCCTTCATCTCTTCCAGGAACGCCGGCATGTGCTCCTTCTCGACGCACTGCGTCATCACCCGTGTCCCCTTTTGCGGCGCCGGCGGCGCCCCGATGATGCCGACCGCCATGATATCCAAGTACGCGAACGGTATAACGTGGAGGGGCTTGCCCCAGCCGTAGTCTACGTCGAGGAAGCCCAGCCGGGTCCAGTCGGACACGAACAGCGAGTTGTACGTGAAGCTGAGCTCGTAGGGGTCGTCTTTGAAGTCCCCGGCGGCCCACTTGGCGAACTCGTCCGGCAGCCTCGCCTTGGCGTCCCTGATGATGCTGATGACGTCGATGAGCTCGGCCGAGGCGACCCTGCCGCTTGAGGCGGTGGCAGTCACCGGGTAGAAGCAGTTGCCGTAGTAGCCACCCTCGGGGGGCAGGACCTGGCGCAGCAGGTGGCGGGTGTTGGCGAAGAAGCACAAGCGCACGTCGACGCCGGGGTCCAGGTCGATGGCGCGCGTGCGGGACTGCCACAGGTTGGCGATGGCGACGTCGAAGGTGGAGCAGCGCTGGCCGGTGAGCTCCAAGTGCTGGGACTTGACGTGATTGATGTGGTCAGGGGACAGGTCGACGGTGGCGTGGAGCAGCTTGAAGGAGGGGAACACGGGCGGGCCACCGGGAGGCAGCTTAGGCGGGTTGGGTATGACCTCCCGGGACCATGCAGGCTCCACGGTGGGTTTCGGGAGGCCGCGGGCGATATCGGCGATGGCGTTGATGAACTGGGCGGCGCCGAGGCCGTCGGCGATGGTGTGGACGGAGATGAGGCCGACCACAAATCCACCGCCCCCGAACTCTGTCACCTGAGAAAGCGGAGGAGTGAAGTCTCGTTGCAGTAAAAGGTCGATCAGATGAACGTAACCATTCATTCTCACTCACTGATCAGTACACCTAACACGCTACCTGCATCATGAGAGGGAGGTCGAGGGGGTACAGTTCCGGGCTGGGCTTGGGCAGGAGCGCGTCCTCAGGGATCATGAGCGGGAGGTCGAGGTACTTCACGTCCTCCAAGCTGCAGTCCGTCTTGGCCTCGACGAACCAAGCGCCCTCGCCGGTGCAAGCGACACGAACCTCGCCGCCGCCGTCGGGATCGTCCACGAACCGCCCCGCGAAGGGGTAGTACTTCACCAGCGCCTTCGACAGTGCTTCCCTGATGACCCTGGCCGGCTCCCGGCCGTGCCTGAACACGTGGAGCGACCGCACCATATGCCTGAGGCCCGGCACCCGGTCGATGACGGAGAGGCCGAGCGAGCCCCTCGGCGTCGCCTCGCATGGAGCGATGAAGGACCGGCTAGTTCTGGTCACAGCGAAGCTCATAGCTGCAGCTACGGACAGAGGACTCTCTGTCAATGTGCCGTATGAGGAGTTGTAGAGCATCTGAGGTCCCGTATATAGTGGCTTGATGCATGCAAGTTGACGGCCTCCATGACGATGCTGCCTTTGCGCTATATTCCATGGGTTTCGTTGTCAGCAGTAGGTACGGGTATACATCGTTAGGAGAATTGCCTTAGCCAATAAATAATATGCAGAGCATGTTCACCAGCCTGTTGGTGAGTTGAAAGCTTGTGTTGTGTTTTGTAGTCCTTTGTCAAAGAAGGTGCCTCAGGATGCATCATCTCATGTCTGTGTGAGATCCACGTTACTTGTTCTAACTCCCAACAAAGCATATTTATGTTGCACATTTCAATCACGTTTGCGAAGGATCAACCTTGACGCTGCTTACTGGTGAAGAACAATGCTCTCTCTCTCTCTCTCTCTCTCTCTCTGCATGCACCACTCCCTCTTTTAATGCTCCAATCTCATTTTCTTCTTTCCTGTGGACTCAAATGGACATGATACAATGCAGGCGGATGAAGACTCAATCGAGTTCTTATCAGTTTTGGAGTTTCGCATTGTCATGCTCTGTCACAAGTAAAAAAGACTTGGTTTGAGATGAATCTGCCAGCTGCAGAGGTCATGTGAGAAGACTGAGATGACACTTAGGCTGTGTTCAAATTTTACTGTATTTTTTGTGGTCACAATCACAAAAAGAATCTTGGACTAGATTATGTGGTTCTAAGAGCAGCTTAGATTCTGAACCATCAAATGTCATGTAATTTAGTAGTACCTGAAGAGAACAAAATCTTTGTTGAACCCACAATTCGCTGTCAAAAGTGCTTACCACTAAATGAATTGTAGGTTGGTGGACAACTAATTACTTCATGAAATCAGGTAGTCCAAAACAAAGGTATCAGAAAGATTCTTGTTTCTGTAAGCTCAGAGTGATTAATTTTTTTTGTGGATAAGCTGTGTCATACATACAAATGCAAGTCATAAAAGAATCACTCACCTGCTTTCTGTACTTACGTTGGCTTGGTTAATACTGTACTCACAAGATCATCCTAGTAGAGAATACTGTCAGCATCATTCATCCTTCCTTTTTCTTTCACACAGAGATCGTCTCTGCTGCTGATGTTTACATCCTTCTCGAGAATCGGTGCAACCTCAGCAGTTCATTTGACTTTTATTGTGTTTTCTATATTGGATCAAAACAAGAAGAAAAATCAATACTTTGATTTGTAAACGTGTGAACACTTGGTTCTTAGAACAAATTTTAAGATGTGGAGACAAAGGAAGAGGTTGTGGATTAAGAAATTTTGTCGGCATATGATGAACCGAAGGACATGGTTTCATTTTCTTCTTGTTGATATAGCAAGTTTTTGTTCATAATACTCTGAGATACCTAATTGTCTCGTATTATACTCCAAAGTGAGCTATTTATCTAATATCGGGGTCATGTTCTTGAGAAAGAGTTGATGAGAAAACAATAAGAACAACTCTATTTTTCAAAGATCATGGTCGTGTATCCGATTTGTTGCGTGTCAATTGCAGCATTGAAAACAACAACCTGATACCAATGTTCAATAGCGAGATGACAATGTTGCTTTCATGCATGACCTACTCAATCTTTGAATACCTTAGCATTCATATCAAAATTTGCCATGTCAGTCTTTTGCTAGCTTCAGGTGGTAATTAGCTTCAGCCATTTACTTATAAGATTCAGAACGAGCATTTCTGTAATGGAGATGAAAATTCATGGCATTAAGAATATCCTAAGAACTCTATGGAAGAAATTGGCACAAATCATTGGAATTTCTATATTAAAGAAATTAAGGTGACTTTGCTCCATCTTCATTTCCATTTTAGCTAATGACTTGTTCCTTCATTAGCTAAACTGTTAAGAACAAGATCTATCAAACTGAGCATTCTCCAAGAACTCCAAATTGAACACCACATATCTTCAGCTCATCAAAGTCTTTAACTTGAGTTCATCTATTTCCACCCTGTGTCATCTCCTTTCAGCTTAAGCTGCTGGTAGTTCATCATATCATCTTAGTAATGACATTCACCATTAAACTTAACAGCACTAGATGAATAATTCTACCTATAGAAAAAAAAATATATATATATGTATGTATGTATGTATATATGCTGCTGAATTTTCTCCTTGTCGACAAGGCTTGACTATGTTGAAACTTTCTTCTAAGTCATCAAAACCTTGGTGTCCTTCGACCGAAACTTTAGATGATTTTTTTGTTTTGCTTTGCAGAATCTTCAGGATAGAATTTCTTCCCCTAATCAACAAATATTCTGATAATAACATGTAAGAGTTAGCACCCGCGAACTAATACATTTAAGAAAAGGACAAAATTCATATCACTGATCTTTTTTGTTGTAGATAAGCTCGAAAAAATTCGTCAAATCGAGACTTCCATCAAGTTTTTAATGCTCTAAAAGAAAGGTTAGAAAGAAATCTCTTTGGCTCTATAAATGCTTTCAATCTACAACAAATCACAATTTTGACTATAGAGAAGCTATCTAGAGATCTTGATAATGAAACATACCAAGTTTTTAATGCCTGTGGAAAAAAAGTCAAACCAGTCTCTTTTGCTTTACAGTGTTCTCAGAAGATAAGTGCTTCTCTAATCCACAAATATGACAAGTTCCATCATGATACCCCTATTTCTGCTATTTATTGCTTGTAGTTGTGTGTCAACTACATGAATTGGACTGCCAAACAAATCCTCAGCCCTATGATAGCCGCCGAGATGAATGTGTTATCTCATGCCTTCTGCACTTATCAGTTATCTTTGAAATTTTGGATGGCCACTTTTGTAGTGTAGATAATTTAAGAGTGTTCTCAGACTTATCTTTACCAGAGAATGGCATAAATCGTCAAGAATTCCATGTGTTTCTATTGCATCTTCTTTTTAGCAGAATTTGTCCGGTCATTTATCATAATTTCAAGAACAAACTGAACTCAAACGAGAGTCACACTACATATCACCAACTCTTTGCAGAGCAATGAGTTCTCTACCAGATTTGAGTTTATCTATCTTTACCTTTGTGCAATCTATTCAGTTCGAGTGGTTTGTAAGCCATATCCAAACTTGATGCTGCGGTGTTTCAAACATGAATATGATCAAAAGATCACTCCTCTCGTTTACATTCTTCTTCTTCTTCTTCATCAAATATACTGTGGAACTTCGAGTAATCTCTTCTTTTTGATTGCAGGATCTTGCTTTCAGTAGTCAAGATGACAAATTGCCACTTGAATAAAACTTCTAGGATTCATCTGCAAGAATGTATAAATCATTCTTTTGTACACTTGGAGCAATAGAATTTGCTCCATCATGATCCATGTCGTCTTAATAACCCGTAAATAAAAAGATGGCAAGGTAAACAAAAGCTGGCACCGTGATTCATTATTTTCCGCAAATTGTTCTTGATTTAACTAAGGATAGTATTTAGTACAGAACTCAATGGTGAAAAATATCCATGTAATCAATCGCAGATGGTTAAATTATTATGACAATGTTCTTTTTACAGACCAAAAGGTTGGTTGGTATTTCCATGTAAATGCATCGGCATGCTTCAACAATAAAACAAGCACATTGAATTGTATCTCTTTGAACAATGAGGGTAGTCTCATATGTGATGGGGAAAAAAATCATAAAATTCATTGCGTAGCACTTCACTTATTCACTAGTAAATGTGTCATGCACTAAACATTTGTCGTAGAATCCTCATGACTAGCTTTGAGAATATAATCTAAAACACTCGACGTAGATCGGGCAATTGGGCTTCTTCTTATCTTTCCCAAGTTGGCGAGATAGTTTGAAGGTTTTCGACTAATTGAGTTTGGGACTGATGCTCTTAAGATCTGTTGGAGTCCTCGATCAAAAGGAATAACATCATTATAGACATGTTAATTGTATTCGAAATCATTCTCCATTGTCTTTTTTTTTTTTGTCTTTTAGGGAGGCTAATCGTTATACTTTTTGGTTGATAGATTTTGCAAAACATAACCAAAATGTCTGATTAGTCTCCCGTTTTGATTTCTTTTTTTGAGATTTGATAACGAAAAGCATTGGTCGTCATAAACAATTAATGTAATCTAAGTTTTCTTTCTCGACAAAAATTAAGATGATTCAATTTGAGGTCTATTGATTGGAGCGAGGTCTCAACATGAAAAAATCACTAGTATAACATACAATTAATACATAGGAAAAGTGCCATGAAACATAGGTTTTGTGGCTACACCACAAGATAGATTGCAGCATCACTGAAATCGAAACACGAACGAAGCTAGTTATCAGAGCAATCTGGTCCTTATACTTTAATATTATTTTTCATAATATCGTCGACTCTATTGATGAAAATATCGCACGTGCTCAGTGATAAATTGAAGTGAGACAGAGTCAACACATGTTCAGTAGTAAACACTACGATATTTCTGCCAATAGAGTCGATGACGTGAGGAGGAGAAATAAGATTAAATATTTTATTTTTATAAATATAAGAATATTAATATAATTTTTTAAGATATAAAGATCTGAATACTAGAAATAACAGATAACAAAAGATAATATATAATTAATGAACATGAACATGGACATGCACATCATCATGTGGCTGAGATGACACCAACAGTAGCACAGTAGAACATATCATCAGAGCTCTGAGCTGGTGATCGATCGACGGTGCAATGGGAAGTCAATGGGTGTATGTGTTTCTGGACTACCAAACATGACAAGAAGGTGGTCTGCTGGTGGCCATGGTGGATGGTGGATGGTGGAAGATGGTCTTCGTGGACTGGGAGATGGGAAGAGACCAAAGAACACAACAAGCATGAGCAGCTCAGGCAAATGAGAATGCATGTCCCCCCTTAAGCATATCTATATAGCAATGTGAGAACGAGTGGTTGTCTCCCACATCATTGCAGAGATCACCGTAGCACTGCTATCTTTCTTCATCACTGTTGTAATAACACGAGGATTCTGTTAGAAATAATTCACGTAATTAACAATTAGGATTAGATAAAATGAAATATAAAGATTTAGATTTAATTTAGTTTAGATGATGTCAAGATTAGTTTAAATGTGAGTGAGATTTATTTAGATTTAATAGATTTTTTAGTATTTTAAAATATATGTATTCTATCTTTTTAATCAATATAAATATGTGTTTTTGGTTATTGATTTAAAGTACTCCTACCGTCCTTTATTATTCTCTTCTTCTTCTTCTCTCTGAAATTATGCATAAAATCCAATAGTGGTATCACAGTCTGATTCAAAGAAAATCAAAAGGAGTACCTCAGTCAAAAAGAAAAAAAGACTAATAGATTCAAAAAAAAAGGAATACAAAAAAAGAGAAAATGGCAGGAGTAATTATTTCTTATCAACTTCTTCCTATCTTCAAAGATGATAAATTATCAATTTTGGGCTATTAAAATGAAAATTATGCTTATTTCACAAGGATTGTAGAATTTGGTATAAAATGATTTTATTGAGTATGATATGCAGGATCCTAATATTACTAAGGATCAAAAGTATCAAATAAATAAAAATATATAAAGATATACAAAAGCTTTCTATATGCTACAACAAGCAATCGATGATTCCTTATTTCCCCGAATCATGATGGCATCAACATCAACATCAACATCAACAGAAGCTAGGGAGATATTAAAAAATGTGTTTGGAGGCATAGAGAAGGTAAAAATTTCAAAGCTTTAAATTCTGCGTCGTGAATTCTAAACTTTTATGACGAAAGATTCGGAATCGATCATTGATTTTTTTTCAAAAGTTTCTTCTATTATGAATCAAATGAGGTCTTATGGTGAAAATATAAAAGTTCAAATTATAGTAGAAAAAATTTTACGAAGTTTATCTTCAAAATTTGATATGATTTATATTGCTAGAAGAAGCTAAATATACAAGTACATTGTTTATTGATGAATTAAAGGGTTCTCTTTTAGTTCATGAACAAAAAGTGAAGATATCTTCGGATGAGGTTTTAAAACATGCTCTCCAAATAAAGATAGATCATAAAAAGGAACAGAAGAAAAATCCAGAAACAAAAACTCAAGGGGGAGATCAAAATGACAGAGGACGAGGCCAATCAAATAAAGTTAACAAAGAAACTCGAAAATATTTTTGTTGTAAAAAAAAAAGACATATTGAAAAAGATTGTTGGTACAAAAATAAAAATCTAAATGTTCCTCTATCTTGAAAAATATGGACATATTTAAAAAAAAGATGAAGATAATATTTTCTCTATAGCATCTGATAAAGAATATTCTAGATATATTTGGTTTTTGGATAGTTGATGCAATAATCATATGACATGGGATAAAAGTCTATTTCAGAAGGTTGATGATTCGGTCATATCTATTGTGTAGATGGGAAATAGTAAAAAGATTTAAGTAAAAGGAAAATGGACAGTTGCTAAAAAAATTATTCATGATATGTTATTTATTCCTGATTTAAAATAAAATATCATTAGTATAAGATCACTCATGAGAAAAGGATATTATGTTATTTTTTATGATGAAAAATTCTTGATTTATGATAAGAAAAGTAAAGAATTAATAGCAATGACAAAAAATAAAGTGTTTGTCTTATTATTTTTGGATTTTACTACTCCTACTGATAAATCAATATTATAAAAAAATAGTTATGATCATCTAAAATTTTGTAGATCTATTCAAACTATCTCAGATGGTGCAGGCCATGATAATTTGGAAACTACAGTTGATAAAATACATCCACAGGAAAAAGATAAGATCTTAAACTCCAAAGAAAACAATGATGGTACATATACAGAGATGGTAGAAGTTTATGATGATGTAAATAAAGCCAAGAGAAAGAAAAGAAAATTGAAGCTTCCACATTCAAAGGGATTCGATCCTACAAATACAAAGCTGCCATCAGATCATTATAGATGGATATCAAAAAGAAAAAGTTTAAGCTATAGACCTAAGCAGAAGCATAAGACAATCACTACAACATCGAAGATCAGCTCGTTGACGTCTTTATAAAAATTTTGACGAAGAAAATATTTCTTTGAAAATAATTTTAATTTATAATTACTTGAATTAAGGGGGTGTGTTGAAAATAATCCAAGTAATTAAGATTGATTTAAGGAATTAGGATTAGATAAAATGAAAGATAAAAATTTAGATCTAATTTAGTTTAGATGATGATGATGATGATGAGATTAATTTAAATGAGGGTGAGATTTATTTAGATTTTATATAATTTTTAGTGTATTAAAATATTTATATTTTATTTTTTGATTAATATAAATAGGTATTCTTAATTCATTCCAAAGCATTCTAGACTGTTGATTGAAAGTACTCCTAGTGTACTGAAGTACTATAGAAAAGTCAATAGAAACTTCTGATTTAATTCCACATAAAAAATGAGGCGAAACTTTATATTCATAGATATTCTATCGTAATCTAGATCAATGATTTAGGTTTATCAAATTATTAGACTAATCATCTCAACAGACTAAGACATGATAAATAATATTAGTATTAAGTATAGTGAAGATGGGTATGAAAGAAGAGGAAGGCATTTTAAGTTAATAACCAAGAGAAAACAATAACATGAATTATATAGAAAGTAATTAATCATATTTCTCTCAAACTAGATCTCATCGATGACAGGATAATGATCAGTAGGAAACATATTGGTGTATCAGCTCAATCCTTCTTATTTTCTTTCTCTCGACATTTGGCAGCAATTTGGAAGACATCAATTATATATGTATATATATGTATATATATAGGATGAGAAATATTGTCCTATCAATTTTTTTTCTTGAATTATCTTGTGTTTTTTCTCTTCCCAATATTTTTATGAGAGAGAATGCAAATGGTCATAGACTCCCATTGCATAACCACACAAAAGAATTGAATGAATCTTTTGGTGGCAACCAAATCAATCAGGAGAGACAGGTCAGTGTTAAGTTTCTTTCTTCCATCCAACCAAAATGATGGAGAAGTCAAATCTCGAAAAAAAAAAAAAAAAGACACCCCCTTTTTCTTTGTCTCTTTTTTCCTCAATCATAGTGTGCCTTTTGGTGCGCTTTTTTTTTTTTTTTTTGGAGGATTTGGCGGTGATTAATCCTTTACTCAATTGTCTCATATGCTTTACCAACCATCGCAATCTAAATTTACCTATTTATGACATGATATCTCAGATTTATCTGGATATGAATACCAGACCTTTTATGGGAAGAATTAGTAGTTTAGGATTCACATTGAGTCAATCAAAAAACTTGATCGAAAAAAAATAAAACAAACATAAGCGATTTAATGTAATTCAAATTTCTATATTCATCTGTATAGAGATATAGAATATTCATCTCTCCGTAGAGAAAATCTTAAAAATTACTCAAATATAAAAAAAAAATTCAAAATGGGCATAGCGAAAAATCAAACCAAACTCGAATTGAACCTTAACTGAACCGGTTAATCAATTGATTTTAATTTTAAAAAATATATATCTACTCATTCTAAAAGGTCCTAAAAAAATTCTAAAATCTCAAAATTGGTAGAGCCAATTGGATGTTGTCACACCCCAAATTAGACACATCATAATAAAATAAAAGTAAAGTGCAAGAGAAGCACACCATGACCTCTATAGCTAGCATTTATCTTGAAGGTAACGATACCTCGAGTCCGCTACAAAATAATTTTCTAATATATTCCTAATACATACTCTTCTGTGCTAAAAGGTTAGCTGAGTTGTCTGAATTATTTACTAACTTTAACATCGACATCTTATCAAACGTCTCGACGTAGTTTTATAAGAATCCATAATCTGATTTATCTGATATCGATATAAAATTGATTTTATAGTATAATCTCATTGGACTCCGAATAATCTCTTAAAAGTATTATGACATGTATAATTTTAATACAAATATACATCGTTCTCATTATTTAATAACTATGATAGCTTGGTTTAGGATGTGACGTTGATATGGCGGTGCAACGTCGGCAGCCGAGCTCTCCACGTCCTCACGCGTCGGCCGCCGTCGAGAGGATGTATTCCACGGCCTCCATATAAATTATTCGAGGGAGGCGCGTATGGGGAAGGTGGGTAGTGGAGAAAGGTTAGGGAAGGATAGAAGACGCGTGAGGACGTGGAGAGCTCGGCCCACTGTTCGTTGTCTCTTCCTAAGAGCAAGGATGGCACACAAAGACTTCTCCTCCTCCTCCTATCAAAACTAGTAATGGATTTGGATTATTGAAAGAGAACTCCAAGGTTGTCATAGCTTCCTCCTCCTCCTCTCTCACTTAGCTACCCTTTTGAATCGTATTTTAGCATATCCATTCCATCGTATTAATCTTAGGGTGCAATTTGCTGTCCATTTTTTTTCTATCTTTGCTCCTTTCGAAGTCATTTTTAAAATCTAATGATGTGATCTCTCACGGACTTGATGTGATGGGATAGCATACATATGATCACTATCCAACTTATTTATCATAAAAGACGATTAGGAGGTGGTTTGAGATTCATAAACTCCTAAAATTTTCAATCTTATTATTATTGATGGAATCAAGCAGCAAAAGGTTGGAATAAAAGTTTTTTTTTAATTTTTTATTTGTCCATGATACATATTAGTATATTAAGTGATACATGCTTAATATAAAGTTACCTAACGTATAAATATAAATATAGATATCATATTTTATCTTATAGGAAATATGGTATGCGTACATATCATAGTTTTCTAGATTATTAGGTAGGCCAAGTCAAAATTGATAACCTTCACGTAGATATAAGGCGTGAAGCTTCCTAGATTTGATCTCCTTTTGGCCTCACTAAGAACCCTATACACCTTTTCATTGTTAGGCTCTTTGGTATCTTTCATTAAAAAAAAAAGAAAAACTTATAATTTTTTGGAATTAAGAATCATATAGTTAAAATATTTATCATAATATCAAATGAAATTATGAGTTTATCCCTCTCTATTTCGGTCAGTAGTTAGTCAATATTTACATAATATCTTCCTCTTACATTATTTTTTTGATATGCTTAAAATTGATTAGATCTTATCTGCATATAAGCAAGGATATTAAAATGTGAAATTGTCAACTAATTAGTTAGTTGACATCATGTAAAATCCATGTAATCCATATAAAGAGTTTATTTTTTTAGTTCATTATGGTAAGAAAGAGAAATGCAAACACCTGTGTTTTTTTTTTTTTGTATGACAAGGAGAATAATAATAAGTAAGTTCTATTTTTCCTCCTTCAAAAGATTTAAAAATATATATTAAATAAAGAAAAAATAATTTATAGAGGATAACTACTTAACTCATATTTAGATATTTTAGATTATTAAATTAAACATCGAAGGGATTGAATTAAAAAATCTCTATTGCTTACCATCTTGGTGCAGGTGGTGCATCCAAGCTTGACACCTCGAAACCACATTAGAGCCTCATTAGTAACACTTTAGATCTATTTTAAAAATATAAATTGGATATTTTTATGCATGCCGGTCTAGACCACGTCGCTGTGGCTAATACATCAAATAACATTTTTATTCTAAAACTAGTAAAAAAATTTGAGTTCATATATATATATATATATCAAATTTCTAAGTCTTTTGTTGGAGTTACAACTACTATTCAAATGGATTAAATGTAAACTAGAAATTATTAAGGATGACGCCAACAGTTGCAAGGACACGACCGACAAGGGCCATCTCGAGGTGGGATCCACACTTGGGGGGACTTGCTTATCTCAATTATGAGAGGTAGCAACCTCACCCTTATTTATTATTATTATTATTATTATTATTATTATTTGACATATGTTAAAGCATATTAAAAGTACCGGAATCAAGTTAACGTGAGATACTAAAACATTGAAAAGTAGATATTGTGTCCCAAAGTAATAATGTACAGCCAAAACTACGACGAACGAATGAGCGCGTTGGCGTTGAGACCAGCAGAAGGAGATGATGACGTTTACTTCCCACGCACATCACGTTTGTTGACCGCCATAATATTAAACTACGTGAGTGAAACCCGCTCACCACCACACACCGGACACCTCCGCTCCCCCCTCTATATGTGGAGAAGGGAAGGTCGCAGGTCACCTCCCCTCCCCCTCTGTAAGTGGCGCCCCGCCACGTCCAACCCGATCCCCTCCTCGATCCATTCCATCCCCCTGGAGGAGCAGCAGCAGCAGAGAGAGATGGTGAAGGAAGGAGGAGGGGAGGGAATGCGAGTGCTAGGGAAGTACGAGCTGGGAAGGACGCTGGGAGAAGGGAACTTCGGCAAGGTGAAGTACGCGAAGAACGTGGAGACGGGGCAGGGCTTCGCCGTCAAGATCCTCGACCGCAGCCGCGTTGAGTCCCTCAACATCACCGATCAGGTAAAGCCTAATTTGAGTAGATGAGGATGAGGAATCGAGTTTGCCGCTCTGAGCAGCTTAAGCTTACGGAGGCATGTCGGCGTTTGTGCGTGGTGTGGTGACAGATTAAGAGGGAGATCGGCACCTCCAAGCTACTGAAGCATCCTAACGTCGTCAGGTTGTACGAGGTCTGGTCTCTTTCATCTCTCCATCCCCCCACCCTGTTCTTGTGATTTAGGATCCCTTTAGGACCAAGGAATCCGAGTTCAGCAGCATTTTAGGAACAACGAATCGGAGTTCCTCTTTCGTGTGTTGCCTTTAGAAACCCAATCTTAAGACGGCAGTTTAGGCCATTAATCGATTCATTAATCACATCAATAATTCATCGAGAAATCGAACTTTCGATCAAATCTTCAGCATCAGCCATAGGAAAAGATATGATACCACTTAAATTTACTGTAATATTCCAACCTCACCTGCACCGCCGCTCATCGGTCAAAGTGGTGGGGGGCCGCCGAGTGCATGAGATCGGTGGCGTCCAACCACTCGTCACCACCACTCACATAGTCTTGCAGCAAGCATGCACATGGACACCGCTGTCATGTCTCTTTTAAGTTGGATGTTATAAAAACCCTGCGTTTAATAGTTAAAAAAGGCTTCTTTTTATGTACTGAGATGTCACAGTTGCAGTATCGGCATCTTTTCTATCTACTTCTGCCGCTTCAAACTAGCTATGTTCACCACACAGGTCTCAGCAAGCAAAACTAAGATCTATATGGTCCTCGAATACGTAAACGGTGGTGAATTGTTCGACAAAATCGTAAGAATTATGGATCCTGTAACTGTTGATTTAGATCTTCGATAACCATCATTTGAGTTTGATCACCGTCGGTTGCTGGGGCACTCAAGGCATCCAAGGGAAGGCTTTCGGAGGGAGCAGGGAGGAAGCTCTTCCAGCAGCTGGTTGATGCTGTGAGCTACTGCCATGACAAGGGTGTCTACCACAGAGATTTGAAGGTATGCAACATATAATAAGCACACCTGAGAGCGTAAAAGGTTACAAGCCGCAAACCTGAAGGTTCGTTGTTGCAGCCGGAGAACGTTCTTGTGGATGAGAAGGGGAACATAAAGGTTTCTGATTTCGGACTCAGTGCCTTGCCACAGCATCTTGGGGTACGTGGTTCTTCGTCTTTGCCTTCTGCACAGTGACCATTGAGAGCACTCAATTTCTTCTACCTTCTTTTCCAGAATGATGGGCTGCTTCATACGACCTGTGGAAGCCCCAACTACATTGCTCCTGAGGTAATAATAAGATAGCAGCACTTCTCCTGAAGATTTAGATGCATCGTCCGTTTTGACATCTTGCTGTGAAACCATCTCTAGGTGCTCTCGAACAGAGGCTACGATGGTGCTAGATCAGATATATGGTCTTGTGGTGTCATCCTGTACGTCATTCTCACAGGTTCTCTTCCATTCGATGACAGAAATCTGGCTGTGCTCTATCAGAAGGTGAGTAAGACGAAACGGAGCCAAAGAAATTTGGTTAACTCGTGCCCCTTCTGAGAAGAGAACGATGTGAGGATTTCTTGATTTGTTTCAGATACTAAGGGGAGACGTAAAGATCCCCAGGTGGCTATCACCTGGTGCTCGAGACATCTTGAGAAGAATCCTTGATCCAAATCCTATTACCAGGATAAACGTAGCTGGAATCAAAGCACATGAATGGTTCGAGCAGGAGTATGTCCCAGCCATCCCCGGTGACGACGAAGAAGACCCCAGTCTTGACAATGATAGGCCTTTTGCCATGAAACAGGTGGCCTTGAGATTTCCTGATGCCGCTGTTCTCAGGTGGCTTGTTCGAGCTTTCGCGTACTGACTCGATTCTCTCTGTGCGCTGCAAGCATAATGAATCAGACGATGATGGAACTTCACCTACCCACATCAATGCATTCCAGCTGATTGGGATGTCTTCCTCTCTTGATCTTTCTGGCTTCTTTGAGAAAGAGGTAAGCCGTTCTATCTTCAATTCACAAACAAAAAGAATGCTGGTCTAGCAAAGTCCTCTTTGGTGACTGGCCTTGCAGGATGTCTCTGAGAGGAGCATCAGGTTCACGTCCAATCACTCACCAAAGCATCTGCTGGAGAAGATCGAGAACATTGTCACGGAAATGGGGTTCCAAGTCCAGAGAGGAGGACATGGCAAAGTAAGTAAGATTGCTGTTTCACTTGGTAATAATCTGTCGTCCGACCCAATTCGGAAATCACACCAACTAATCTGCCATTTGCAGCTGAAAGTTATGCAGCAGTGCAAGAGTTCAAGAACCCCAAGGAGCTCCGGATCGCTCTCGGTTGCCGCAGAGGTAGGTTTCCATCTTCTTGCTCATGGCTTGCAGTGATAAGCTAGTCCTGCACCTCATGCCAATCCTGATGGTGGTGTCCAGGTGTTTGAGCTCAGTCCATCTCTGTATGTTGTGGAGCTGAGGAAATCATATGGAGACTCCACATTATATAGACAGGTAATGATGCCTCAATCTGATTGATACAAGTTCAGAAACTTCAGCTCAGAAGAAGCTTTGAGATTTCAAACTCTTTGCATGATGACTGCAGCTGTGCACAAAGCTATCAGGTGATTTGGGTATCAGCAGGAGTCAACACATCTGCAAGGCTCAGTCATTGCCAGAACTCAGCAATTTTGAAGGAGACATTCCTGTTTCTGCTCAATGATCTGATGCAAATTTTGGGCCAAGTAGAATAAATAATACGGAAGAGATCATTCTTGTTCATCCCACAAAGTGCAAATAAAATTTACACTTACATGAAAGAAATAGTGTATATTGTGGTCATTACATTATTTCATTTCAAATAAATTTTTATTTACAAAAAAATTCGACAAAATCCCCTGAGTTCCCCCAACAATAGGAAGATATTTTAGAAACTCTATATTTTAGATAGTTATATAAATAATTAAATTTCTTAATAGGTTGAGATATGGATTGAAGTACAATTTGTTTTCTTCTTCTCGAGATCTGTTTGGCTAAGAAATCCTCACTTCCTAATGAGTAAAAATCAAATGATGAAAATTTAAAATCACAATAAAATCCATTAACAAAAAACTTAAGACACATGATGGAATCCGATATAAAATTTTATATATAGTTTTAATCAATTAAAGGAAGATAAGAAAGTGGTGGATTGTCTCATTTGCTTGACATTTTCATCATAGGCAGTGACATCATAGTGATGATATAAATGATAATTATGATATTTGCTGTAATGATTATATGTGGTGATACCACCATTGCATATAGGAATACACTAATATTGTTTTGTTAAGTTATGATACTTTCATCAGTGATGTATATTAATTTGAATAATACATGTTTGATTTATTGCTTATATGGTGATTAAGCATGTCAATTAAATAGACAATATTTAATCTACATAGCTCGTAACACATATCAACCTTCTACTTATTCTTCAGTTGGTTAATTTGGTGGTGGGATGGATTACTACAAAATAGTACTTCATTGGAAGTGCATTTAGTTGCAAACATTTTTTTCTCCAAATTTTCTTTTTTGCTTAGAATAATGATATCTTTATGTTTGGATTTTTTTAAGATACAATTTTTAAATAAATAAATATCATTAGATATTATATTTAAAGATAAAAATAATACTGTAGAGAGACACCAAGTTTAAGAGAAGTTATATCTAATTCAATAATTCTCTTCTACTAAACTTTTCTCAATAATTTATTTTTATCTTTTATTGTAGTATATACTCCAATCACTTCCAGGAACTATGGAAAAATATTTCTAAAATTAAGGATGAAAATTTAGAAACCACTATTACTTAGAGAAAAGCCTTGCATAATCATACCTTCTGATCTAATTCAAAATTATTTCAATTCTAACTAATAAAAGTCTTGTCCTCAGCTTTAGAAAAGTATCTTTATCAATTAGAAAGCAAATCATAAATGGGATTGTGTTGGGTAACATTTTTCTACTGTGAGTGTAAAATAACATGAGATCTATACACCAGTCAAGGATAGCAGAGTATATACATAACATGAGAGTTGTGTTGTTTCAGCTGAAATAATCTTACCACTCTTGTATGTAAAAAAAGAATTATTTTATCATGTCATCTTCCTTCACTGGGCACTGCCTCTCCACCTCACCAGCCATTGCCCAGTCCTTATTTTGCTCAATCTCTAATCTCTAAGTGATGCCTTATCCACAGCTATCACAAATCCAAGTTTCCTCATCTAAACACAACTAGCTTGAGGATTCTGTAGCTTGATTGGGCTTAAAATCAACATTTGAGCTTGAATAGGCTATCTTTACCACATAGTGAGGCTCAAGTTCAACTATGGGCTGAGTTTGAACTAAATTCAGCACATGAACCCTAGTAATCCCTCTACAAACAATCAGATAAAATATTTCATTTGCAGTCCATGCCTGAGACTCTGCAGTTACTTTCAATTCAGTAACAAATTATGTAGTAAACAAATCAGGAATTGAAGTATCAAAACTGTGTGGATTAGTGCAGAATTAGTGAGTATAGGATACCAGTTTTGTTTCTTTATTTTGCTGAATATAAAGTAAAACACCAGTTGAAAAATTGTTTCACTTTGTGCATATCAAACACTTGCAGCAAATTGTTGAGTGCATGCCATGCCTTCAGTATAGATGATTGCAACAGTAATTTGAATGCTTTTAGATGCATCATTTCAATGATCAATGATTAACCAGTTTTTAGAAGCATAGCATTATGATAAAGCTCCATTTTCTTTATGCTGCAAGTTGATTCACTTGATGCTTGACATTTATATTTGTAGCAAAAGATGACATAACCAAGATAAAGCACTGAGTTAGTAAAGTGGACTATTGCAGTCCACTATTTTCCTGCAAAGTATGTCAGAAACTGCTGAGAAAGAGATTGTTTGGTCTTACCAGGCACAATTCTATCACCATACACTCCTACTAACATATAATGCGAACCCTAAAAGCTGGCAGGCAAAGTTGGGTCACTCATATCCATGGCTTCGATGAGCTTCTTCGCGATCGCGCTCGCATACACTGAAGAACCTTCATGAATCTGCAACAACACCAACTTGGCCTTTGTTAGGCCTCAAACACGAGGAGAAGGCATGGAGAGCACTCGGGAGAGTGTGACACTGACCTTGGTGTTGATCATGAAGATGTGAGAGTATCCTACGTTTCCTCCAGACAAATGCAGCAGCTCGAGGTGGAGTTCGTCGAGGACCTTAGCGACGATAAGCAAGCAGTTCATCATCTTACGCCGAGTGAGCTTGATGTTGGCTTCGTCGTCGACGATGCGGACGTCCACGAACGTGTCCTTGGATCTCCTTTGGAGCCACGAGCTCCGCAGCACGCCCTTGGATGCACGGTCGGCGTCGTCCATGGGAGGCGTGATGGAGGAACTCTCCATGTCGCCAGCTGCTTGGTCTCCCGTCGCCGTCTTCCTTGCCCTCTCCCTCCAACGTCGCTTCTTGTCCACCAGTATCTTGAGCTCGTCGACTGTCCTCAGCAGCTCGTTGATGTACTCGATCGTGTCGGCGACGATGGAGGCTCTGTCGGGCTTGGAGGCAAGGAAACGTAGAGAGGAGGAGCATGAAGAAGTAAGAAGATGACACGATTAATGCAGCAAGCTTTTTTGTGTTGTCGGACACATACTTTAGTTGAGTTTGGGATGAGTGATTTCAGGTCTTCAAACTTCTTGCCGAGCCTTTCTCTTCTTTGCTTCTCGTTCTTCAGCCCGCCCTGTTTCATCCCCCACGGAGCTCCCTGCTGCCGCTTGTTGCGCACATGTGGGCTCTCGAGAAGCTGCCCTCCATGCCCGTCCTCGGTCCCAATAACATAGGACTCCCCGCTGCCTCTCGATCCAGCCGCGAAGAACCCAGCGGCATGCGGAAACGAGCCGAGCACTTCTCTCACCATAAATGGCGGATTGGACGGACCGTAATGGACCGCCGGGTCGTACAACCCGTCGGGCGGCAGCTCGGCGAAGAACACATCGGCCGGCATCCCAAACGCCGCCGAGTAGGAAAGGGTGGCGGGATCAAAGCACTGGGGGTAGCTGCCGGCTTGCATCAGATGGGTGGAGATCTCTTGCTTGGGCTCGAGGTCGAACTGGTGGTGGAGGTCGAGCTCCAGTCCCATGGAAGCGTCGTTGATGGTCTGGTCGTCATGGGAGAAGCCCGGGAGCCTCATCTTCTCTTCCAGGTCGCTGCTGTTGTTGTTGCCTTTGTTGTCTCCCACGAGTGGTAAGTCCGGGTAGCAGGCGGTGGCAGTGTGGGATGAGCCACCAAAGGCTGCTGCTGCTCCAACTCCCCCCCGGCCATGGGAACCAAACTGGTACATCCTTTTCTCTCTTTCGAATTGCTCGAGATCTCTCTACATCAAACATGGTGTTAACAACTAAAACCAAGACACATATATGCACAAGGATATGGAGACATTAACAAACAAACCTTCGGAGGGTTGGTGGAGAATTGTCTGGGGGAAGAAGGGTTCAGAAGGGCGTTGATGGGAAGAAGCCAACTTGGGAAGTGACTAAAGGCATGGTGAAAAAGCAAAATGCAAGGAGGTGGAATGGGAAGAGGAAGAAGAAGGGATGTGTAAATATAGAAGAGGCAGCAGTGGTTTTGGAGTGAAAGAAAGCTATTGGTTTCTTCTGCGATGGAAGAAAGAGATCTCCTCCCTTTCAGCTCATGAGTTTGGACAACAGCGACGGTTTGTTACTGAGATTCCCCTCCGCCTCCTCTCGGACGGGGCCCACCAAAGCCTCTCTCTCTCTCTCTCTCTCTCTCTCTCCCGTCCTCCGTGGGGCCCGCGTCCCGGTGGCACAATCTTCCGTATCGCTGCCACTGCGTGATATTATGGCGTGGTGAAACTGCACACCGACTCCCGCCTGCACGGCCGCCGCAGTGGGGTGGGGTGGGGGGTGTCTTAAAAACACAGCGGGATTACAAGGAAGAAGGAAGGCAGGTTACTGCGGCATCTCTCTCCCATGCTAATTTTTGACGTTAAGACTGCAGCAACTGCTGAAAATTCATGGTCAAAGTTGGACCATTAAGGTTTCTCCGCCAACATCTGAGACAACAGGAAAGGACGGAGTCTGAAGAAAGGTGAAAACAAAGGGACTTCTCCTCCTGCATGCATGCACATGAACATTGATACGACTGCGGAAACATAAGCATCGTTGTAAGCCGGCAAACTACAGGTATCGAAGATAAAGGAGATGAGAAGCTTGTGTTGGGGTGTGTAGAGGAATCTTAACCCTTTTCTCATGCTTTTTTAACCCATAGCTTTGCAGTTGATAGAATCCTGAGGAAGTTGGCCCATGCTCTACACATGTCCTCATCCTTTCACAGATAGCACACACTGCCATAATATTGTGACTAAAACACAGCTCTATCAGGCCGAGGAAGAAGAAGAAGAAGAGGCCAAGGTAGACCTCTGCATGCTTGTTTCTGTGATCTGCAACCACTATGAGATCTTGTCACTATGAGAATGCAACTGGCTTTTATATGATATCCTAATACTAGAATGTTTTATTAAAGAAAGTTATATGTAGTTAGTGTTAAGATTGTTTAAGTGATGTCAAAGTGGATCGATCACCCACTTCCAACCAGCTGCCATTTGTTCCAGTATCATCCTTGGCACAGCTCTGAGAACTTCTTTGCAATTACTTCAGCAGAGAAGTTTTCATACAGTACGTACTGTAGTATATCGATAGATGATATAATGAGACTTATATCGATTTTTTTATTGGATGAATATGTACCATCTATATCCAACAATATATTATAGTATTGCCAACTTGGTTTAATGTTTTGAAGTTGGTGGTTTGTAGCTAAAGACATAATTTTACAATGCTGTGTTAAGTTAAATTTTGTTTTATGAAATAAAAAATTAAACTGATAGCAATAGTGAAAGACTACCGGTAGGACATGATGGACTGGTGTGATACTTAATGATGTCTCTGTGAATCTAATTTTATCTTGAGCCAAGAGTTCAGACATAACTAAGCAGGTTCTTCAAATGTCTCGAGGATTGACCTGAAAAAAGATTAAGTTAAGATCGAAATAAGAAATAAAATTATGGATGAATAATAATTAAATTCGATAATAATGAATTGATGGATCTTTATAAAATATATTTTATTGAATGAAATATATATATATTTTTTATGTATCTTGGGTTATAACAATCAATCACCACGTTAAGTGAACTGCCATCAGCATTAACATGTTGTAAAGGAGATAAACCATTAGCAAATCTCACATGATATAAATGAAATGGCAATCGAGCCACCCAAATGCAAACCTCTCTTTCACGTCAATACTCCTAAAAGACCATTCTTTTACTCTAACAATGCTGTCTTATTATCCACGAATATTTCTTGGAAGCTAAAATATATGAATTAAATTCTTATCTCGATTAGTTTCAAACCTAATTATATAGATTTAAGCTTTGGTTGCTTAGCAAATTGGATTAGGTTTTAATTCTTTTTATGGTCAGCTTAATTATTTGTATATATAATTAAGCAGCTTATTTTTGGTCGTATACGATGTACCGCCTGACCACCTTACAGTCTCTCCAACACCTTATCTTCTTTTGCCTATCAACGGTCGCGATCAACCGATCCAACATATTAGATCCTCCCGCGTGGAAGTACACCAAAAGAACCGGTATATATAGACCCTCCCTTCTGATACGAAACCCTAAGTCTTCTCAGCGCCGAGGGGAAGGCATAACCCTAGCGACGCAAGCGGCGGCGTCACCAGCACTTACCGCCGGGAAGATGCAGATCTTCGTGAAGACCCTCACCGGGAAGACTATCACCCTCGAGGTGGAGTCTTCGGACACCATCGACAACGTCAAGGCGAAGATCCAGGACAAGGAAGGGATCCCGCCGGACCAGCAGCGCCTCATATTTGCCGGGAAGCAGCTTGAGGATGGCCGCACCCTCGCCGACTACAACATCCAGAAAGAGTCCACCCTCCACCTCGTCCTCCGCCTCCGTGGCGGCGCCAAGAAGCGCAAGAAGAAGACCTACACCAAGCCCAAGAAGATCAAGCACAAGAAGAAGAAGGTCAAGCTCGCCGTGCTCCAGTTCTACAAGGTTGACGACGCGACCGGCAAGGTCACCAGGCTGCGGAAGGAGTGCCCCAACGCCGAGTGCGGCGCTGGCACCTTCATGGCCAACCACTTTGACCGCCATTACTGCGGCAAGTGCGGCCTCACCTACGTGTACCAGAAGGCGCAAGGTGAGTGAGCGGTAGTTCCTCTTGATCGAAACCTATCTAAATCGACGGGAAAAAAAAGATGTTTTTAGCTAGTTTCAGTTTTTCCTTATGTTTTGAGGACAAAATAATCAGGGCCATCCTGATTTTGAAATGTTACTTTTAATTTGTTGCTATTAGCTCGATGGATGTTGATGAATTGCCAAATTTTGTTACTGGAAGAGACCTTTTTGGTTTATAGTTAATTGCTTCATATTGATAATGTTATCTTGTTTGAAGTTCTTGAGAGCGCATTATATTCTTGTTTTTTCATGGGATTGATTGAATGATTAATTATGCGATAAGTTTTTTGGATGTTGCTATAGCTTGTTCCTAACTTTAACAAGTATTGTAACTTTGTGCTATCAGTACGACTAATACCTATCATTTATTCTTCACACAATGTCTTGGTTCTTGTCATATATATACCTTTATGATGTTTGTCTAATAATTATAGACTGGAAACGATTTTTCATAAAATCATCTATTTGTGTTTACGGTTAGCAATGTTAAACTTTTTATGTCATATATAAGGTTTATTATTTACCTCACACTGGTCTTCTCTGTCTTTCGCTTGTGTCATCTCTGTATCTTCTTAAGTGGGACTAACATGTTTTATCTATCGGATATCTAACCTTCCGTATAAACAACTTTGCCTATCCCCCAGAGAGAACTTTTACATGAAAGTTACATGATGCTTCTATCTTTGTTCTCGAATAATTAGTCATAACGAAAATTTATGTTTCTTTCTCTTATTTCCTCAGATTTTAACATCTTAATTATTTATATCATCACTGGAGCTGTATCTGTATCTTTCAATGGGGAAAAACTAAGTCCAGGGTTTTGAAAATGCAGAAACACTCTTTTTGTGGATACTTCAATTGTGCCTGACTGCCTTCAAATTCTAATTGTTGAATGAGTGTTATAAATAAGATCTATGGATTTTGTTTGGGGCAACGAAGTGAGAAGGCATGCAGTTATAGTATGGTGTTCCAATTGTTAGTTCTTTTCCCTACATATCCTTCTCTTTCTTTCATTTCTTTGTTCTCGTGTGGCGACGAGGATCATGCAGCAATAGTGCTGCGAACCTCTAGGCCCCATATTCAGATCTATGTCCATGATGAAGCCTTTTTGAACTTGTTCATCATCTTTAATAGTGGCATTGGCAAACTGATAGGAATTAATCTGTACAAATATTTGTTTGTAAAGTGTTAAAAAATTTGTATATCTGTTGTATCAGATTTGATTGGAGCTGTTTAGTTTTCAGACCTTAACTATTTAGCTAACACCTATGTCGTGTGTCAGGAAGGAATATGGTTCTTAGTCAGACAAAAGTGTCTGGATTTGGGGCCAGTCTTAGTGTAATTTTCTCTTATTTTCTAGGTGAATGTAGCACACTCCTTTATACATAGTGGAAACTCCTCACCTAATATCCATGGTTACGCCATTTACTTGAAACAGTTACCTTCTTCTGAGTCGTGGAAACACAGCTCGTGTCTTGCCCAGCTCTCTCACCCTGATTCGATTTCCGAATGAAATTTTAATTTCTTGGAAATTTGGTATCTAGAATTCTTTGATTGCCCTTCCCATCTTCAGGTCTGTAGCGGTAGATCTCTACTTTCTATTGGAATAATCTCTTTGCAGTAGGTTGCTGGTTTTTGTTCTATTACAAGGGAGCATATTATACAGAAGATGTGCTTCCAATAGATTGTTTTTAGATTTGGCTGTGCTCTACCTATCTGGCCTTATGATACATCTTGCAATGTTTTACCTTTTTTTTGTTCCCCTTGTTTGTTGTGATGCTTTTGCAACTTGTTTCAAGAGAACCTTTCTTCTCATATTCCAGTTGCAGGATGTTTAATTTGACATAAACAGGGGGCTCATGGTCTCTTGGGACTTGTCTTAATATGTATGATTTGTGGTGGAAAGGTTGTGTGCTAATAATTAACCTTAGGATACACCTTTTTATTCCATCTACTTGGGACTTGAAACAGAAATTTCGCTGGTTACTTGAGCAGCTCGAATTTTGTTGGTTTCATTAGCAACTCTTAGCATCTTAATTTTGAGCTTAGTGATTCGTGTTATGTTCTCGCTTTACACACTATTTTTGATGTTAAACTAACTCTCTGGCCCACTGTTGAGGTCCATTGTATGTGGGGGGGTGTTTACAGCAAGGTACTGTGACCTTTGTGACCCTACGAAACTACTGTCCCTGTCGTCGGAGAGGAACACATTAACATTCTGATTCTTAGATTTAAAAATTTTATATTATTTTTTTATCGTAAAAATAAATATTTTATCTTATTTATCTTAATATATTTGGTTTTATCAATAAAAATATGAAAATGATCAGTAAAGAGATAATTTTATATCTTAGTTATGTTTTCAATTGTAATGATGTCGTTAGGGGGTCATAGGTGGTTGGATTCAAGAGATGAGGCAAAGGGAGGAGAAAAAAAGATGATGTATGTAGATGTTGACGCTTTGTATATGTATCGTGGTTAACGTGCATGTAGAGTGGCGAAATGATCGTTTGGCATTTGCATCGATGTCGATGCAAATGCAGTGTTGTTCGATATCTACATTGGTGTTGATGTAGATGCAAATGCAAAGTAGTGTTGTTTTGTATCGATGTTGTTCCATATCACTCTGTATTTGCGTCGACGTCGATGCAATTGTCGAGCGATGACATATATGTCATCATTTTTTCTTATTTATTATCATTGCTCTCTCTTATCCACAACAGCTTTCATCACTATCAAAAATATAATTGAGATATTAAAATTATTTTTTCACATAATTTTTATAATTTTATTGGTAAAACTAATAATGTTATGGTAAATGAAGTTAAATGATTCAATTTCGTAATTATAAAAAAATTAATACAAATATTTTAAGTCGATCAAAATATTAAAAAGATTTAATTATAAGAAATAATATATAATTGGCCTGTACAATCACCATATTGGTACCAATTCTCAGAGTCACTTGTGCGGTGTCAAAAACTGGTAAAATGGAACACAGTAGCGAGCAGAAAAAGAGATTGATGACACACAAACACAAACAAGAATGATCACCAGTTCATGAGATCGATCTTAGATTATTCAGATAAATGGTGCGACCGATTATATTGTCCATAAAAATGAAATATCGCTACAGCAAAATGTGCAGAGAAAACCAGTTTGGTCGAATGAGCACCCTTATTTTGCTAGACCTATAGTTGTAATTTGCCAACCAAAGAGCCTTGCAATTTTGATGGGAAGCTCAAAGCAGCACTGTCGTAAACTTAGACCAAGCATGAGAAGTGTAAGACTCGTATCAGAGTAGTTGAAACCTGAAAGCCAATTACACGCAATAGTAGTCAGAAAGCAACCTTGACAAAACCTTTGTTATACAGTGCATATATATATATATATATATATATATATATATATATATATATATATATATATAGCATGAGCTAAGCATTATTTGATCATCTGAAGCTTGGTTGCGTGCCAGATCAAGTGTTTGCAACATTCACAGCAACAACCGAGGCTATGCAGACACTATAATTCACCCCACTATATTGTATCTGTATTCAATTGTTGATGTCATATGAAAGGAGAAAAGAGTTACATCTTTGTAAGACTTCAGAACAAGATTTCATCAACAGTTGGAAAAAGAATCCCCAACCCCACCCCCCCAACCATTTAGCTAAACAGCTGAGGGTAACCGAAAAAGAAAAAAAGCAATGAAAAGCAAATGGACCCCACCACAGCAAATCAAAGCCCTGGCGGAGTTGACTGATGCTAAACAAAAAAATCCTCCTATATGTTGGATCACCTTTGCATAATCAAGAGTAGTGCGATTGATGAAAAGCCTCATTCGCTGCCGATAAGACCACGCCAACTAAAAGGAAAATGGATGAGCATGATTGTCTAAACCACTGTCATTTCTTTGGCTGCTGACTGTCAGCTGATGTACCCTTCTTGCTCGGCTTTGGCCCTTTTGATTCAGTAGGTAAAGTCCCTACACTCATAACCATAGAAGATTCACCAAGATCCTTAACTTTGATCGGCACTGAACCAACCTTGACAAAATCGGGAGAAATGACCTCTGGCTCCATGGTGCCTGGGCTTTTGGCTGCCCTGAGCTTTGGACCGAGAGAAGGCACATCAGCTTTTGTGATAATATTAGTGCCCTTGTGATCTGCGGCTAAACCATGTTCAGTATCCTTGTCAGCAGAAGATTCTGAGGCATGCTGCGTTTTTTCCTTGAACTGTTCCCCACCAGGGCCTCCCTTACCTACACCTTTTACATCCTCCTTGGCTCTGGCGGGGTTCCCATCTGATTTTGGAGGCTGACTAATTTTCCATTTTGACTGCTTTCCATTCACTTGTGGAGGAACTTCGAGACTTGGTGGTTCTATTTCTGCTTTCGGTAGCTGATTCATCACAAGACTCGACTCTTTTCCATCAGATTTTGGAGGATGATTTGCAGGTATTGACTTGGTATCTGCATTTGGAGGCTGAACCACTTTACTTGGTTGAACTCCATTTGCTGTAGAAGGTGGGTCTTTTGTGTCGGCCAAACATTTCCCATCTGCATTGGTAGATAAGCTAATAGCAACACTCGACTGTTTCCCATCCGTTTTCTGAGACTGACCAACTGCGACACCTGAATGTTCTCCGACTACTTTTAAAGGCCTAGAATTTGTATCATCTTGCAGTTTCTCCTTATATTTTGAAGACTGTTCTGATTCACTAAAAGTCTGATGTCCGACTGCTTGGCCGATCTTTCCTGTACCACTAGGTTGATTTCCATCTTCTACTGAAGGCTGTTCAGCTTTGTCAGTAGGTCCACTAACAGAAACAAATGCAGGTACATAAGTATTGTAGCTGCTCCCAAGATGTCTAAATTTGTCTTCAAGCATCTTCTTCTGCCGCTCTTCGTAGAACATAAAGTCATCAAGTATTGATGTCTTCAGCAGGCTAGTCTTAAAAATTTTCAGCATATCTATGCCTGCTCTGTATGGAATCTGTGAAAAAGCTCTATCAGCAATCTCATATGATCAATACAATGGCATATAATTAAACAAAAGAAATAGATTCTACAAGGCATACTATAAAACCGCTTAAATAGTCCAAGCAGAAAAAAAATCTATTGCTGAAAGAAATCTATTATGTGATACATATTCTATAACCACCTACACAGTTTCTCTAGAAGAAAAAAAATTGTAGCATAATTCTACATCACATAAAGAGTGATCAAATATACTGCCCTAATAGAGAATAAAAGTTCTGCAAGTATCTGGCAAATGTGCAATTCATTGTCGTCGAATTAATCATTGGTCAAAAAAGAACTAAAGAAAATTAAACGAAAACAAGTTAAACATTGAGAAAAGTAATATTGAACACACGAGACAGGTAGTTTTCACAAAGAACATACAGAAATTTCAAATAAGCATTGAGTGCAACCAAAACTGTCACCTAACTAGGAATGAAAGCTCTTCTTTTGAAGGCAAGAAACAAGAACTCAGAGTATAATTATATCATTGCTTAACTACATATCTTTTGCAAGAGGCTATGCTTAAAATGTAAACTAAGCAATGAGTTTAACAAAAAACCGAAAGTGAATAACCTGTATCCTATATGAGAACATTGCCCAAAAGACAGTGCAAGAAAAGCCAAAAAGGGGGGTCCAATTGTATATCTTGCATTTTTAAATGGCTTAAATGAATATGTGCGAGTAGCATCAAAAACCATACCTGGCCATAAGAAGTCCTCAACTTGGTAAAGAGGAAGAAGGCCTGTCTTACAGGACATGATTACCTCTATTCAATTTTCACTTCTACTCCACCGAAAATTATAATTTTCTATTGTATTCTACCCATTATAGATCATACTTCAAAAGAAAGGAAAACATTTAAGAAGCACTTAAGACACAATTGGCACATGAACACCCTTCACTTAGAGCTCCTATGCTTCCTCTAAACATGATAGACTGATTTGGAAGGCCATTTCACTTTTGGATAATTATGTCATTTCTGCTTAATGGAAACTACTTCATGACAATGTGATAAACTCTTGATTTCACAGCAATGGGAATACTAAAAAACATAAATGCACAAAAATGAATTTTACAAGGAAAATACACCACAACAGATGCATATGCAAGTTCTTCAGATATTATTACTCATGAAGACACACCCATAACTTCGATAAAATTCTACTAAAGCATCTTACCTAGCAGATACAAATCCTGAAAAGGTTTTCATGTTACATAGAATGGAAGTTACCAACCAAGAAAAACAAACTTCTTCTCGTACCTCTTGTGTGTCTCTGCTATTAGTTACAGGCTTATTTTCATTGTTCTCTAATATGATGTGTCTGAGGCTAGCATTTGGCACATCTTTGATTATGTGCCACTTCACAGGGAAGCTGCCAGACCACTTATCTTGCTGCCAAAACTTCATATCCTTGTCAAAATCAACAGGGCCAACCATCTCAGCAAGGCCACAAAACTGGCCACTTGCATTGACCTGCACGTGAATTTATGTCTGATCAAGAAAATGTCATTTTATAATCTGCAAAAAGGTAAAGATTAACTCAAAAGTACAATTGTGGAAAAGACAAATCACTCACAGAAAAGAAAAGGAAGACAGGGCACTTTCTTGGTTTGCCTACAGATTTGCTTTGTGCATCTTCATAGGCACCATCAAGTCTTCTGTTCCCATTATGAGTGCTTGACCATACATTATACTTAATGCTCTTATGCACATCATCCTCGCTGTAAGATTTAATTACAAAGAACCTTGCATCTGGATAGTCAACAGGGAAATCATCCTTATTATAGTGGTCAGGGTCGATAATAATGCATCCTCCTTGAGCATCACTAGCACTTTTTTGGATTGATTCAGATGATTCAAAACCTGATAAAGACAACTGATCCTTAGGCCTGTTTGTTCTTGGTCCCTTATTCTGTTCAGCTAGAACATCTGGGTTTCTGCCAGCATCATTAGCAATGCCTTGAAACTGTGGTCCTCGTCTCTGCTCATCCCAACCAGTCAACCCAAGAACATTGGACCCACGATTTGTTAAGCCATTGTTGGATGGTGCAGCAACTTTGACATAATTCTGGATGGAAGGAACCCTTCCATGTGAAAACTGATATGTAGATCGCATCAGATCAGGTCCTACACCCTAAAAGATAAACACAATGATACACAAGTCATGTTTTAGGACATCCAAGCATCAAGTGATCACCAGGCAGAGCACAATTAGTAAGCAGAAAATTGAACTGAAAAGGGCTATAAACCACAAATGCACACAAAGAAATAGGTGCCACAACTAAGAAGATTAGATAGAAAATACAACATTTCAAAATGCAAACAGCATTGGTTATACCTGATAACCATGAGTGCCACTACCATGCATCATGGCTTCCTGCAATGTAGGCTGATTACTTGGTGGAATGTTGATTTGTGACCCTTCAAATGGTTTAGCTGCAGCTTGATTCTTATGTGATGCATGAGATTCAGCTGACATGACAAATGGAGTCGTAGATGCTGCTAGTCGAGAAGAGGCAGCTGCACTGACAGATGCTTGTGGAGGTGTACTTTTAACAGGTCCAGTAGCAATTGCTCCAGCACCAAGAAAGGCGGGATCAATAGAGTTATTAGGCATAAAATCTGGACTAGGTTGAACAATAACTGGAATATAAGCGGGTGAAGAAACAGGAGGCCTGTATGAAGGAAAGTTCAAATACTGTTGACCTCCTACATATTGGCCATCTAGACCTGTGACAGGACTGGGTACGTAAGGAGTACACTGGTTAAAGGGAGACTGAGCATATCCATAGCCTGGTGTGTAATACACATAAGGAACATTTTCAGCTTGAAGACCCTGCAAGAAAAAAAAATAATTTACCAAATCATTGGCACTAACAAAACTATCTTTTGCACTCATCAAATTAAATTCAGATGTACCATGTAATGCAGATCATGACCATCTAACCCAAAAATGCTATGGTGGTCACCCCATTCACTAGGTGATTCATATCCTGGACAAATATAATAAACAAATTAGAAACAGCATGCCTAAAGTTCTTTAATTGCCTAATATTTACGCATGTAAAACCAACAACTGAAATTTACCTGTACAAACATAACCGTAACTGTCGGCAGCAGAATAGCTCAGTCCTTGGTCAAAAATATATTCTGGTTGCAATTGGTTACCCATAAGCTCAATCCCAACTTGGGGAGGAACGAAAGCCATATTTGGTATAGACCCAACACCAGACATCTGAAATTAAAATGAGAGAATAAGTCCTCATTTGAAATGAAATCCACATAAACTATAAGTGCTGTACCATTATGATCTCCATAGCATAAGAATTAGATCTTATCAATGCCACCTCAAAAGAACTGCTTTCAGACAATAAAAACAACAATGTAATCACACATGAAATTGCCTAGTGTAAGCCACAACTTCAATGGGTAGGAAAATCCAATGTTTGATCATCTAATTTGATGCAAGTGTGACATGATAAACAACAAATGCTAGCTATCAAACCACAACAATACCATGTATGTCTCTGCAGTCCCAGGTTCAGAACCAGTACGCATCTTCTCTCCAGAACAGCAACCCCTGCAAAGAGCAAAATAGGCAAAAAAAAGAATGAAAATGCATCCATCCATGGTACCAAGTGTGTCAAAATACCCCAAGATCAAGTACACTACACTAATACACTTAAGAACGGGCACCAAAAGTTGCAATGTGAAAATCCTATTATATATCATAAATAAACTACGTAAGGTATCCTATGTCCAATCGTAAACAATGTTGGGTGCTAGAGAAGGCCCCATCCGATCCAGATGAGTGAAGCACGACAATAGGAGAGATCAATCGGTCAATAAGAGGTGCACCAAGATACAAGAAATTCAAAAAAAAAAAAAAGACATTTTGACTTCGAAATGATATTGGCATGCTAATTTCAAGAGGCAGTCTCCCATTAACTAAGACATAAACTTAACAGGTAAAAAAATTGAGCCAATTAAACTCACACAAGCAACTTAAAACAAAGTTCTAGAGAGATTCCTATCATAGCGTAACAAATGAAAAAAATCTATTGAAGTCGGTAAAAGAACTAGAAAATCCTACAAAATCTTACAAAGAAGTCCAAGAACTCCATCAAAACACGCCTAATAAGATCAAAGTTAGGACTTGAAGATTACCACAGACTCGAAAGAAGAGGAAAAGAAGGGGGCTTACAAGAGACGGAAATGGAAACCAATCTCACGCCATCCGCGACCGGGCGAGCACCGGAAGAGGGAGGCGGAGAGGGGCGACACGGGAAGAGAGGAATTTTTCGACAAGCGCAGCGATCGCCGGCACCATAATTCGGCCCAATTCTCGTGCAGAGAAGCGCCTCGCAGAAACCCTAACCCTAGCGAGAGGGCTCCCAACAAAGCTAAATAACAGGCAGCGTTACGAGAGAGAGAACGAGGCCGAGATTCCCAAACGAGGAAGGCGTTGCCAAGAGGCTATTCCACAACGAGTGAATGACGTAAATACCCCCGTTTCTGCATCCTTTCATCATTGATTGATGTGTGGTTGAGGTGCCAATAGATTCCACGATTAGGGGTGGAGATGGAAAAATACGAATAATAAACCAAAATGGAAGGTTCTGCGTGATCAAAGATATCATCTGTGATGAAACGAATATCAAAGCATGATAAAGAGACCTTTATATTTTTGGATATATATGTTATATTTGGAAGGTATTTTTTTGATAAGAAAGATCGATTGGAATTGATGTACGAAATGACATTATTATCCCGCTCTTACCCTTCATTTCATCAAGGATTGATATTAAGCACTTAGTTGCAAATGTTTTGCCCAATGAGGGGTAAGGTTGGAATCATGATAAGAATAAAACAGAATAAGAAGCTTTTCGTGATCAAACGCACCATATCTAGAAGGAAACGAATCATAAAGCATGATTACACGCTATAAATATTATGACGCCACCTGTAAAACTTTTGTATCTTTGATGAGATTAAAGCTTTAAACAGAGCAATATAAGTAAGAGATGAAGGATATATATTGAAGTATTAGAATGGTTAGTGCACAAGTCTTATATTCAAATCGAATACCTTATATATATATATATATATATATATATATATATATATATATATATATATATATATATATATATATATATATATATATATATATATATATATATAGTTTAATATAATAAAAATATCTTTTAGAAAAAAAGGGGCAATAATGAAGGACAATCCAAATATGTATTTGTTTTTATGATTGAATTTGATTATTTGACTATCATGCATTTACCAAATTTCTTTATAAAATTTGTTCAAGCAAAAGGTAGAAACATGCATGAATACCAATCCAAATTGAATTTTGTGAATGCAAATGTGACATGTGAATCTAGTATCACATGAGATAATTAATTAAAATTTTAAATTTCAAATCTACCTATCATTTTTAATTAATTTTTTTAAAGAATTTGTAAAATGGGAAGATAAACAAAAAATATATGCGTAAATGTATCGATAAAATACTATTTTATATTAGTGATTAAAATGTTTTAACGTTTTCTTATAATACATAAATATTAATTGAATCAAATTAGATACCAAATATCTATGAAACTATAATGAAATTTAAATATAATCCCTGTCATGTTGTTGTAATTCATATACAAAAATAATTTGGAATTTCCAAATAGGAATCAGAATCCAAACACTGGTCTCCTAATCTATCAAGCCATCTGTAATCTACTTGTCTCACGATCCGGATTCTCACTTTGAGATCCGTGTCGAGCATGATGGAGGGTAGTTTAGTTATTCTGTTGTCCGATAAGGTCATTTAATTATCTGATCGGGTCGCGAGAAAGAGGGTTGCAGTGACTAACTGGCCAACAAGTCTCGTCTGTTCTGCTCGCATGCGACTCGATCGCCGAGACCGCCGGAAGGGATCGAGAATCCCCCTCTTGTGATGGATCCAGTTCAGGTAATCCCCTTTCCCCCCACCAACACAGAAGCCTAATCACGTCTCGCTTCTTTGTCAACGATGGGTTCCTTAGCCCAGCAGCATTTCCCCCATCTTTTCTCTTGGAATCAGATCGATCCGATCGTCCCACTCTTTTTTGTTTTTCCTGGGACGCCGTTCGATCCAAAGTTTCTTTCTTTGCAATTGAATTAAGCAGGGAATCTGGGTTCTTGCGGTACTTGGGTTCTACACCCAAGATCTAGATTCGCAGTTCTACACCTTAATATTCATCTCTCGTGCCCTAAGATTTTAGTTCAGCGGTTCTTCATTACGACTTGATATATGTCTTGATGCTGTATGCATGCCCTTTTGCTTGCAGCCTGCAGGGGAAAACTACGCCAATCCAAAGACTTGTTTGTTCCACGTTCTTTTCAAGGTGTGTTCTTTGTTATTGGATATGTTTTTTTCTTGTGCTAGTTTGGCAGATCCAAGTTCTAACCTTTCTCGCTTTTTGGGATATTGATAGGCTGCAGCGTTGGCTTTCTACATACTCTCGGCGATCTTCATTGACAGTTTTGTGATCATTTTTGTGGTCACTGTCTTTCTTGCGGCTCTTGATTTCTGGGTCGTCAAGAATGTCAGCGGGAGGATTTTGGTTGGGCTGAGGTGGTGGAATGAGATTGACGAGCAGGGAGAGAGCGTCTGGAAGTTTGAGTGCTTGGATCAGCAGGTTCTCGCATTTTCTGTTTTACTTGAGAGTTATCTGATGAATTAATATATGGTCACTTGTGAACTCTGAACCAATTTTTGGGCATTATGTGAACTCTGATCCAATTTCTTTGGTTCTCTATCTTTCTAGTCTCTTGCGCGAATGAATAAGAAGGATTCGTGGCTCTTTTGGTGGACTCTTTATCTCACGGTAAGTCATTTCATTCATGCTAATTGTGTTTGCAAATAACTCACATGCTTATGACCAATCTTTGACGGAGAAATGTTACTATCACTTTCATTTATATGCTGGCCCTTGTTTCTCTATAATCACTTTTTCTTATGAACGTGAAACAGGCACTATTTGTTATCATTTCTTGCGAGAGTCTTACCTGGGTCACCTTTTTTTGTTACAAAGTTGGGCAGCTAAATTATTAACCATACACATATGGGCATGCTTGCTGGCATGGTAATTATACACATATGACAACATGAATGTGGATGCCACTGAAACCATCGTTTATTGACTTGTGTTTATTTGCTAAAATACATGTAGAGGCACTTTTATACATTGGACGTGATGGTGCACAGCTACATAGGAATGCCTGTGGTTAGCTATCAACATCTTAACCTAGAGATAGGCGTGGAAACTGAAGCTACAAGGAAGATATATTATTAACTGTAGAAACGATGACCATCAAGACATATAGGATTTCATATTGACAGTAATATTGCCTCTTATCTTTACATTGTGATGCATGTGTTCTACCACATCTCCCTAGATATTTTTTTTACTATTGTTAAGATAAAATCACTTAAAGAACGTATGCACGTTGCATAAGTAGTTTGGAAATGACTGTGATCTCAAAGGAATCAAACTTGTGGCTAGCACTAACATAGAAGATGATCTTTTCTCTGAATTGAACCTTACCAAAGAAGATACGTAAGTGCATCAATGAAGTGTGGTGTCAATTTGAATTAGAGGTGTCATGCAACAAACATAATATAAGAAGATCCTTAAATTCATCAATGAGGTGTGAATCATATCAGATTAGAGGTTGAGAAATACAGGAAGATCGAAGACACGAAGGCCTGGTTAGTAATGATAAAAGGGAACATGAAAAAGTAGGCAAACGAAAATGTAGTACTCAGTAGTACTTTACCGAAGAGTGCCACTTTTTCTATCCACTTTGGCACTGTCCCGACATATTCATTGTCGAGATAGGCAAATGACGAGGCAAGGACATAGCATAGCACCCCATGGTTTGGTTTGTTAACCGCCTTTCCAATCGCCTGTCTTATTTGTGAGTAACATAGGAAATAAGTAATGGGGGCATTTTGCTTAATTAAAACTTGAATAGATCTTTAATATGGATGCCATTGGATCACATTAAAAGGTCAAGCAAATGTTTCCTATTGTTCAGATAAACAATTATTTTTTTAGAATTTTGGAATTATCTCATATTTCCCTGAATATCCACTTGTGTGATTTTTAATGTTTAAAGTTTTATCTATGATTATTATCCCTACTGCTCATGCAATCCGGGATGGCATGCTCCTCTCTGATAGTTGAGAATTCTTTGCTCACTTTTACTACACCTTAAGTTATCCTTTATGGATCAGCATCTGCATGCATAGCCATACCTTTGATATATTGGTAAATTACATTATCAGTTCTCTTAGAGTATGTTCTTCAAAATGCAGGCTGTTGCATGGATTTTTCTTGGGATATTCTCACTTATAAGGTTCCAGGCAGATTATCTACTGGTTGTGGGAGTTTGTTTAAGCCTCAGCATTGCGAATATTGTTGGCTTCACTAAATGCCGTAAAGGTATGTATCTTATATCATTCTATTTGAAAAATTAATTGTGCTTTCCAGCTTATTTTGGTATATGAGCCCAAATTACTTCATTTTGTGCTTTAGAGTTTCGATCTTACTAAATATTTACTTTATGATGAGCATACTACATGTATGAGTTTTGTTGGAAAAGCATCCAATAATTTAATCTGTCGTAAAAATTAAAACTATAGAAATTATATTTGACATTTAAGAGGCTTCTCTATTTCATTGCTAGTTTGAATTTGATGGTCCATGAAATTCACAAAATGATTAAGAATGATCATTGGTTTAGTGAAACTTCATCAAAGACAACTTTTAAGCTTGTTTTGCATTATAGTATTTCTTCTAATCGTCAATCAGTATTTTATGTTATATGTTGCTCAAGATTTCACATCATTATTGGATAGATCAATGGTTCCTATATTCATAACAGGTTCCTTTTTGCTTTCTTAAATAGTTTCTTTTTCTACTGTGCTGTTACTATCTCCATGTACTTTAATGATTTACTCAAATGAGAACCTCTACTCCTCTGTCCTCTTAACCCTCTGTCCGATAGCCCAAAAATATTTTGGCAATCCCTGTCAGCAAGATGGCAAAATACTGACTGCAACAAGAAAATTATTGAAATTGTCATCTAATTGCTGTTTGTTTGAAGACATTGTGCATTACATACTTCTCTGGAATTCTTTTCTCATGTCAGGCATTTTATGTAACATATTCCATCTATCCTCATAGAAACTATGTACAGTGTACATTAACATGTTGCAGAATTATATCACAGCATCATGACTGTTTGAGATCTGTCATTCTGTCTCTATATCGGCAAATATTTGATATTGATATTTCTCTTATTTTTCTTTTCATAAACCTCATTTGTTCCTGTTCTGTGCTCCAGATGCCAAGAAACAGATCCAACAATTTGCCACTCAGACCATTGCCTCGCGATTCACATCGTCCTTGCAGTCAGCATTCAGTGTTGTCTGAAATAACATTGGGTAAAGAATTATGCCAGAGGATGTAGTGTTTGTTAAACAAACAAATTTGTTCTTTTTCTTAAAATTTGTAGGCTATCAGAAAACAACTAAATTGTCTGTATCTTAGTTTCCCACAGTGCTTTCCTTCAATTTTAAGTAGTATACAGTGTGGCCTATGGTAGTGTTACAACAGTCTGGTGTTTCGCAAATAAAGGAAAATGAGATTGGAAATTTGACTATGCATCAATTATCACTCTTCATGCTTACATGGTTGCACTTTCTGACCACAGCTTAACGTGATTGTGAAGTGCTGCTGTGCCTGCCACTCCCATGTCAAGTGCCAAAATATATAGTGAGAAATATTTTATCAAGAGGTCAGAAATTTGAGTCTGTTGTAAATGCTTATCATGTAATCCTTTTATCCAATAAGTAAAACTTTGGAAAGACAAGCAAAATTATCAGTCACCTGAACCACCATCATCAATATTTGCTGGTTAGGTTGATCATTTAGATGAATTTAAACATTTTTTTAGGTTTATTGGATTAATGTTTTATTTCTGGAATGAAATTTATAATCGATCTATGTTATAATTTTTTTGGGTTAAGGTTCATTTTAATTCTTGTAGTTTTCGTTGTGGATCACTTATATTTTTATAATTTTTTTATCTAAAATAATTTTTATATTTTTAAAAATATAGTATATAAGTTCTAGTCTGAGTTAACAGAAATTAGACTTTATTTACCACTTGTAATTTAATTTTTTTAAAAAATATATTTTAGTCTTTATGATTTTGATCATTAATCATTTAAGTTATTATGATCTTGCTTGTATCTAAAATAATTCTGTATCTTCAAAAACTCAGCACATAAGCTTTAGTTGTCAAGTTTCAGTTAATAAACATTAAAATCGATTTACGTGATATATTGATTCATGATAAATTATTAATATTATAATACATATAATACATATAATTTAAACTAAAAAAATTGAGATCACCATCAATGGCTGGAGAAAGCATCGTCATGAAAGCAACCACTAGTAGCAGCACTGAGCCGCTACTACCTAGCAAGATGTTGTATGCACAATGGCCTCTCCAATGCTAATGAGCTCAAGGTCTTTTAAGTCCTGCATTAGGTGGATATGCATCAACGATCCGCTTGCAATGGTCTTTTGGTCTCCTAAACGTTTTTATCGTCATCACCTCCCACTTCATCATCTCTTGTACCCTCACCCATCGTGCCTATGAGGTGATGGTCCAACTCTCCCTTATCTCCGCTTCCAGCCTCTCCTACCTTTGTCTCTTCATCTTTGTATAGATTTTTTTTACTCTTTTTACTTGTGTCACTATATTAATTATTTATTATGAATTAATATGTTACATAAGTATATTTTAATATTTATTAATTTAGATTTGACGAGAGATATTTATATATTATGGTTTTTAAAATTTATAAATTATTCTAGACACGAGCTAAAACTATAATAGCTTAAATGAGTCATTGTCAAAATTGTAATAACTAAAAAAATATTTTTTTAAAAAAATTTTAATTACATATATCGTTAAAATTAATAATTTATTATAGGTCAATATATCACATAAGAATTCTCTAACAGTTATTAACTCGAGATTAATGACAGGGATCTATATGCTAAGTTTTTTTAAAATATATATATTATTTTGAATACGATTAAATTATAAGACGAGCCAAAGACCTGCAACAATAATTTGCGGTTCACCCTCATCCGCTTGCCCTGTCTCCGTCGTCTCAAGAAGGATCGGCACATCGATTCCCTCCTCCCCTTCTCTTTCCGACATCACCGAGTGATGAACTTACTCTTCTCTTCCTCCTTGCTTTCAGTCGGCCACTCACGGATCAGCATCACTCGGAGAAGAACCTGTCTCTTTCGCTTTCTTTCACTTTCTCCACCTTTCCGTCTACCACAATCAAGTTACAGTGCTTTTTTTGGAACGATGGAGGGTGGTGCTATGGAGTTCTGTTGAGAAGGAATTCTTTTTTTTTAAAAAAATCCTAATTATCAGTTTTTTTTTTATTCATAAAAACTTCTCTACTAGAATTCCTCGGTCTCTTTAGGATTCCGAAACACTTGTGAATCCTAACAAGTTTAATTATGAAGCATGTATTGATGTACGAATTCTGTGCTGAGACAAAGTTTGGGTTCGCCATCTGCATCCGCCATCTGAAGAAAAACTAGTAGTGCTTCGTCTCCTTGCATCTCGGCTGTGTGGATGACACAGTAACCCTCACTTCCCCTTAGAAATCCATATCCTTCAGTGCCACCAACACTGATGGAAGATAAATCAAAGGGTGATAGGTGCCACCAGGCAATCTAAGAACTCACGTCCTCTCATCAACTATATTCCCTCCATCTTTTGGCTCCGCTGCACTTGTGCTTTGCCACTTGAATCATCTTCCCCATCTTTCTCACCATCATTGACTCACCCAACATGGACTACAGCAATCTCCGATGGTGGTGGTGAGGACTAAAAAGGAGAAGAAGTTGCTGAGGACCTGCCATTTGGAATGCAATCTTCCTTCTTTACATATATATCCAGCTCTTAGACTCGGACACATCTCAAGGACTAATAGCTCACAGAAAACTTAGCCATCCAAACAACTTAGATGGATGCCATGTATGCTCCTTCATGCAACTCCATTATTCCAATAAGGACACACTATGAGGGAAGTGGGGAATGAGAAGGATAGCTGTACTTGTTCCACGCTTTTCTTTTGCTTTCTCAGATAAGTAGAAAGATGGAAAGAAAAGGAAGATGAGATAGAGCCACCCTCCTCTTCATGGTACAATCATATCATTAAACTAGTAAGCTCATTGTCATCCTTGCCTTTTGGTGCAAGAACATGCATCATTAGAGACATCCCTCCTTTCTCATAAACATGCATCAGTGGTGGAGAGTTTGAGAACAAAAGGTTCGTGTCTAGCTTTTCCCAAGTAGTAGTAAGCAATGGCAGCATGCAACACAAATGGCAACCATTGGTGTCATCTCTGTTGTCGTTAGGGTTTTTAGTGTCATATTATTGATGTTTGCATCTAAGACCTTAGGTAACTTGAGCTCCTCGCAATCCTATCACTTTCAAATGAGAGGGAGGGTGCTTTAGTGTTTGATCTCTCTAACTCTCCACCACTCATACACGCATGTAACCTAATTCCAGAAGCAGAAGGATGAATTCACCTCAACATCTCCATATTTTGATGCTTAGAGATGGCTGTCCAAATTGGATGTCAAATCATAAGCTGGAACTCCCCACCAAAATAGATACACTGCTTTGACTCTGCCTCCATACTGGTCAAACTAATCACCCGAGCATGCGGGTTATTGGATGCATTAGACCCACCCAATCATGCCCATCACAAGCAGGCTGAAGTCACAGCAGGGACCCATGGCCAGTCTAACTCAAGACACTTGATGACAAGCACATCTCACCCACACACACGCATTTGAAGTCAAAAGACTGACAGCGAATACAAACGAGAAGGCATTATCCACATAAGGATGTTTTGGTCAAAGAAGCTTCTTCGTCTGAGAACAACCACGGTCAAAGTTCCCACAAGTTGAAGCAAACTAATAGCACACGTTGCCCTCGCCCATGGAATCACCCCCTTCTTCTTTACTTGGGCTACACGAAGCAGATGCATGTGGGGATCTCCCGGAGAAGCTTGTTTGGCTTTCAGCCACTGGTTCCCTTGGGAAGCTGCAAGATTGCACGGATGAAATATGTCTCTTTTAAATGTAGTCTGAGCCTCTGTTTGTCTGTCATGGTTTCCTTCACCAGCTTAAATTGAAAGCACCGAAGCTACACCTTTCTATCACATGATGAAGTAATGCTCAACCAGCAGCAGCAGCGGCAGCAGCAGCAGAGTCTTCTTCCAGAAGAACTACCAAGAACAATCTTGTCTTGTTGCACTAGAAGGTGGTAGTCTACCTTACTGCATTCGACAAAATAGAAAGGGAAGAAAACGAATAATAATGCACAGTAGTGTCAAATGTAGACCATAGCATCATTGAATCATCGCAAAATCCAAATCAATCTCTTGCTGAGGAGTCTGACCATGCCAGGGTGCAGGGCATCAAGTTAATCCACTTGCAGAGCCACATATTAGAGGACAGATGTGAGACAAAGAGAAGTCAAACTTAGAAGCCGGTCTCGCGCTCTTTGATTTAGTTTAAAGCCCCTACTTTTGGCTTTTGGTAGCCTATACGACTCCTGTTTCTTTGACGCCACCCTCTATAAGAAGCTTACCTATGCATCGAACGAGCCCAGTGCCAGTGATCTACTCTTCTAATTCCATCACAGCTCGGTTTCAGTACACTCGACAAGTCATGGAGTTCAATGGAAGGGCCCGAGGTGAGGACGAGGTGGAGCTGAAGAAAGGTTCTTGGACCGTGGAAGAAGACCTTCTGCTGATGAACTATGTCTCGGAGCACGGCGAGGGCCGATGGGATTCACTAGCTCGAGAAGCAGGTAGTGAATCTTGAGAGTACTCTATGATCGATTCTTTTCGTCCAACGGGTTTGTTCATGGTGCTGATCACTCTGTTGCAGGTCTCAAAAGGACAGGAAAGAGCTGCCGGCTGCGATGGCTCAACTACCTCCGCCCCGATCTCCGCCGTGGGAACATAACCCCGGAGGAGCAACTACTCATCCTCGAGCTTCACTCTCGTTGGGGAAACCGGTGAGCTGCCGTCTTCACGGGATCTCCCGACAACCATGTTTTTCCTCTTAGCTTAGTCCTGAACAGAGCGCCGTGGCTTTCTCGCAGGTGGTCGAAGATAGCACAGCACTTGCCGGGGAGGACCGACAACGAGATCAAGAACTACTGGAGGACCAGAGTGCAGAAGCACGCGAAGCAGCTACGGTGCGAGGTCGACAGCAAGCGGTTCAAGGACGTGGTGAGGCACCTATGGATACCTCGACTGGTCGAAAGGATTCGTGCGGCTTCCGGCAGCTCCGCGGTCTCCACGCATCAGAGCGTAAACGATCCATCGGCTTGCAAACGGCCCGAGGAGGGAGACGTCGAGTTCGGTGAGGCGAAGATCGCCAGCCCGCAGAGCTCGAACATGGTCAGGTCGTCCTCGGAGTCCTCCGAGGTGCAGGTTTCAACAGCTTCAGTGTCCGACCGCTTCACCAACTGTGACGACGCGTGGTTTCAGGAAACGGCAGGCTTCAGCGCTTGCTGGCCGGAGACTCTACCGAGTCCCGGAGCTTGCGATAGCTGGGGGTGGTCAATGGATTTGGATCAGAGCGGGTGGGAGGAGAACTTGTGGAGCATGGAGGACATATGGTTACAGCAGCAGATGTAATTGCAGAGGGAGAGGACATCAAAGAGGCAATTGTACAGGGAAAAAAACACAGCATGGATTTGGGAAACCAGAGAATGCATCGGGAATTTTTCTTTCTTCCCATCATTTTCTCCACTCATTTTAATTCTTGAACCATGAATTCAACGTCTGCTTGTATCCAATAATTTGTTTCCGATGTGTAGAGAACAAAAAGCTTTGATCTCTGTGACTATAATAATTCATGTTACTGCGCTCATCATGTTGTCTATGAATTCAAGCAAAGCATTAATGAGACAAACATGGAATCTACTAATTACTACTGGAGTTTCCAGAAACAAGCCGCAGATCGAGAGTAAAAATTCATGTTGTCATTTGTTGGGGATTATAATAGTCAGTCATCCATAAAAGTCAACTTCCTGTTTGCTCAGACTGCTAGAATAATTTTGGGAACAAGCCAAGAATTCCTCTTTATGTTGCATCATTGTGACTAGTTTTGACTTGATGCTATCAAGAAGTCTAAAAACAATGATCCATTTTGGTAGATGAAGCATGTTTTGGTAGATTGCATGACTCTGCACCAAACAGTCAATAGCTTAAGTGTGGTCAAGACTTATGTGCTGATGCTTCATTAAAACTCTTCAGGCTGCCAATGTTTCAGACTGGCCCTCCTCCTCTTCCAGGAGATGACACCCCACTCCACCTCCGATGGTATGTACTTGTTAGATGATGCACAATGCAGCAGCAACAGGTTACATTAATTCTTACATATGGGAAAATAAATTCATATTTACTATATGATCATCACCATAACATACTATATGACCATTGCATATATATCCCTACAGAACTCATAAACTTACATATGACCATTACTTGGATAATATTGGAACACAAAATTACATTAATGCTTTCTTAAAAATTATCAAAAAAACACAAGGGTTCATATAATTGGTGAAAGCAATAAAAGATGTTTAAATAAAAATATTTTTAAAAAATTGGCTATGATCAAAATTATGGTGCTTTACTTGAGTTTGTTCAATGAATATTAGCATAATAAGCACTATTGAAATATTTAAATATTGGGAAGGATATATATGTAAAATCAATACACACACACACACAAACACAAATATATTATATATTAGGAGTAAAGATGATTTGGGATTCCTCTTAGTGAAAGTTAATTATACTGATGAATTCTACCTCGGTTAGGAGTCCAATCACTTAACCATAACTCAAAATTCGCTTCAAATTTGAGGGAAGAAGAGATTCTGAACAATTGTTTTAACAGCAAGAAATTAAGAATATAAACTAATATGATATAAAAAATAGGCCTATATATGCAAGCATTTCGTCGATCATGGCGTAAGCCACAAGCCATTCTGATGACCATGTCTTAGGTAAGAATTCGAAGTCTTCTAAGCTTCGTCGCCTTCTTTTCAATTAGCATATAGCTTCTGAATTCTACATCTCCAACCAGATGCATCTTTCGCTTTCAGCCGCCATTTCCGTCCACCACTTGGTTCATCATCTCCACCACCGTCACTGAACCAGAAGAATGTGAAAAGGACGAGTGCGGTTGCAGACCGAAGGATCAACCATGGCAGTGGATATGGTTTACGTGCAGGAGAAGAAATCATGAAAGGGAAGCCATACGGAACGAACGTCTTCTTCTTCCAGCTGTTCACATCTTCTTAAAGTATGGACTTCGAGGAAGATGCATGTCGTATTCCTGCAGCGAGTAATAACCTGCACCTTTGTTACTGGTTTCGCCGTGTCGATCAATCAACGAAGTAAACGAGGGAGAATGATGGGAAGTTTGATCGAGTCCAGTAAACGAGGGAGCATTGTACTCATCCTTGGCATGAGAAAGTTGGCACATTGTTGTTACCTATACGTCAAAGTCGGAATTGATGAGCAAAGGCAACTGTGAGAGCTCTCCTTGTGGCATACGGAGGATGTTAGCCAGTGGTTATCATTTATCATTATGACAAACATACTCAAGTCTCATAGAAGGCGAACTTTTAATCCTTCTTCTCTGGCTTCTTTCAGGCATATTAGTCTTTGTATATACTTCTGGCACATTAAAAGTGTTCTTTGTTGTCTCGCCTCTTCGATACAATATGAAACAAGTATCATACTTTTATGTATACATATATACTGTATGTTCAGTGATCATCTACTGTAGCCATTATACATGCTGGATGGAATGCCATACACTATACGCCATCCACATCAAGGTTTTCTACTAGTTGTTAGCTCCATTGCCGGAGTACAGGGAGTTCAAAACGTGCGGTGGGCTCTCCATGTTTGACCCAAATGCAATGGCTTCTTTGCTTGTTTGTGGAAGTTGCTTGCTGCCAACCCAAGTCCATCCAAGTGACGCTGTCTAATTATTGGGACCATTCTGTCATCACATTCCACCACGATCATTATAATAAGAACAAAAGGTTGATCTCACAGACCGATTCTTGGTTGACTCTCAGTTTTCTTGTCCAAGTTTCAATCATGCATGACAGAGAGATAATTAATTGTGACTGTTCTCTCTATCTATCTATCTATCTATCTATCTATCTTTCTAATGAATGCATAGCCAAGTGGGGTTCCAGTCTTGTTGTTTCCTTGTCTCGAAGATTTCATTGTGGTTTACCTATGATAATATACGAGTCACCTCGAAGAAGAAATGCCTCAAACCATTGTTTCTCTCCCTCACTTTTGTCTGTCAGCAGCTGAAGCATGTTGGCTTCATGTAAGAGATTTAAGGTTGCATGAAGTTTCCGTGCATGCATGAGACTATGCACCACCTAATAATCTGAAGGTAGCAATGCTTTGTAGTGATTTATTTCCACTTCATTTGGCCTCAGAAACCATGGCAGATGAAACTCCACTCTACTAGAAGGAGACCGACCATGTACAGAATGAGCAAGCAGGTGAAACTCCACCCTACTAGAAGGAGACCATGCACAGAATGAGTTCATGTCATTGAAATATCACAAAGATCTGTCCTAATGCCCTATCCCCAATTTCTGCAGCTCCAAGTATGACCATGGAAGTCAAACCAAGTAAAAAAGAAAAAATAAACCGGGTCTACTCTTCTCATCTTATTTTAAAAAAGTCAAACAAGACCCCAAGAACAGTGATGTGGAGTTGGTCAAGTCCTTTGCTATGATCTGTCCTACAAAATGCAGGTGGATGTGGAACTGGACAACTCCTTTTCAACAAGCTCTTCAGTGGTGGAAGAAAGGAAAGAGTAGTTAAGAATCCATTACTAACTATTTGTTGTCGATTAATTGCTTTGGTCACAAGACTGAATTCCTACATGTGATCACAACATGGTGTTCTTTCCTCTGAGCTCAACTTTCACAAATCTGAATGAGTTCAAAATACTCTCACTAAACCAATTTGTATGATATCTTTATTCTTCTTATGCTAAAATTATTATTGACCTCCCCTATTATATCTTAAAATCAAAATCATCTTTCATACTTTAAAATTCGTTTAAGTGACCCTTTATACTATGATTTCACATTAAAATCATATTCCGTATTTTAAAACTCGTCTAAACGACTCCCGTATTATGCCTCAAAATTAATGTCACTCTCCGTACTTTTAAAATCGTATATTTGACCTCTCGTACTATACATTAAAATCAAAGTCACCCCTCATATTTTAAAACTCATCTAAATAAATCCTCGTACTACGATTTCACATTAAAGTGGCCCCCTATGTTAGAAATAAGGTTACATCATTAGGTAAAATAATTTAGAATATTTTTTATCAATAAAATAATTTAAAACTCGAAAGCACACATATTTTTATCTTTAATTTATTTATCAATAAAATTATAGAAATCATATATCTTAAGCAAAGAAAAAATAGAACGATTGAAAGATAACGAAAAGATGAATAAACTAATACAAAAAAAATAAAAAAAAGACAGTGAAATAACGAACAAACTGACATCGACAGAGATTGATGAAGAAAGACAGAGATCTTAGTTGCAGAAAAGAACGCCGATAGAAGTTGGAAAAGAAAGAAAGAGAGTGAAAAATAGATTAGGGCTTTGAGACTATTTAGTTATAATCTTGAAATAAAAATAATCTCTTAAATTATTTTACCTAATGGTGTAACCTTATTTCTAATAGAGGGAGTTACTTTAATGTGAATTCATAGTACGGGGAGTCACTTAGACGAGTTTTAAAATACGAGGGTAATTTTGATTTTGAGACATAATACGAGAGATCACTTAGAAGAATTTTAAGGTACATAAGATAACTTTGATTTTGATATATAGTATGAGAGGTCACTTATATGAGTTTTAAAGTACGATAATTGACTTTGATGTGAAATCATAGTACGACCGGTCACTTAAATAAGTTTTAAAATATGAAAGATGATTTTGATTTTATAGCATAATACGGAGGAGGGTCAATAAGAATTTTGGCCTTAGTATTATATCGACGATGAAAGGTCATGTGATATATAAGTCTACATGTATTAATGATTTGGGATGATAAATATTATTGGATCAAGTATCTGAGAGGTAAACACACAAAAAATGTGAAGAATATTGCATTACACTTAATTTGTGGGGCTCAATCACAGCCTTGTATTCCTTCCACAAGCTCCCGGAGTCCAGCAGAAGAGCATCTAGTGCTATGTTGGACCCATGTCCATGTGTACGAAGCAATAGAAGTGTTGTTCTACATCACTGTCTCACTATCTATAGATTGATAACCATCGTTCTGTGACAAAAAGCTTCATGCCTCGTCCCCTGCAAAGAGAGAGGCAGAGAGAGAGAGAGAGAGAGAGAGAGAGAGAGAGAGAAGATGGGCAATAGTCTTCTGTCGACGGTGTTCCGATGGCCACTATTCAACCTGTCCAACCTCGCAAGGAACATGTCACTACTCGTGTTTAATTTGACCGATTTCAGCTTCTCCAGCATCATTCCTACCTGGCCGGCGATCACCTTCTCAGTGGTGGACGACATCGTCTGGGCTTTCGTTATGGTGCTAGAGTCGGTAGCCTTGGTTGCCATGCTCTGCTTCTTCTTCGTCTTCTGTGGATGCAACATATGAGCCTATTAAGGTACAATGACAGTGTTAAGGTTTTAACTCATATCTTGTGTAACTCAGAAACTAAGTCATGGAGATTCTGTAAGCCTGCACCATTGGAGCTCTGATACTTTGTATCCTGTTGCGATTTGGGGACAGGGATGATGATTGGTAGGTTGGATTGTTAGGCGAACTGGAAAAACATGGTGTTCGCGTTTTTACATGGGTTTTCTTATTGATTTCCTTCATACTTTACCCTTTGTTTGTCTATATCTCTGTGCCTCTACCACTTGTTGGCGTTGACTGCCTTTGCTGGTAGATGAACAATGGCCATAGTCTCTGTGGGCCAAGTTAGAGGAAAATAAAAATTGATGCAGTCTTTTTCCTACAAGCAGTGAGAGTAAATTTTACCGGATTATTTCTTGATTCATACTGGCTCTAACCAGAGCTAATACTTGGAACTTGAATCAGTGAGCTGATTAATGAATCAATCAGGTCATGTCACTACAATTGCAGAGGGCCTCCATTGTGAATTTTATTGAATTTTATCATTGTAAATCACTGCTATGAAGCTTTTCCATATTCTAAATATCATGATAGATTTTTAAATTGTGATGTAAAAACTTGTTCATGAAGCATGTTGAATAATTTAGACATCAATTGTTCTGTTCTACTACTCAAAACCTACAGCAAGATAAAGTAGTTAATTACATGCTGCTAGTCTGCATTAAAAAGCTCATCACTTGGTTAACTTGCCACTAAGAATTGTCTTATTGCACCACAATAAACTAGTGCATTGGCCTCCCTGTTTCGTGGACTAGAAAGCATTTAAAAGTTGTCTTGAGGTAACCAGTTAAAGCTAATCCTTTTTGATGTAGTGTGGTTTGTTCTTTTGGATGGAAAGACAAATGGATTCTGAACATAATGGAAGGTGTCTGAAACTTGAAGCAGTTTGCATCTAAAAATTTCACATTGGTGGATTAGATGGTGCTGTAAGGCATTTGAATGCAACACAATACAAAATCTACTGTAACAGAGAAAACTTTCAAAAAAAAAAAAAAAACAGAGGAAGCTAAGAAAATTCTATCTCAATTAAGGTAATTCCAGTATTGTCTTGATGCTCTTATGTAACTGCACTTGTTTATACTGAGAGTCTGGTGCACTAATTCACTTTACAACACACCTGGCTTTATGCAACTATTTTAATTGTATGTGAAGCCTTTCACTGCTAGATGGAAGATGATTTACTTCTTTATATATGGTTTTTGGATCTCCTATGCCTTGAAACAAAGATTTAACCTCCTTTTCATCATCTTTTCTTTCTTGTCTTCTCAGATCTGTTTGGTATAGCATTTGCTGTTTGCTCTGAAGTAATTGAAATTGAAGTGGTTTCTATTCTCATGAAGATACACATAGCAGTTTTTTGCCACACAAAAAATATAATAGTATTGGCAGTAATAGCCTTTGAAATCTTTCATTTTGTAATATGTATCTGTTTGATGACATCCACCATCATAAACAGCCAAATATTTAGTTTGCAACCAAATATGGCCTTCTTTGTTTTAAGCTCTTTATATTTTTCCCCCAAGGAAATATGAATAACATGCTTTATGGAAAATATTTTTTATGCCACTAAGGTGCCACATGTAGGGATCCAGGAAAGTTGATGGTGATCTTGAACATATCATGGTAGAACAAAATCTCTTGCCATCTATCTAAATTTGATGATCAACAAGCACTAGCCACCCATCCATGACAGTTTGTGGGGAAGGAAAAGAATCCCACACCTACAGTGGAAGCAAGCATGAAAAAGAACAGAATAAATGTATAATGACAAAAGGAATATGAACCCATTTGAGTAAATAGAAAATGACAAGTTTGGATTTCTCTCTGAGAGAACTTATGAAGATAGACTAAGGATTAGTCCACATTGCCAAAGATAAAAACGACTCAGATGAGCAATAAACTTATACCCAGAAATTTATTTAAACTTAATATTTTTTTTACTTCATAAAAAATATATTGTTCAGTGTTGTAATTTGCTTTAATAGCGAACCATACGTGTTTTGATGAGTCCCCAAAAGAGCATCAGATTAGCCTTTGTTAGTTCCATCTGGGAATCATTGATCAACATATAGTTCTTGTGTTAGAACATAGAGATGAGTAAATCTTTGGATTTTGTCTGACTGCAAGTTTCAGCCCCAAGTTGGATTGCCAAACTCCCTGTAGCAGAGGTGCATAACACTGACCATAAACTCGATTCCTTATTTGTCTGGTTGTAATTAGTCTTGTCATGAAGACCGCATGGAAAATTGTATCATGGTGATGCTCACCAATCTCCTCCATTAATGAAGCTTGAGTCAACCAACTCTGGATCAAACGAGAAATCTCATTTTCTTTTACTAGCAGCACCACTGCTGGTGATATGTCTTGTCCTTACTAACTCACTTTGTCCACCTTTATGCCCCACTCCAAGACACCCCCAATAATTCCATTTACAGTGATGATTAACAAAATCTATCACTCCTTGTACTCATTGTAGTGATGATTGCCTTGATCTCATTCATTTGATCATCTCCTGGATAATTATCCTGTCCCAATGTTGGATGAACTTGACACCAACATGTCTGTCTGGCACTGCATGAAATCTACCCAACTCAGGTGAGATGAAATATAGAGTCCAAACAAAAAAAAAAAAAAAAAGAGCTTTGGCCTCATGGCTTTCCCAACACCATCATCTTCTTGAGTAGGAATTAGCAGTCCTACTACTCCAACATCTTCTTGAGTGGACTTGTCACGGTAATGCAAAATCTGGCTAGTTCAAAATAAATAAAAGTGCTGGTTATATGTGTCCGTATGATATGCTTTTAATTTTTTTCATTATTATTATTATTGATATTTTTTTATATTATATTATTTATTAAATATATATTTCATGATATTTTTGATTCTATAGCATAGCATGAGAATCGAATCATAATAAGAATATTGAGATCGATTTATCTTTAAACATAAATTATAAATAATCATAAATATATGTTAATCTAGATTAATATCCAGATAATCGAACAGATTGATGTATTGTATACATGTTCATATGAGGGAGTTGATTGATCTTATAGCCACTTATGTAAGAACATTAACAGTACACTAAGGGGCTCATTTGAAAATGAGTTAATAATTGATACGTTTACGGAATGATTGATGGTTAATGGTACTTAATGTCAAATATTGATTCTATAGTCTTAGTTATGTGTTTGGTTTTTAAACTTGAGACGCCGAGGATGTGTTATTTGAGTACTCGTTTATTTCATGCCAGAAATATAGGCTTGAAAAGTTCTAGATCTGGTATAGTCGATTATTGAGATTAGTAGCCAATCTTACAAAGATAATTAAGTATGAATAAAGGATCAAGCGAGAGGCATATTCTGTGTGTTATTGTTCGAACAAATTCTTGATTGGGGTTATTCAAATTAAGAGAGAAGGAGTTTTTCGAGAGAATCTGATTAGAGCGAGACTCAGATGTATTTCGTATATAGCCCAACATTACCATGCCCAATATATGATCTCTGAGATATTAGATATATGATAGACTATAGATACATAGTAATTAAGGATAGCTAGGTCCATTGAATAAGATCCCCTGTACCATCTCGAGACTATAACGTACATAGTCGATGGCCTAGTGAATTCTGACAAGTATGACTCAAGTCCAGTTTGGTATTTGGGCCTAAAGGTTCACACACATATAATGAATGTTTTAGCGAGTATCAAATTAGCCCATGTTTTAATTGCATGAGACTCACATTGATGGATCACTGAGGTCCAATTAGAGGTCAATTGATATTATTAGATAGAGATCTAAAATCCTAGTAGTGAGGGTAATTGGATGGAGATTCAGTATCCATTAAGTTAGGATCCACTAGGATTTTTAGTGACTCTATAAATAAAAGGTAGGAGCAACACAATAGTGATTAGACTACACCTTTGGTCGTTACTTCTTATTCTCCTCTCTCATTTTACACAAGAGTTGTGAGTTTTTGGAATGCAATAATTGGAGCATCACTGTAACGATTCATTGCATAAATAATGCTACAGAGGAGGATATTTAACATTTTTTATCCTCTTTATATAGATCTAGATTTTCAAATATATATAATTTCTCTAAATAATTAATCTCTCTAGTTTTTATTTTTATAAATTTTTTATGTATTAATTTTTTCGATTTGATATACTTAAAAAATCTATTTTATTTTCTTTTGTTACTCTGCATGTGAGCTATGATGGTTTTCACACATGAAAAGAGGTACTTTTGCGAACATGAGGGTTACGCTTGAGCCCAATGAGCTTTCAAAAGGTTAGAGCCTTAGTCACAACTAGATTTGGTAAGCATGATTCGTTTGTGTTACATCCAACCCGACCAAGTGAGATCAAAGCTAAACATTATACAGTTCGAAATTTAATACAAAGCGAAATAAGAAGATAGGAAATAGGTTTTTGGACAGCAGAGCAGGAAACACAAGACAGCCAATAAATCCCAAACAAGCAGATTGATTAAGCGCAGCGCAGGGCCGGGAGAGCACTTAACAAGACGACGAGTCCATCCCTTCTCTCCCATTTATTTTTTCTCTTCTTTAACGTCATCATATGCCAACCTCTCTCTCTCTCTCTCTCTCTCGCCACCGGAACATCCGCAAAGCTGCTGCCGCTGCTGCTGCTTAAAGATCGATTTCCTTGACCGCAGCAGCCGCGAGCGAAAAAGCGGAGCGCACTCCCATCAGTCCATCCACTCCACCACGTAGTACTTGGACCATATTTATTACACAGCACTTCTACAGTGCTGAGCCTTTTTGTCGTTCCCTCCCATCTCCATCTCTCTCCATGATCCCCTCATATACACGTCCACCGGTTCCATTCTGCACCAGAAGCCGACTTCCAACCCTAATCACTGCAGAGCGAGCTAGAGAGAGATAGAGAAGGAGATGGGCCACAACTGGATCTCCTTCGCGTTGCCGCACATGGAGATGCTCCTCCGACCCTGCAGCTACGACCTGCATGCCTCCGCCTCCGCCTCCTCCTCCTCCTCCTCGGACAACAACGTCGGCGCCTTTGCCGACGGCTACCAGTACGTTCTTCCACCTGCCCCCGCCCCCTCGGAGCTGAAGATGGAGGTTCTCCTGGGCGGAGGCGTCCGCGGCGCTCCCCGCTCCGAGATTCTGACCGCTGACGGTCAGGACGGGTCGTCGGCGGTCGTTGAAGGGGCCGGCGAGTTGGCCGCGCCGGTGGGGCCGGAGAAAGCGATGGCGCCACCGGCCGCTGGCCAAAGGACGTCGGTCTACAGAGGGGTGACCAGGTAGTGGTCGATCAATCGATCGTTTTACTCGCTTCTTCCTCTCCTCGTTATGCATGTTAACGAGTGATTGGCTCACCTGTGAGTGCGCGGTGCCCGCGTTTTCCGCCATCGACCAGGCACAGGTGGACGGGGAGGTACGAGGCGCACTTGTGGGACAACACGTGCAGGAGGGAGGGGCAGAAGCGCAAGGGGCGCCAAGGTACGCGACTCCCTTCTTCTTCTTCTTCTTCTTCTTCTTCTTCTTGCCAATTGTCCTCGATAATTAAGTAGATTTGGTATTGCATGTTAGCTGCTTGTTAATTACGCCAGATTAGGATTATAAGTCGGCTTGTGATAGCAGTCGGCCACGCAGATATCAAACATCTGATGAGTGCCTCATACGTTCCGTTGGATCCTTACACATGTGTAATTGATGGCTCGGGGCAGCGATAGATAGGCACTCGATAGTATCCTTGATGGAAAACGCTGCGCAGTACCACAACATGGTACGGCCGGCCACTACAACGACGCCCTGCTCTGGTTGCGCTTTGTCCGCAAGCCGCTTCCACAATAATCTAGTGTTCTGGTGCCATGAAACCAGCGCCTCTGTCTCTCGCAGTCACACAACCACCCTCCACCACCTGGAGAGATCTCTAGGTAGACCTGAAACACCTATTTCTTTGGGAGAGAGTCCTGCTGTTTAGGATCGGGCATCAGAACAAGACATGCAATGAATGACCTGTGCATGTGTATGGATCAGTAGCTAAGAAAAGTGTGATGCGAGCTGTAGGATCGTTGTCTCTTGCCGACCCGGTGATAGTCGATGTGACAACACGCAGCTTTCATCTGCTTGGAAAAGAAGAATGGCGTCCTCTCATCGATGGAGAAGTACACTGATACCCCTTTTCAGTGCGGGGCTTCTTGCATGTCAAATCTCCTGGCTCCAAGTATCTTTGACCGGAGCTCTAACCCAGCAAAGCTCCCATGAGTCACTGCAACAGACCGTGAATCGAATGATGCATTGGCCCCCTGGGCTCTCTCATGCGCTTGCTGCTGTAGCACTGCACTGCTGCTTCTTTCTGTCCTTGTGGCCAACTTAAGATTCAGATGCATTCGATCACAAGAAGGTCGTTCTTGTGAGACCCCCATCAATCGCACTAAGACCCGTCGTTGCTGATGATTCTGTCATTACGTGGTTGCATATGCATTCAGTTCTCATTACATTTACACCATGTAAGTAGTGGTGAGCCTATGGAAGTTGTGCATAATGCCTTATGTTAAACTATTGATGTATTAGTATACAGTCGAAGATGGATCACCAAGTTATGAATTCTGTTCTCAGGCTCAAGTTAAGAATGACTCGTTGAAGCTGTCTGATATGCTAATCAAAGAACTGCATTTAATTGTAACCTACAGTTTCTGGAACTTACATGATGAGAATTGTGAGTTTTTGGTGTGTTTGCTATTCTACTGATACAAGTTTTGTTTCATTTTGGCATGTGAATGTGCTCCGTTGGTCACATCTGTGGCTACTCTTCAGTTTATTTAGGTGAGATATCCATTTTCTCTGTCAAGTTATCTAACCACCACCATTTTTATATGAATTAGAATACCGATTAAACTTCAATACGACGCAGGTGGATACGATCACGAAGAGAAAGCGGCAAGGGCTTACGATCTTGCAGCTCTGAAATATTGGGGTCCTACTGCTGCGACAAACTTTCCGGTTGTCTCTCTGCCTCTGCTAGAACTCCTTGTGATTTAATCCTGGCCAAGTATTAGCCCAACACTGAAATGTTCATTAACCAAGCAAACACTGTGTGTCAACTTCTTTGCTTTACGGATTAGAGTACTCTTGTCGACTACTTTTAATTTGGGTATAGAATTCTTCAGAGAAAGATCATAATTTGGACTTGTCCTTTCATGTTCATCCACTCACATTGCTTTCTCCTCCATTTCTTTATCTTAAACCTTGGCAGGTGTGCAGTTACAGCAAGGAGATTGAGGAGATGAAGTGCTTGACCAAGCAAGAGTTCATTGCATCAATAAGAAGGTAAAAAGGCACACAATTTCCAGCCATCTTCCTGAAGAACTGCATCATTTCATACGGTTATCGAGTTTCTCTTCGACTTGTTCAGAAGAAGCAGTGGATTCTCGAGGGGTGCTTCTATCTACAGAGGAGTGACAAGGTGAAGACAGTGCGCGTCCATGCAATACCAAAATTGCTACCGCAAATGTGTTTTTTAAAAGGCAATTGCTTGTGATTTATCAGGCATCATCAACATGGCCGTTGGCAAGCAAGGATAGGTCGTGTTGCAGGAAATAAGGATCTTTACCTTGGCACGTTCGGTGAGCTTATTGAACACTATTTTCTATCTTGGTTCCATCCTCTAATCCAAAAAAAATGTTGCACAGCAACGGAAGAAGAAGCTGCGGAGGCGTACGATGTGGCGGCGATCAAGTTTCGCGGCCCAAACGCTGTCACCAACTTCGAGCTCAGTAGATACGACATGGACGCCATCGCCAACACTGATCTTCCAATCGGAGCACCCGCCAAACGGATCAAGCAGACTCCACAAGCCAACGACGACCAGCTTCTTTTTGATAGATCGGGCAATGGACAACAACATCTCAGCAGCGTGCCGCCGCCCCTCCTACATAACCTCGTTCAGCTTCACTGCCCTCCTTGCTTCTCGCCCGCTCTTACATGCTGCAACCTAGAAGAGAATGACGTCGTCGATGCCTGCAGCCAAAACTTGTTCTTTCTCACCGCGAATGATCGGCTCAAGAACCAAGTTATCAACACGCAACAGGAGAGGGCTGGCAATGTCCAGTTGAGACACCTTGCTTCCCAGTAACTTCGACTGCGGTGGAAGCGAATCCATGCAATTTTGTAGAGCAAGTGATGTTATAATCAATGCGACATGGATCTGCTTGTAGGCAAGTTATTTTTTGTGTTGTTAATGAATCAGATCTGGAAGCACACCCAGCTGGTTGAAATCATTAATCTCTGTGAAACTGTGGATTGACTGCTGTTGAATCTGGCACACTCAACTCAATCGACGGCCTGCTATTCCATCAGCTTTACTTTTTCATTTCAAAGAGCTGTTTCACAGATGCCGTAGGAATCGGTGTTCTTAGCGTGCGATGGTAGTCTTCCATCGGTTGTGTCCTATCGTGTGAGCCGCGATTTAACGTAACGCGAAGCTGCATTCGTTGGTAGGTACGTTCGAATCCGGTTGGGCCGTCAAATAAAAATAATCTTTGATTTGTACATCAAACTTCATTTGACATATTTTTAATAATAATTTAATCAGTAGTTTATATAATAACAAAAACTAATCTATTTTTTTATTGATGTTAATATTTATAATTTTGGTTTATCCTCCACTTTGATGGGATATACTTATTTGTCATTTACTATAATATTACTCTTTTATTAATAAATTTAAAAAGGAAATCGTGACGTCGGTAGCGACTGGGGCTCCGAGGAACGACATATGTCTCGACCCAGCCGTTACTTCTCACCATTGGGTTCGACCGCAATAGGCGGCGCTTGAGAATGGCGCAGGTGGCGAAGCACTGGATGCGGCTCGTCGCTGGCGGGGGAGGCGGCGTTGCCGCCGTCCCTCCGTCCCTCCTCCACCGTCTTTCCGCTGTCAGATCATACCACCCGGCCGTTTACGAAGGTACGATCTCTCCGAGCCCGCCGCGATGGTTTAGGGTTTAGGGTTCTGATGATGACTGGGTGATTTTGGCGGCGGCGCAGTCAAGGTGGGGATCCCGGAGTTCTTGAAGGCGGTGGGTAAGGGGGTGGAGGCGCACATAGCGAAGCTGGAGGCCGAGATCGGGGACTTGCAGAAGCTTCTCGTTACGCGAACACTTCGCCTCAAGAAACTCGGCATCCCTTGCAAGCATGTAAATGCCTCTTTATCTCCTCTTATTCTCTTTCAAGTTTATTATTGTAGTTCTCGATTCCTTTTTTCCCTCCCTCTCTATCTGCAATATTGTGTTATTAGTAAATTACAAAACGGAAATTGATAGTGTGGGAAGAGCTTTACAGGATTTCATTGCCCCATCCAGAAAGGTGTCTAATTGTGTAGTTTGCAGCTGAATGAGTTAAGCCAGCTAAGTTGAAAATGTTCTTCATGGAGTAGACGTTTCTACTTTCAATAAGCTGAGAGAGGATTGCCATTTCTAAAATCAGTTTAAAGATTATAAAACATAATTTTGTTAACAGTTAGGATCTCAGGACTATCTTCTTCCATAAAAAGGTTGTGGCTTGGGTTTTTATTGTTAAGATAGCTATTATGCTATGTTTTGTCTTTGGTGTTTAGTGGTGACGATGGGTCCAAAGTGCCCCTCTTTTGTGTATCGTTGACTGTTTCTGTAGTGGAGGAGATGATTTCTAGAGTGATGGGTAATTTTAATTTTGCTAATGGCGAAATATATTGTGGCTTACCTTACATTGGAAAGCTAAGAAATCAATGTGTTGGCATCAGGGCTGCAGGGCTGCAGCAGAGGCTTCATGACATATTCGATAGTGGAGTTGAAGCCCCTTCTCAGGTGGAATATGTGGAATCTATAATAGGGATTGGTAACTACAAAAATATTGGATGATGAATGAAAAAAAAAACTGTCAAATTCAAACGATAAATTAGTGAGGTGCAGTTAAAGTCAACTTGGTCTTTACCGAAACTACCAATATTTGTATGAGTTAAGTAACAGCTTGAAGGAAAACAGGTCAACTTTTCAAATGCCACACTGAAATTGCTACTTGCACACTTCCTTCCTTTACGTCTATATGATTAGACATTTTTGGACATGTATGTTCCGCTTATATAGTTATGCACCATTGTTGGTAATGATTAACCTTGATCTATTGTATCTACATCAATCTTTTGGATGTTCCTATTCATCTTAATTTATTTTAAGTGCATTGTTTTTTGTAGCATTACTTAGGTATTAGGGAATTAGATCCTGTTGTGGTGTTTTTTGTAGGTTTGGATGTCTCCTAATAAAATTGTTACCCTTGAGATTCTTTGTGTATTATATATATTTTGTGTAGTATTATTTAGATTTGAAAGTTCTTCTGAATGAGTATGATCATCATTTTATCTAAGTCAAGCATGTTGTTTACTTGATTATATCTCATATATGTGGTAGATCTGTATCAACTGCACTATATCTTTATTTGTGAGTTAACCCTTACATATTTTGTTTTGTTATGCATAATCTTTGAATGACAAATATCATGATATTCCTTTGTGTTATTCTTATATTGTAAAATACACCAAACTTGAGCACATTTTTACTAATAAGTTCTTCGGTTGTATTTGACAGGTACATGTTTGTAACATTTACTTTAATATTTAAGTGAGGAATTATATTTTGTATCTATACTTATAGGTTTATTATAGCGGCATTGCTCTGATTCTGACCCTTCCAATGAGGGGAAATGTTGATTATTGATGAAAATTAAGACACTTTTCTTATGACCTACGTCAGACATTCTAACATGTTTTTTTAGTTATGCAACTAGCATGATATTTGTTCCATAAAAATTATAATAGATTGCCTATTACTTCAGGGTGTCTTTCTTTACCATGGATAACCTTGTGAATAATTTGTTTTGCTACATTTTATGATTTATCAATGATTTAGGTTTTTTTTCTAGATGATAAATTCAAACACAACTATACCTTTAGTGCTCAATCATGGATGCAAATACATATTGCATAGTCCAATTAAGACAAGTTCTATATGAATTTTAAATATATTCATATACCGTATGTCAAATGTTGTTCTTAACCATGTAGAATAATCATTATAGTTATTTAGAATTTAAGATTAAATGATACTAGACAAAATATATTCAAGGAATTTCTGACTTAAATCATATTATGCCAAATTGCGAAGGAGCAATTTTACCATTGTGCCAAGACTGTCTTTATATGTAGTTTAAAATATTGAATCTTATAAATTTTTATTTAAAGATTTTAATTTTACAGATCAAAAAGTTAATCGGTTATGGAAGTCCAAGAAGAATAATCTTGCATGCACTGTGTGTTTGTGTTGTAGATTTGATTTCTGCAATTGTCCTGCAGTTTCACAGTTTCAGACAGTGAAGATGACAAATTGAAATATGAGTGTCCTGCACTTTCCTTTGATAATTTCAGTTAATGCAGGCTGCAAATCAGAATTCTTGGATGTGTAAAACCGAGACCTTACACAGCTGTGAGGTCATGTAGCTTTGATCAATTATATTGCAGCAAAAGGTGGTAGAAGAGTTGGTTCATAGAATAGTTGAGGTGGCTTTCTGTACAAGACGATGGACGATGTTGTTGTTAAAGGGATGAATGGCTAACTGAAATTGCTGAGAAGAGACTAGATTTCAGGTTGTTCGTCAATAATTGTCTTTTCTTTTTTTTGTATCTAAAATATATAGAATGAAGTATGCTCTACAAGAAGCATTTGCCGTCATAGTGCTGCTGCATGATTCAGTGCAGAAAGTTGAGTTTTTTTAGTCTAATCCTGGTGAGATAATCTCAAATTTAAATTTTAGTTAGTCTAATGTGGACCCGAGTGAGACTGTTGTGGTTTCTGGAAATGGTATGTACATCCAGCTGGTGAAATAGATGGAACACTACCAGAAGTTAGGAAGCTCAGTGCAGGTGCTTATTTTTGTTCACCTTGAATATTCTGATGTTAATAAGATTATTGACACCTGCAGGATAAAAAAAATGAACTTTGGTTACCTTTTGTTAGTGAAATTCCCACTGTCTGAAAATGCTTGTACATAATTGAATTTCAATCTCTGTTGTTTATAAATTCTAATAATTTTCACCAATTTATGTTTGCCTTTGATGCAGAGGAAATTGATTCTTGAATATACGCACAAGTATAGGTTGGGGCTTTGGAGGCCGCGAGCTGGCTCTCCAAAACAATCAGCTTAACTTTGATTCAGAAGCCAAAAAAAACAGGGTGATGTTGGCACCTGTCGTTTCTCATGATAATCGTATTGCGAGACTGGTTTTGCATGAACATAGATGTTGACCGAGTACTGAACCGTTGGAATATTTTCTTCCAAATGAAAGAACATATATCTTTTTGCCAATTAGCATCAGAATGCTCAGCAAGAATATTCAGGTGATTTTATCACTGAACCTCTTTTGTTTTTTTAATACTGTGAAAGCAAGTTATCAGTTCTGTGCTTGACTTTGTGATTGTTACTGAACATGTCTATGTGATTTGTTGCATTGTGTTGCATGTGGTCATAAACACTGAATGTGTGGTTTAGATAATTTTAGAGTACTGTTGTTGTTATGGTTTCTTACACCAATTTGTGGACTTTGCCACTTGTTATTACATTTGCCTACTTGTGGGATTATAATATCACAAGTACAAGAGACAGATTTTGTGTTGCTTTGTCTGAAAGTCTATATATAATATAAGTTGCTGGTGGAGGCTTCATATATGTTAGATTTCTGAACCAATTAGTTTGTTCGTTCTTATAGATGTGTTGGACATAATAATGCATCGTCTTGTGAGATGATTGTTACTTCCTGGATTTAGGAAATCGACGATGAAATCTTTTTGGAAATGGACGATGAATTGACAAATCTACTTGGTAGAACATGTTCCATGGATTTAGGGCAGACTGGCAAAGATATATATAGTCACCAATCTGACTTGTTTAATTGTGTAAATATGGCTTCAATTATGCAAGTTGGATTATAATTGTTATCCGTCTCAAAGAGATATAGATCATATTAGCATATAGTATTGTGATTATCCTATATAGCTATCATGCAATATAGTCAATCTTATATGGGATTAATTATATATATATATTACATTATGTAGGTAGTTATACTTAGCATCTGGGTTCGTATATTTAAAATATTACATTTGTATCCTAATACCATCGATTTTACCAATAGAATCATAAAATAAAAGGTAAAAAGATGATTTTAATATTTTAATTAATGGTAATGGATGACGATGTCATTAGGGGCCATGGGTAACTGTTGTAAACGAGAAGAACAATGAAACGAAAGGTGAGAATTGTTTTGCATCTTCATTTATATTGACACAATTACTGAGTGGCAAAAGGGTCGTTCAACATATGCATTAGCATCGATGTAGTTGTCAAGCGATAAAAGTATCGTCGATGCATATGCCGAGCGATGTTGCTCTACATATGCGTTGACATCAACACAAATGAAGAGCGATGAAAGGACTTGACAATTATGTCGACGTTGATGTAAATGCAAAGCAACCCTCATCTGTTGTTGTCGCTCTTCTCATTCACAACAGTCATCCGCAGCCCCAAGCGGTATCATCATTTGTCACAACTAATTAAAATATTAAAATTATTTTTTATCTTTTATTTTTATGTATTAATTGAAATATTAAAACCGACATTAGGACAAAAGAATCTAGAATTTTCAATTTTGTAACTATAAATATATGAATGTAACTTTTGAAGTATAGAGAATGTGTAATTAACCCTCTCATGGGAGACTTTGTGCAATGTTTCTCGCAGGGCATAACTTATGTATATATGATTACAAACATGTTGCAAAAGAGTTCTTTTTTAGTAAATAATAAATGACGAATATAGGATTAGAATCCAAGATCTTACGATACAACGAGGAAGGTTTTATCTTTAAAATAATAATAATAATAATAATGATCTCTGGTATTCCTTGACGTAGGTCATTAAGGGAACTCATCTTGATGTAGTTTAAGCGGATGTTACAGAAGTAGGTATTAAAGAAAAAGTGAGTTCCAGGCAAGCAAAGTGTATCGACTTCAATTAATAGCGAAGTGTGTTTTTGAACCCTCTTTCTGTTTGTGTGATCTCCATCTCGTGTTATCATCTGATGGAGCAACAGACCATCGTGAGTAGGTGTCGTAAAGGTCAGGGGTTGGGGCAAAGGCAAAGCTACTAACTATGTGTGTGACCAAAGACTTGAAGACGTGATAAGAGTAACCACGATGATGGACAGAAGGCCATGTACAAGAAATACTATGTTCATATATATATATATATATATATATATATACACACACACACACGAGCAGATTGACGTGGAGAGACGTACCATTCAGCTGTTGTGTCTCTAAAGCTTCCCTCGTTGCTTTGTGGTGCTCATCTCACCCGGACGCTGGTTCGACATCGCTGCTGCAAGAAACGATAGTGAGTGACATCATGAACTTGGGTACATGCAATGACTTTGTATGATTTGGTACAATTGTTTCGGGCAAACCCATAGTTATCTCTACTTGCCCAACACAAGCAATCAATGTTGGCTTTTAAGGAGTATTAAAAGCAGAATGACGTTCTTCGATTGTACGAATCAAAAAGAGAAAATTTAATCATGGCATGGGTTGCAGTAAAAACTTAATCATTGTATCAAGGAATACTAGCATCAGAATGGTCTCATAGGATATATATTTTAGTCGACTAATTAAACCCTGCTAGATAACTTAAGGACTCAAGCACTAGGTGCATACTTGGGAGACATGGAGGTGGATGCCTGAGGAGTATTTCCTGATGCATTCTTGTAGAAGTGAATAGAAATCAACCTGCCCCTTGTTTCTATGGAGGATTCAGCGTGACCGTTGGATATGCCGCTGGAGCTGCCTTGAGGAAGAACTCCTGCGAAGACACGAAAACATGAAATTGGAAGTCTAAGCAGTAATAATTGCAATCTAATTAGTAATAAGCCGCAAACTCCCAAGTAACATGAACGACGAACCACAATCACTTGTCAAGAATCAAGATCACTGTTATCTTAGTTCCTTATGTGATCATGTCATGCTTTGCTAGTATCTTGAGCAACAAACCATTCCATGACCATATTGCAATTTTGTCTATTAGTGTCGTGATCAGGCACAAGGCATTTTAAGACCTCAATCATATGATATGCAACTGGGGAATGGTGTGATGCATGTAACATCATATACCCAAAAACATTGCAATGAATGTAAATCTCCACTACAAGATTCTAAAACTACCATCTTTAAAACCATTCATACTTGATAAATTATAATCATAACTGCCTTCATTCTGCGATAAAGGCACAGTGCAACACAACTAAAACTCAAGTTCAAGCTTCGCTGTTTTAGAACAGATGGAGCATGAACTAAATCAAACTTGGAAGAAGATTGGTGAATATTTGCCACACCAAACATGAACTCAACATTGAACACTTATCATAAAGTGGAATACTTGTTACTAGGAAATTGATGTTTCTTGCTCACAGTATGCAAGGTGAATAGGCATGTAAATGAATAACTCACACTAACGTGGAACTTCTAAATATCGACATGTTCCAGTAAATGTACTTTTGTGTACGATATCCACAACTTCTAAATATGGGCATGTCGATAGAAGTGTACTTTTAGTTCTGGTAAATGTATGTAGCATAAGTAACATAGACAACTCGAGGAGAACTGCCAAGTTGGAACAGAGATCAACCATTCATTACTTAGTAGAAGATGCAATATAGTGTGAAATTCAAGACTCTATTGAAGTTTGATGATATGTTATCTACTCCCCATGGCATTCAAATTACATCAACTCCTAATCCAACACACTGTCAACTGGAATCAAGGATGCATCATACCTTGCCATATTATAACAAGGACGAAAAGAATGGTGACAATCAAGGCCCACAAGTTGCTGTTAATACGTGCCGAATTGGCATCCTTCACCTTCTTCTTCATCCGCTCAATCCTAGCTCGCTTCATCATTGCAATTTCTGAGATCTCCTTCATCAACTTCTGGTTGGTAGCATCCAAAGGCAGAGAGTTGGGTGGCCGAGGTGGTTTTGGTGGCTTCTTGCACCCCTTCTTTTTCGTTATCTCAAGTCCAACCTTCTTCTCCAAGAGACCCATCTTTGCCTCTAGTCCAACACTCATATCCCCCAAGGCTTCCCTATCTATGAGAGGAAGCTCCACAGAGCTAGATGCACTATTCCCCAACCTTACTACTCTTTCTCCTTTTATCGGCCCATCAATACTGATGAAGCTACTCCACACCCTACTCAACATTCCATTGTCCTGTCCGGCACTACACCATGTATCTTTTGATCCTTCCTGTTCTCTTATCACGGCATTCTCACCACTTTCTAAATCAATCACAAGTTCTTTTTCTCTTGAACTGTTCTTATCCATGATGACCCCAATGCCAGCTTTCCAGTCAAGTATAAAGTGAGCGTACCAAAATATCCATCATCTCATTAATGTTGAGTATCCACAGCGTAAGTATCTCTGTTTGCTAGCATCTGTAACTATAAGAGAACACTTCGTCTGCTTCAAAATAGGAAAAGAAAAACCATCTTCCTGCAACCAAGAAAGAGTTCAAAAAAGATCAAGTCCACCGCCAAAGGATCCACCATCATCAGCTGAAAACAAGAAACCAAAGGTAGATAAGGATCTGATCGAAGAAAACAACCAACGAGCTGTTATCCATGATAGCCCAGTCATAGAATTGGTACCTTTATGATAAAATATGAAGGGCCTATACCAAAACATCCATCATCTCATTAACATGGAGTATTCACAGCCCAAATATCCATCTATTTGCTGCCCAAAATATCTGTGAGAGAACACTTCGTCTACTTGGAAAAGGCCATCTTCCTGCCACCAAAACAATTCAAAAAGATATCAAATTCGCCACCAAACATCCGCCTTTTTTCAGCTGATAACCAAAACACAATAAAACAACCACCGACCTCCAAATGCAGCTACTGATTCTTCAAGGCAAACCTAATGATCTTCTTCATAGTTAAGGACGCCACTGGATGATTCTTTTTCTTCTGCTTTCGGAAAAGAAAATTAAAAGAAAAGAACTTTGCATGCCAAGAAAACACCGATTTTGCGAAATCTGACCTAAAATCCATCAAAGGCGATCGAATGAAAGCATATCAACGGCCTTACCATCAAGTCCAAGCAAGCAAGAGTTCCAAACGAATCCAACCAAGAAAGAGCCCACGGGTAAGGGGATAAGAGCGGATTTAGGGTTTTGCTGACGAGAATCGAAGGGTTGGTGAAGCTGAAGCATCGGAAGATGGGAAGCACATAGGAATAGGGTACAAACAAAGCATAGTGTGAAGCTGGATTAATCCAATATATGTTGACTAAGACCGCGATGGAAAACGAACGGGGGAGGAGAGGACGAGGTCTTCTGTTATTAATAATAATAATAATAATAATAGGAATGGGGGTATCAATTAATCTTTCGTACTCCTTATATTCATAAGAATGTTATCTAATTATGGAATATGATATTTGTAATAGGATTGGAAATAATGTTAAATTGACAAGGATAGGAGAACCCCACTCTCTACTGATCAGATATCTTTTGCTGTCAATCGGAGCTATCCAATTCCTGCATCATCTCTACATATTTATGATGGAGTGGAAAAATTGAATGCATAGAATAATTCAAGAAAACCCACATGTCATCGGAAAAGTGTCACTCTCTGATTGCAATCGTGAATATTATTACAGTATGACTTTTGATTGAATAAGGTAGAGGATTAATGAATATAATCTTACTATGTAAATAAATATATTGTTTTTATAACTTGATGGATCACATGGGAAAGGAATAGCTTAAGCGTGATCTAAGGCAAACCCTCGCATACTTTTTATTCAAATAATCAACTAACTAATGTGGCAGAGACCTCACTTTGTATGGACAAAGGTCCATTGTGAATACGAATGGTCATATGATATTTGTATCTGTATGTGTCAAAACACTTAATTGGGTCTATTATGATATTTGGATGCGTGTGTGCCAAAACCGCTAACTGGTGATGAGACTAATTTCTAAATAATGGTTGAAAGACTTGTTAAGGATGCAAACTCTTTTCTTAAGACCTCACCTACAGACTATTGCATGTCAATATCATTGGTTGGAGACGAGCCGAACTTTTTAAGTGCAATCCATATGCTTTTTGAATGGTTGAAAGATACCAAACCTTGCTGTAGTAGTATTTTGTTACAAAGCTATCAGGTATCAAGATCTTTACCGACATCTGTATTTTTACAGGTGCAAAGCATTCAGTTAAATTGTGAATTCACAAGAACATGTTCCATATACTGAAGCTTAAAGGGATGAATAAAAATATTTCAGTAACTTGAAATGCAATAAAAAATCAAAAAGCCCCTGATCAACTCTTTACAGAATATGTGAAAAAAGGTGGAACCATATAAAAAATAAATATTGAACAACAAATGTAGAAAACACATTAAGAGACTAGAAAAACAAGTGTACTAGAAAAAACATCAGGAATTTAAGAGACTACATTAAATCCTAATTCAAGACCTTCACAATCCAACACTGTCTATCGTGGGTACAAAATTGGCTTAGAAGTCTGAGCTATGAGCGATGATAGAAGACAACCCAAAATAAAAACACAGTTGAGCTCCAAAAACAGAGAAAAGCAGCATCAACACTGACAATTTCAACGGAACATAAGATCATACTCCCAGAAAACTCGACAATCAATCTATGATATTAGAAATGGACTTTTTTATATGCAGCCAAAGACCTTGATCAAAGGGCTCACTTGTGGCTGAAACTGGTAGCAAAAGTAACGGGCAAACACAAACCAAACTGATTGCAGGTAAATCTTTGTTGGTAGCTTGCACATCCACATAACACCAACATCCAGCAGCATAGCATGTACCTAACAGGCACCTGGGGTAGGTGCTATGAACACATCAACTTTGTAGAAGTTGGCACCAAAACTGTGAACTAAATGATACACCCATATGTCTCTGGTCATCATGTAAAAATCACAAACAGCATGTGCATGATCATATTATCTGAAACAATAGCCACACCAGGCAAGATAACTGCAGGCTGCTCTGATTTCCATTCTTTAATGGTATTATATGACTTCATGCCAACATAGATTTTTCCTTGATTAGTACCAAAAAAAAATTATTGACTCAGAGAGTTTCTCTACATGCGTAAAGAAGTGTTGATTAGCCTACATCTAATCAAAGATCCAACGCTAGTCTCACTACCAGCATGATGCATATCTATCTCATGTCAATGTGATGAACCCTCCATTCCAAGGCAAATGCATTTCTTGAAGTATCTGAAATGCAAACTGCTGAATATTGCAGAAACAGTTAAGACTGTAGAACAATGGATCCTTAAACCTCAAAGATAAAGAGACTGGAAGCTTACCACAGAATCAGCAATCTTTTTAACTTGAATTTCCATATTGCACCCTGAAAATTTGGCCACAAAGTATTAGGGCAAAAGTGCACTCAGATAATCAACGACATCCATCATATAACTCTTTGAGTGTCAGACGTCATCGATTTTGCATGCACTGACATCTAACAGAAGCTTTCCAATTTGAGAGCATGTCAATATTCTGACCCGAGCACTTACCTCACAAGCCAGAGACAAAAACAATAACTTTGTCCTTCCAAAGGTAGACAGACAAAAGCTATCACGGAGAAAATAATATTAAAGCATGATTCTATCTTCCTTTCCTACTTTGAAACAATCAAATAGGAAAGATCAACTCACCACCAGATACAATCCCGATCAGTATCGACCATACGCATTCCCAAAATCATCATGCCTCTGACGCTGAAATTCACCATATGCTTCCTGTGGCCTTGGAGCTGAATGGTTCTCACCAGGGCATTGGTATCTGTTTGTGGAATCCATAGGTAAACTAGACCCAAGATACTGCATATTTCTGGCAGACAGATCATACTCAGCCAAAGATGGTTGGTTATAGGCAGTCTGACGTGCTTGTTGCTGCCTTTGGATATCAAGTCGAAGAAATTCTTCCCACTGCTTCATGTGCACACCCCTCATAATAGCCAGTTTCTTCATATACTCCTCCCTCAGCTGTCTAATGCACTGCATTCATCGAAATAATTTGTGCTGAATCTATATTCGGTCGATTAACCTCAACAAAGAACTTATGAAGAGGGCTACTACAAAACCGTAAACCACTAATATTGACAGCTGTGTATCTCCATTAACAAAAGTGTAAAGAGACCCATCACGGGAAACTCACAACATTAGTCAGGAATGTCGTGCAACTACGGCTTCAACAGCAGATGTGGAAGTTGAACATAATTTGAGATAAGAGAAGAAGTTGACTGGTTACCTTTTCGGGGAGAATACTACAAAAGGGAAAAGAGAGGAAAACAAACGAATTTTGATGCAGCAGTTAACCAGTTTTTTGATTTTATACAGACAGCCTGATGCTCATGACCATGTTTACTGAGCCAGCTTTCGAAAATCCAATTAACAGAAGTGGTTCTTCAAAATGATTAAATAGTGCTCCTGTTAATCATATCACCATAGACCACTGAATCAAGAAACAATGCTTGCAATCATGAGATCCTTATTTGATCAGCACTCTGCACAACAGACATGACACCGCTGCACCACCTATGCAATGAACAATGCTTACATATCCAAATGCAACCATGCCATAGAATGCTGAAACTAGGAATTGGTTCCACATTAGTCCTAGTTTCTATGCCAGGAGCACACTACAACCTTCCAAAAAATGTACAATTGAAAACCATATGATACTTTCCACATCTCCATCGCTTCGAATGATACACCTAATCCATAGTTGACCACCTTCCACATACCAAGATGGGAAGTGAATAATCCAGTCTAACCTCGGAAACAAATGTTTAAAATCTTTCACAATCTTATCCTTTGAAGTGAAAAACCCTTCGGGCAATCCCATCTTCGAGTAACTTGGGTTTACATCATTTAGAAGGGCCAACAGATTGAAAGGATATTTAGTTATCACCATACATAATAATGAAATATTCAAATGTACAACCTGTAGGCACTCGAGAAAACAGTTTAAGGCTTCAAGCTTGATCTCAGAGATAAGAGAATGATCAAACACAATTTTAGATACAGCACAATTGAAACTGGAAGAGCATAAACTGGAGCAAATGCTGACTTTCCAAAACTTAAGTAGAATATAGCGTACCTTCCATCAGATGAAAGAAAATGTTACCTACAAGACTAATAGACCAAGATTCATAGGGAAATGATGCAAGTGTGTCAAGTGGGATTTAGTTGCAGCCTAGTAAATCTAGTTTTTGTCTTAATCAGAGTTAATGTTAACCTATGTCTAGCTTTTTCTACACCTATATTTTTTTTGTTTGGAACTGTTCAAACACCAAGATAACAGTATCCAGTCAGTGCACCCTAAATTCTATTAACAGACCTGAAAATCCAAAATCAGTCAAATTTTTTTTAAAAAAAGAAAGAATGCTCATAATAGACAGATTATGCAACATAAGCCTACAGGATATAAATCCAGGACAACTATTTTTGATAAAGTGAGTTGTCTCCAACTTAGATATTGAGCACAGAGAAATAATTAGTTGAGAAAATAAAAAAAAAAGTATTAAGTTAATTAAAATTCTATTAAGCATTAGTGTAACATCGACTTCATCAGGTATGGAAGTTACATTACATTGAAATGTCAATTTTTCTCATCTTTCCAGTAAGGTTCACGAGTGAGATCAGCCTAGAGATTTAGAACCAGGTTGACTAAAAAAAATTTTATACAAACAATAAAAAAGTACCAACAAACAGAAAAAAGGTTATGACCACAAAAATTTCATATATTTATTTTAAACATCCAATCTCAATTTAAAATATAAGATTCAATTTCCTAAGGTTCACAGGGATAGTTAGGGTCCTCTCTAAGTATTTAAGGACCTTGCTCATCTCAGATCATTCATATTAAAAAATAAATATTGGACCTCAGCTGAGTTATGGTTCCTATAAACAAATTAAAAAGATGTGAAAAATGGAGCATGGTTCATAAGTCCATGTGTTGGTATGCTGGTATGTACTAAATACATACTGGTCTGGCCAACGATCGACACAGATCCAATACCGAAATTTTAAACCATGCACAAAGCAACTCAGTGATCAACTTCTGACACAAATTCTTTGAATTCACATGAATATATGCAATCTAACAACAACACATTTATTGGAGGATATGAAGAGAAAAAAAAAATGTCTGGTTTTTTGACTGTTTAACTCTTTTCCCAATCCTATTATGAAGCTCTGATTTTCAGTCAGTTTCAGCTGAAAGATACAATACAGAAATCAGTCATGACCTTTCTATTAACCCAATGTTGCAACTTGTTCAATGCTGAATCTGAAGGACCAATTGCTGCATAAGTACTTTCAGCAGCTAATCTCCTGACATATGGAAAATAATAAAAAGAACAAATAGCAATTCTTAGCAGCTCGTGTTCACTGACAACACCTGAGAAAACTATAAAGAACAAGTTGATAGCTACTTCGATAAATTAAAAAAACTTTCTACATGCCTTAGGAGTTTAAACATAGCACGACAGAAAAAGGAAAGGAAAAATTCACATAATTTATTTAGTGCATTAGACAAGTTTAAATAGCATTTAATAAATGGAGATGGGTCAAAAATTCCAACTATCATGTTATGGAACAGTTGCGAACATGTATGACATGTTTGTAGTATCCTAGCATTGCCAGAGAACTATTCATGGATAAACCCTACGAGCATATACAGTGGCATTGTCAAAGTAAACTAATGACATGAAGGTAACCATCCATAAGCAATACAAATTAAAGCTAAAGGAGTACTCAAAGGAATACTCACATTCATAAGGAGTATAATTTTATTTACTAATGACAAAGACACCACTTAGGTTCCAAGGATCTTCACTAAGCGATAAAACAAACATCAAAGAAGTTCCTATTCATTGCATAGCAAAATATAAAGTTAAAGACTTATACCTCACGGTGTTTGTAATTCTCTTCATCCTCTTCTTGATCATGTATCCTTCCAGTCTCCATAATCTCCCTTTTAAATTCTGATTCAAGTTCTTCCAAGGATCCAGTGTAGTTAGAAAAGTCAAACTTATGCTCAGAATGGGAGTCCATTCTCTGCCTCTCAATATCCCAGCTGTGGTCATGCATTGAAGTATGATGATTGCGTACATCATATGATTTAAATGTATCACGACCAGAAGTCGAGTGGAGAGGAGATTTTGATGGTGCCGGACGACCTTTTCCTCCTCCATTAAAGTAAGCTTCGTATATGAAGAACATGTAAGCTATTCCAGACTATAAATCCAGATGTCTAACGTAGATTAATGCTTTAACTGGAGTCTACATGATGTTTAAAGGAAGGAATGATGCCAAAAAGATGCAGAAACATTGGGCCTACCTAAACCACAAAGTCTGGATATTCTTTCGGTATACCTTTTGCACTCAATAAATCAGTCTGACCCAGAACCACAATGAAAGTCACTTCATAATCGGACTCATAAAGGTTGAACTTACCTCTTGCTCCACAAGGACAAATAGACAATCACTTCTTGATGAAAAATAGGGTAGTTTTTTTCTAGGGCCATCAGATTAAAGAAAAAAAAAACTAGCAGATAGAAAACTATATACCAAGTCCCAAACTCTTGATTCACAGTAGAAGTTTGACTTAAGGCCCTACCTCGTGGAGAGCCCCTAGACATTTTACGCAGCTCTTGACGTACATTATCATTTGCGGGTCTTTCTGGGTTAAAACCCCTGCCTGGAATGCGTGATGTGCTTCTAGGACTAGAATGAGATCTCTGAGACTCAGAGCGTCTTAATTGAGAACCTTTGGGACTTCCATCAGGTGATCTGGAGTCATTTCTGTTTGAACTACTTGGGCTTCTCTTTCTATCCTTACCATCCTGAATCACTTTATGCACAGCATCTACACCTTTTGCCAAAACTAATCTATCCCTTCCACTGACAAACAGAAACTTCTCATCCATTTTTATCTTACAACCAATATCCTTTTCAATTTGATTTATCACCTTATCGGAGAAAAGAGCTCTCACATTCTTGTCTCTTGCTGGAACTCTTTCAAAAAATTCTGTGGATTTACGATTTGCTCCAAGAGTAGATGGGCATCCCTGCAACAGCAACAAACAGGTAGGACAGACAAGAAGAAGGTCTAGCCATTCTAAGAGGTTATAAAAATAAAGTTGAGGTGATAGCAGACTCTACCCTCGAGTATGAAAATCACATGCACCTAGCAATCTCAACCTTTATGAAACTGTACTATACCATGCAAAATAACTAAAAGAATCCATTACAAAGATGAAAAACCTAGCAGTAGCCTGAAAAGACTTGTCACCTTTAATGGATAACAATAAAAACAGAAAGAAAAAACTCCAAAAACATATTTATATATCCATACAGAATCAAACTTCCTATGTCGTTTCTTTTACCAAATCATATAATCTAAACTGGCATCTCAAATTTTGTCTTTTTACTTTTATTCCAATAAGAAAAATAAATTTGGTAATAACCAATTGAATATCACGAGAGAACAAAAAAATACCATTTTCCTTGCAATATTCATGTCATGTGTCCTAGATCAATTGATCCTCCTAGATTTTCCCACATAATATTGATGCTACAGTACTATACAGTTGGCTACAGTTACATGATTACTGTATCGACAGAAAATCTACAAAAGTATATGGCTGATTTTCATAAACATTTCTACAGTTTTAACACATTTTCCATAGCATCATTCAGAGAACCTCAAGCTGCAAGCTAAGGAAAGCATGAAACAAAGAGAATTTGAAGCTAATAAGCCAAGAAATATTGTTAATACTTCATCAGAGTCTCATATTCACTGTGAATCTAGAAAACCCATTTATCAAAACTATGGATCTAAGGAGACCCTAGACCAAATCTTTTAAAAGTAGCCAAGCCATTAACTGATTCATGATTAACTTATTCACAAGTCGGCATGAAGAGCACATCATCAACCAACTTTCCTTGGTGCTTCTATAAAAAAGTGCCTGTGCAATAAGAGGCCACCTTCACCATGAACTCACCTACACCAACTCCTACCTTCTTACAGATGGGATTTTTTACAATATTTTCTCACAAACAATACTAGATTTACCTAAAAATGAGTGTCTTTGCTGCATATCCAAGTCGCAGAACATTCGGTTTTATATGCCTATGCTCAACATAAACAGTATGTAGATATGTTTCTTAAATAAACTAAAATTTAGGTATAACATCATACAATAAATCTAAGATTTCTGTTCAGCAGAAAATAATTTGATAAATCTAAGAAACCTGTTCAGAAGTTGGGTTCCCTTACAGCCATGTGGTCCAAAGGATATGCTTCCAACAGCACATATGCATACATACCTGAGTAAAATGACCCCTCTCTCCACAGATCTTGCATATCATCTCTTCATCTTTTCTTTTCTTCCAGTTCCTTTCAGTCGCCTTGGCTTTAGCCTCCCAAACCTTCGCCTCTCTGCTTGTAAAATCAGTTGGTACAGCATTAGGATCTCGAGGCTCATCTTCCTCATCAGATTGACTACCAGAAAAGGTCCTCTTGTTTGTATCTCCTTTTGGTGTGGCAGAGTCAGATTTTGATCGCAGAGGACCAGTATATTCCTTCCCATAAATTTCATTAAAAAGCTCATCATCCATTTCAGGGCTTGCCTGTCTATCCATTTGACAAGCCAGCAAAACAACTAATGCCTGCATCCCAAACAACTGAAACTAAATTTACACAGCCAAAAGCCATTTACCATACTTGGAATTTGTTTGCTCTGATGATCATTGCATGTCTTTGATAGCGTAGATGACTATGTCATTCACTCGAGGGAAGCTTGTGCAACAAACGTAATGTAGTACAAAACACTTCTGATAAAAAAAATAAATAAGAGACTAAATTCTTTGCTTTAGCTATTAATCTCCTTGGCAGGGACAAGCACATTACAGAAATTGCTTAACAAATTTTGCAACTACCAAGACATTGTTTGGACTACAATTCTAAGAAACATACTATTATGTCACCAGTCAAAGTCTAGCATGTTCCTAGCGGTCCGCAGTACAGGTCTTATACTTTAAAGATATCAGAAAAGCAATTAGCATATGAAAGTAGCAATCACAGGTTTCTTTTTTCTAAACAAAATTTCTTGAACAACCATACTGTGCTGTGCTGTGAACCCAAGGTGACAGATTGGTAACTTACTGATACTTCTTGATACTGGTGTAGACTATCGTGAAAAGCTGTAAATGAGAACAATGACTGAATCCAAAAAACAAAGATATATAATGCATAATAGGTTTCTCAAAAGCTAAAGTTAACATGTGCTACTCATCTACTCAAACTCCAGGTTTGGTTTCAAAAATCGAATCATATATGATCCAGGTAACCTCACAGCAACGCCTCAGGAACCACGAATGATAACCATATTAGATGATCCAGGCAACGACGACCAAGCACAACCCATGGAGGAGGAGACGGGAAGAGGCGAATCGAACTGACCCAATCCTTTTGACCACGACAGCGTTTGGGCCGCAAATGGCGAGAACGGCCGATAGGTATCGGAGGTCGTTGAAACGAAGGGGAGAGTAAGCTAACTCGGAAACCCTAGGCGTTGGGGTTTCGCCCTGCTCCGTCACGGTCATCTTAAAGCGGACGAGTGACGACACGAGACTCGCGCAGCGGGAGATATTGGCGGGCACACCGATCACGACCGTCCAACGATACAATGGATGGTCGATATATATATATAGAGAGAGAGAGAGAGTGTATGTGTACGCGCGCGTCATTACGCTAATCATACTATAAAGTTTTACTTTAATTCTTCTTCGTATGTCTAAAGGCATATGTGGAACGAATACTAAAACTCATATTTTGCCTATTTGTTTGTTCCCCTCTTTGCCTCGGGGAGAGGTTGTTGATTTGAGTATTGTGGAATAGTTTGGGTTGATTAAGAATCTGATATTGAGAGTCAATTCATTCGACATGTATATTTTGGTAGGATGTAAACATTGCAGGTTGTTTTGGGGAGTGCCTATGAATTATTGGAAGTCAAGTTTCTTTACATCGACAATGGTGGTCATTTCCACTTGCAGTAAAGGGCATGATGGTTGAGGGAAATTAGGCTACCACAAATCCTAATTGCACTTGATAACTTGCATTTAATTAATCATATTTGCTCTAAATATATATGTAATCCAATTTGGCATTGCAACTTAAATTGTTTAGTCTCGTTCTTCTATCCATAATTTAAGAATCCATAGGCAAATGCCACTTGCCAACATACTATTGTCTCCATCCACAATCACCCATCCTTCTTGCAGATTGCGAGGTTATTCATTCCATATGACACACTGAACGCATTACCAGCTTTTTGCACACGACGATGAAGTTTATCATTTAAGCAACACAGAAGAAACTATTTTGTTCTTTATATTACCTTATGCAGCGTAATAACATTCGTGTACATGCATTTGATTACTACAAAGCACTAAATCATTATTTAAGGAAATTTCGTGTACATGCATTTTATTACTACAAAACACTAAAACGTTATTTAAGGAAATTTTTAAAGATTTTTCTCAGGTACAGTGTGTTCATAAACAAAAGGTAACCAACTGCTCATTGAAATATCTAAGGAACATGTCATAGAAATATACATATTAGATGAACCCATAGGATATGGGAGCTTTAATCATCTTGTCTCAAAAACATGCCGTGGTGCGGAGCTTAAATACCAATTTGAAGTCCCTTGAAGAATACAAAACAGTGACAAGTTGTCAAAAATAATGCTGTTGCAGCTTGCTGGAGCAGATCATTTTGCATACAAAAACATCTTCCTATGGATGACGTTTGAGTGGCTGCTTCAATCTCTTCTGATCAAAGGTATACCTGTGGATTCAAAATAAAAAATGTTAACATAAACAAACATGCTATTTGAATTAGAAAAAAGAAAATAAATGTATTGAAGAATCATGTAATTGTTGTTAATCAACACCAGATTAACTTGAATATGCAGATAGTGAGACGGTTTAGCTTACTATCACGGACTTAGCTGATTTTGCCTAAGTAGTGCAACACCCTTGTGCGTCCGTCCACAAAGAACACAAATAAACATAAGTATTACATCAAACACCTTATTTATATTTTTGTCTATGACATTCTCTCCCACTTATTCCTTCGACGTCCTCGTCGAAGCCGTTGTAGACGCTGCATCTCCTCGCCTTTTGCTGAATCTTCAATCTTCCACTTTGGCTGCAACACGCCCTTTGGCTCCCAACTGCTCTCTACCGCTATTGTTGAATAATCGAACTCTGATCCGCCAGGCTGCTTCAACTCGCCAATGACTGACTCATGTGTGGGATTGGCTGAGCTGTGCTGATCCTTGTTGATTTTTGCATATCCTTCTGGTGAAGAAAAAGACCTTCCTTGTTATGCACCAATGTTGCAATAGTCTCATGTTGCTTAAACTGGATGGATACTTATTGGAACTTTAACGAGTATCGTTTCGCAAACTTTGAAGTTTTTAAGGTCCTTCCTCCACAAGATTCGCTCGTTGATCCTTCTTCAACTTAGTTGTCACTTTCAAGTAGGTTTGCATCACTCTCGCTGTCGATTGACATTCTATTGGGAAATGAAGCTGGCAATCTACTCTCAGTAGTACTGATCACCAACGGTGAGGATTTGACAACTATTGTCTTTCATAAGCTTTCCTCGAAGAGTCACTGAAGTTGTGCAGAGCTCCTCTGTTGGATAAATAAGAGAATCAGGGTACTAAGTTTCACTCATTCTCTTTCAGTTGAGAAGGCAAAGGTTACTTGATTTCGCCCGCCTCCTCGAGGTATGAGAACTAGGATACTTAGTTTTGTCCACTCTCTTGAGTTAAGAATGCAAAGGTTACTTGATTTTGCCCGCCTCCTCGAGGTTGTACTTCATGTATCGAGCTGGTTACTAGCATTTCGCTTGTTCCTTGCTTACACTTTCGAAGCATTTGAAGTGTTTGCACTCCTTGCGTTGAGTTAGCTACTGTAATTCGCCTTCCCACTGCCATCAAACTTTCGGAATGCAAGTTTTGCCTGAAAAGAGTAAAAAGAGTTTACCCTAATTTAGAGTCCCCCAACTTGGAGTAAGTCTTTGATAGTTCTGGTTGCCTATGGGATTTTACCGTCTTCTCCATCATCTTTGTCACCTACTCCTCTGAGTAGAAAATGTATAACAACACGTACTGCCTACTTCTTTCTTAGTGGAGCACTCCCACATCAACCCGAAATCACTCACTTTTAGCTATCTTGATGAGAAGCCCGTCGACACTGGTCTTATAAAGTTCCTTGGCCTCTGCCTTTCCACTATGTCTTGGCACTTAGAGTTTGCCTCTGCATTCTCGACCTCCTCGGCCCCTTTTATGATCAACGCTCTCCCTCCATGAGAGCAAGGGATCGATGACTCCATGGAAGTCCCGCCTCTACGGTACCATGGCACTGCCAGCCCATAGCTCTACTATCCGTTGCCTTGCATCTGCGTCCCTTTCTTCGCGAATGATAGATCCGTCTTTACGGCACTGTGGCACTCCTCCGAGCCCATCTCCTTTCTAACTGTCACTTTGCTTTTGGGTAGTTAAGCCCCTTTGGACTAATCGTAGCTTCCTCGCCCCTTTCAACCAATTACTTCAACACCTCTATGTTCTCCAAGTAATTTCCCTTGGTCGTTGGAAAGACAAACTGTAACTCCCATGCATGGCCTCCACCATCTTGTTGTAAGGTTCACGCTGATTTTGTTCTCCTTACGTTCACTTACTTAGCTTTGTTCTCTGACTTGTCGGACTCCCTTAAGCGAATATAAGCACTAAAGTAGTTCAACTCTCCAGTCACTCCGATCATACCTCTGTATGATCAAGTCCCCTCCATTGGACTCACTGGTACTTGCAATCTGACTTCTCCCTCGGTGGTACATAGCTCCCATATGCTGATGACCAAGGCTTTTATCCGATGCAAGATTTGATGTACACACGGAAGACCCGCTGCTGCGGTACCATAGCATTCACTCCTTGAATCCATAGCCCTTCTTTTTGTTGTATTGTTCATTGAAGTGGAGCTCCCAGTAGCTCCTGATCGTACCTCCGCATGATCGTGTCCCTCACTGGACATCTCCGCATGTGTTGTATTGTCGCGAACTATTCTACTACGATCTGTTGCACCATGTCTCCATTACATTCAGATTCATATGTAATGAACTCGAACTACGATCTCTCCCTATGTGGCCTCTGCTAGCACATTGTAAGGCCTCCGCCACCTCCGATTGTATTCGCTCCTTTGGCATTTCACCTTCGCCCACCCATTCTCGGGTTACCCCTAGACAAAGTATTGTTCTAAAATAGTCCGTCACCTAGTAGCTCTCGAAGTCCCTAGACTTGGCTAAAATTGGTATACCATTGTCTGGATCTTGGGCCTCTATCCCCCACCAGCAGAATCTTCGTTGCGCACCACTTTCTTAATAATAATACGAATAGCAGCACTTTAGCATATTCTTCAAGAGTACCTACCTCTGCGTCCTCTTGCCCCGTAAAGTCTTCTGATTCCAACTTCACCTCTGCAAGTTGAATCACCTTAGTTCCTCTGTCAAATGCTTCTCTGAGATAAGGTGCATGTACCTTAAAACTCCTTTCATCTTTGACACCATGCAAAATGAGTCTGCTCCATCAGAATAAAGAACTCATAGAACGACATAATTCCACTCCTGCCTCTACAAGTGTTTATGTCCTTGACCTCTGTCCAAGGAAAGCTCTGTGCTTCCGTTCCATGTTTTCATCTTCTATATCAACTCCCTTAATGTGGCTTGGATACTTCACCAAATCCTACCTAAGTTGCTCTATCTCTCAATTTGCATTGAGTTGATGGTGGCCCTCATGCCCATCATTCCACGGGTCAACCCTCCGTTGAGTTTAATTTCCATATCGACTCTAAATGTGCCTTTGTATAATGTTATCATTGTCACTCCCCCACTTGATTTCGCAATGCATCCACCAATGTATTACTTCATTTGAGATCATGCAACGACTTCTCGTCGCTCGCTCGTTCCACTGAGCTTAGTGAAAATGTTGTCTTGGGGCACTCTCCCTTAACATGTGTGGTTCGTTGCACATGATTCTCCCTCTGGAGAACTAGGACCTATCCCTCCTGGATATCTATCTTGTTGGAGCAACTTTTCTCTTTGCATTCTTCCCACTGTAAGTTTCGGAGACCACCATCCCCTTTGAACTACTACGTCTTGCTGAACAACTTGTGCCTTGTTTTGCCCCTGCAAATGCACTTGCTAGATTGAGACTCTTCGCCAATACAGTCCTCACTGCACCCTTCACAGTCCAGTAACGTGCTGAACTTGTTGCACACTTTAGCCTCCTACGGACATATCCTTTCCATACTGAAAAGAAAGTTCTAATGCTCCGGGGCGTCGAGTTCCGATCGCACCTTAGGATGGCCACGAACACTCCATCGTCCGCATACAAGCCCTTGCATGAGTATCGAATTATTCGAGTTAGTAAGTCCCCTCACCTCTATAAGCTTTGCATAACTCTTTTAATCATTGAGCAACACATCTCACTTTGTACGGTCTCATCTTTTACCAAGCGCCCCACTTACCTTGAGCACCATCAAGTTTGGTTGCTAACATCGAGTCATAGCTCGAACTCAGCCATCCTAACCTTTATGCGGTACACATTATTTTTTGCTTGCTGGTCCTCATGGTGCCTCTCGCGCAAAGGGCTGGCAATTCCTCTGAATGCAAATCAAGGATGCCCGCTCCTTTGGGCGACTCCTTTCCCTACATCTCCATGTACATTTCTGTCAAACGATTGCTCGTGCTGGTTGTCCTCCACGCAACCCAGCTACGTCCCCCACATTTACATAGTAAGTGTTTCTACGGGTGCTCATCCGACTCTGATACCAAAATGTCACGAACTTAGCTGATTTTGCCTAAGTCATGCGATACCCTTACGTGTTCGTTAACAAAGGTCAGTCTCCCCGAAACCTCCTAGGGTCCCTTAGGACCTAGAAAAGAGAAAACGGATTAGAGGAAGCACTTCCTACGGGATCTACAAGCAACAACTTTAGCAAATACTTTATATAGCCAATACAAATTATAACTATGGATATTACAAGTTTTGAAAGGTTGCACACAAACGATCAAGATCAATTACAAACTGAAGTCCCCACAAGTGCCTACATGACATAACTCGAATTTACAAACCAAAATCGACCACAAAAGCTAACTAAACTAGGACTGTCAAGCCTACTGCAAGCCCCTACTTACTGTACAAAGAATGTACAAAAACCGAAGGACACAGACAAACATGAGCATTACATCAAACACCTTGTTTATATTTTTGTCCGTGACACTACAGACTATGTATTTTATCCTTTTTTTACTTTGTCAAGCTACAACACAGTCATACAACTTTTATATAGCAGGTGCCTACTGATTGCAAAAAACTATCATGTGGCACTATGTGTCATTTAGTAGTGTAGTGAACTTGCCTATTAATTATAATGTCATTAAACAAAGAACTATGCACAAATTTGACATAGTTGATGGAACAATAGTAATGAGGAATTAGGAATTTGATACAACAAAATGAAATAATGAAAAGAAATATGATAAAATGGGATGATTATAAGATATTTAACTCACCCAATCAGACCGATAGAGCGTGCCAACACAAAGAGACCATTTAGGTAACCAATCTCAATGATCTCATCAATCTCTTGTTTGCTGAACATTCCACTACCGGCCAAAAGATCCAAGAAAAGAGACCCAATTGCCCCATCCACATTCAGAACCAAGTTGTTGGCCTTGGAGAGAGTATAGGTCTCAACTTTAACAGCATATTCCACGTACTTGACAGATGGGAAATGAGTATGCGCATACTGTTGCAGAAGCTGTACTCTCTTGTCTCTGTTGTCTCTACTTTTAATCCTAATTGAACAAGAAAATATCAAATATTATGACAAAGGAAAACATAACAAGTGGTCACTAATGAAGGGAATTAGAAATTCCAGTATTTAGTTGTTGGAGTATGCCAAAAAAATCAGAGCTGAATGATTATTTCACCATGAACCTAGACAATCAACAAGTACTATGCAACTTCACATACGTCAAAATGTTGGACTATATACAAAACATATCCAATTCATGCAAAAGACAAACAAACAGCAAAGGTGGCATGAAACAGTATTGATTAACAAATGATAACAATGATTTATGATTACCTATTGTAGGAAATCCTTCCTAATCAATGAAGGTGGACAAGACAAAAGAACACTTCATTGTCATCTTGGAATCGCGATGTCCTCAACAGTCGTGTGTAAAATTGATCCATGCAACAGAAGATATATGCAAATTTATTACACATGGATGCATTGCCCTTGCTGGAATAGCTTAAAAAGCTAACAAAAATCCTCTAAACCACCCAAAATTTCTCCATGTGGCTTGAAGTAATTTGTATTTAGAAAATATTTAGGCCTGTATCTATTAAACCTTGGCAAAATGAGTCACACAGATTTCATGCCAAATATACCAATTAATGCCAGTTGTGTGTACAATAGTGGTACATCATCAAGTGTAATTCCATCATTTCATGCTAATAGAATGACCAAATAGTGCATGGCCTGTGTCAGGCCGTGAGGGGAAAGACTTGCTAAGTTTGATTTGTTGTATTTCTCCTTATTTTTAGGTAATTTTTGATATTTGATTTATTTTATAAGTGTGTCTACACTATATATTAGGCTGGGAAGGTTTTAGGCCATTAGTACTCAAGATGGACAGTCAAGTTCTTTCAGAATTTGAACCAAAATAATCAATAGTGCTGGGAAGATTGACGACTCATTTCTATCTACCCAAAATCAATGATGGAGGCTCCAATTGAAGATCGTTCCATCAAATCGATCTGTGATGTTTAGAACATTTAAGATAAAAAAATTTGACTTCGAAAAATTTTAGGTGTAACCTGAACTAATAAAAAATAAATGGACTAAAATTTAGTTTATTTCACTTAACAATCCAAATGGTTAGTTGCAATCTAAATAAAATTTGATGAATGCATAAAAAAATCAAATTGTGCCATGCTGCTAAAATTGCTTTGTTATAAAATCAAATTGTTCAATTTATGCATTGTTATAAAAGAAGTTTGATTTTTTATTACTGCGATTTCAAATATCATACGTAGTGTTTAATGAAGCCAACCTGCCATTGGAGGCCATAATGGGATACAGCAGAAATCATTGTATTCCAACAAATTATAACACAAAATTGAACTTGCTATTTGAGAGACCGTATAATATAAATTGCTCATTTATTTTTGTTGCAACAAACTATATGAGCAACTCTCACCAAAAAGTCATATTCATCCAATCAATGGAATCACATGACAGATAAAAATAAAGAAAATCTTGCGATTAATCGTAGATCTCCAAAGCCACAAATCTGATAGCCTATTCTGGTTCAAAATTATAATGGAATCCATTGATTAGATAGTTGTGATTTTGTAGTGAAAGTTGATCAATCTCATGTGTCCAGTTAAGATCATAATTAGTATAGCTTGAACATTTTTTGTATTATATAATGTTCTCAACTAGTCATTTAGTCCTATATTAAGAGATTAAATTTGAGAAGGCATGAAATGTGCACTCATGATTTGTGAGTTTAATCTCACATGAACAAATAAGAAGCTTGAGGTCAAAAGGCCTACAAAAAATAGATTTAACCTTCAAGACTAACCTACTCTTATTTTATTCTAATATATTTGACATAATTGAAATAAAAAATCTCAACATAGGATGAAAAGAGGGCATACTTTAATAATGTTGCACATGTTCTGTTAGTCACAAGTGTTTTTAACCTAAGATGATTAAAAAATCATATCTAGAGATAGTAATTTAAATTATCGACAAGCCTGTATGATCAGAGTAATTCTTTTTTAAATATTAGTTAATTCAATAATTAACATATATAAGTGTACACAAGCAGCAATATTTTATTGGACCTATTGGTATACATGTAGACATATATATACATATGCATAAGTATATATAATTGTTTATTGGTCCTTGATACATGTGAATATGTGTCAAGGAACATTTTTGCTAACAAAAACCATATTGACTGCTGGTTGGTCCAGTACAAATCATTGTACTATTTCTATACTAATGGGAATGTTTTGAAATGAAAAGACAGCTGATAAAAACCAAAAAATAAGGACACAGAAGGATGGCTTATTCATTGATCACAATCATAAATGAGGGTGAAAACACATGTGCATGTGTATATGTGTAGACATTTTATGTGTATGCATGTATATATCTGCATATGTAAAAATGTGTCTGCATGAATGTGTTTACATGTATATGCGTCAAGGATTGAAACAGTCCAAGAATACCATTCCCAGAAGGTACTAACACGTTATGCTGTATCATTAAGGAGTTGCCAACATATGGCTAAGCCAATTTATTTCAGCATCGAAAGTCAGCATGACCCATCAAAGAACATTATCCTGTGCCATGAAAGGGCAATTCTTGATATGTATTTGTATGCATACATGTATCTTTATAGATGAATTATACACAATTTAAAAGAAATATTAAAATATAAACGCAGGTAGTTCCAAAAGAGGGGCTTGACTGATAATAAAAGAAAGTTAAATATTTTAACAAGAGATCCACTAGAAATGGTGGACGGTAATAATAGAATTCCAGATATTCTTGTGCTTTAGGGAAAGTACCTGTGCCCTATCCCAGGTACACGAATGCCCTTCTTTTTCATACTTTCAAGTTTCAACAAACTCGTAAGGAGCAAGACCCTACAAAGTATACATGATCTGCATTAGGAGAAAAGAATACATTTCCAAGAAGAAATTGCAAATGCTAACTAACTCACTTTGTCATATGCATCCTTGAAGCATCGAGCAGCATTATCAATTGCACCACCAAATCGAGGACCAATTGTAAGCAACCCTGTGTTCATAATTAGTTTACTTTTTATTAGAGAAAATGCACAAGTACTTACATGATACTGTTCTCAAGAAATTAGTAGAAACATTTAATACAATTATTGACACAAACTAACTGGCAGAGAATACCTGATACAAGACTGGAAACTAAATCCTTTCCAGCTCTTGCTGTAACTATCGCATTATGAGCACCAGAAACACAAGAACCATGATCAGCACATAGCATTATACCTATCTGACAGTGATTACAAGGTGCAAGAAACATAAATACAAGAGTGAAAAAAAAGCTGCTAGATCCATATGGTGCTGATTAGAGGTTTAACTTATCAGCATAAACAACCTGCCAAAAGTAGGAAACTTGTCATAATTACTAGAAGTATAGGAAAATCATATCCTTGCAAACCTCAATGAATTGGGTGCAATAATGGGGAAGACTACGTTTGATCCACAAGAGAGAGATTACATCACCAACACCATAACCTCGTTCAATAATAGTAGACATAGGTACACCAGCATAACATGGTTCTTCACCTACAGATGGATGTGTGCTTGAGAACAATGCTGAATGATAAACAATATATTGCAACTGCAAACAAGCCATAGTCCAACCTCTATCATCTGAGATGGTCCAAATTATATGAGTTGGAGCCCGGACCTTCCCACTTTTTATTGCAGTCTTGAGGTCCTCAGGAATTTGAGGGGTTTGACTTCAGATACAGGTGGGATCTTTCCTCTTTCCGCCTAACATAAAACGATGACAAAGAATATGGTCAATAAGACATGCTTGCCAATACACAAGAAACCTCCTGCCTAAAGAAAGAACAAAAGATTAACCACATCCATCAACAAAAAGTGGATCAAACCATAGGAACAACAAACCAGTTTCTCAAAAGCTCCTTTGATTGCATTTTCGAAAGCTTCATAAGAACAGGGAACAACTGCTCCAGCTTCTCTTAGTGCCTGGTTTTTGCTTGTGCTGATTCCAATTCATCACCACTTTTAGCACCCTGGTGTGTTCATACAGCATATGTTATGAAAATAAGCACCACACTAATTATGCTCCTTTCCATGATCATGATAATAACACCAGTTGCAGATAATTGCAGAAATCAAAAGAAACAAGATAAAAAGGCTTCAACTTACAGCATGACCAAACTGAACTTCTGACTTGAAGAGCCGAGCACAGGTTCCACTAACCCAAGCAATCACTGGTTTTTGAACCTTTCCTTCTTTTAAAGCATCAACTAGTGAATACTCATCTCTACCACCCAGTTCCCCAGCACAACCATCATTTTTACCTAAAATAAAACACAATTTGAAAAAACAAAGCTGTCAGACACTGAAATTTGATATTTCTTAATGTAGAAAGCATATACTTATGAGTTATGACATGAAAGAAGAGATGTTTTCCCAGCTAAAATTGTCAGCTACATGGATGCATTCTTCCATTCAACCCCAAATTTTCATTGGTAATAATCTCCATCATGCAATTCTTCTAGTTTGAATTTAGTTGATAACATTTGATGGAATGCTAAATTCATCGTATCTTCAATTAGTAATAAGCATCAACTATGGTTATGAAATGAGTATTTATTATATACTTTCAATTTTCATATCACATCAAACATTCATCTGCAACATTCTAGTCATCTCTAAATTCTTTAACTTTCTGGATATGATGCTTCCAACTAAACCAAATTTTCAACTCATACAGCATTTCCTTGTAACAATTTTTGCAGATTTTCCCATTTAATTCAAGGGCAATAGTGGCTAAGCAATACGCTGAAGCCTGAACACCCATCTCTCTCTTAACCATACTCTTTAAAATGATGATGAGTATTTTTACCAATTTTCTTTCCAGTTGAGTAACAGATCCAATATATTAAAAAATTTCATCTCATAAAATTTCTTACTTATAAATTAATCTATACAATCATTCCTTATCTCCATGTTACTGTTTTCCCCTTTATATATTTAATCCTTAATCTCAAGTTAAAAAATTTAATCCAAAAGTATGTCACCAAAAGGCTAATTTGCTTTGCCAGTAACTAAAACAATGTCAAGGGCAAGCAATATAAGATCCAAAACTTCGTGTTGACTGTGCTTTATAATTATTCATTTTTAGAACAAAGTTCACATATGCTTTTGTACAGGGATGTCCAATATAACATTGGATGGATGTATCCAAGAAGATCTTTCTATTGGGTAAGAGGTTTAAAAAGCATTTGTTACATGAGACTTTTAAACTAGAACATAGAAATGCCTTATGGAGCTTGTCATATCTCATGGACACAATCTCATATCAGAATTTAAATAAGCCTCAAAGGATTCATAACCAAGTTAATATCTGAAAATTTTTGATAATAAAATATAATCAGTAAAAGACTTAGGAATACAATTAAGTTAATGTTATGATCTGTCCTCTGTCAAACAGGACTGCATCAATTTTCAGCTAATTTAGGCCAATTCCAGTCTAACTACCTTGGCCAGCTCTTGTTAGGGCTGAAATGGCCCTCATAAGAGTTCATAAAAATCCTAAGATTCCTAATGTCAATCAATAAAGGAAATGAAAGCAGTATATTTTTGGAAAGGACGATTCATTCCTATCAACAGGAATACCAAATCCCAAACAAAAGCCACTCCAGTTCAAGTTCAAGATGGAAAGGAAGACTTGAAGTTGCATCATACCTGGCTTCATTTAATAGGGTAGACATTTCTATTATTCTGTGATTTTTCAGACTTTCTTTATAGTTTCTTTAGTAGCTATTTCCTGGAGTATTTGGAGTCCTATTCTTAGTCTACCTAGTGCCTTATCATTTAGACATAGGTCTAGTAGTGGCTATTTGACTATTAGTATTTATATTTTGAGTGTTACAGAGTTGTCTTTTGGTAGGTTTGTATTGAGCAACAAGATTAGTTTTTCTCACAAATATGAGAGCTTGTAAAGCCCAAAGACTATACAGACAGTATTTTGTTATCTTCATTGTTGCTTAATAGAAGTAGAGTAGTTAAAATTTTCCTTTTCTCTTGCATTCTTTGTTGGAAAGCTTTTTCTCCTTCTCAAATTAGATGAGCTGCCCTAGCTTCCCCCAGCATTTTTCATCTTCCATGACATTTATGGAGATATGTGTATCAACACCATGGTCATATGAATTATGAACCATGACATCAGCCCAATAATACACAAGGCCACTGTCATATGGTATTCCTTTGTCCGAGACAAGGTTCAAAACAGGATTCTGATTACCAACACCAACCTCTACTCGGACCAATTTGGTATTGATATCAAAATGTATGGGTTAATATGGGTTAATATCGGTCGATGACTCAATATTAATTGACATGATCCTTTCCCTTTTTATTATATATTTAAGATCCCATTTTCTCTTGTTTATGTGTTTGTGACAATATAATAATCATATAATAAAAATATATAATTTCTACAATTATATAACTGATGACTCAGGAGGCATATATTCAAATATCATACTTTTGTTCAACAATGTATGAGATTAGAAACTATACAAAATATACATACATGTCTTATTGTTCCCATGTACTAGGTTTCATTTGTTCGAATCTGGCCTAGATCCTCATAGATCTAGGCTGGATCAGTGTAGTCACAACGATAATTCAAGAACAAATTCTTGAAGATCAAGGACAGTCTGTGATCTATGTGTATCAGTTGTCTTGCCAATCAATAATATGATGCCCACAACAACATGCATTTGGATAGAGTACAAATGATATGCTGCTATGCATTACTAAGTGGAGTTATAAAATGTTAATTATGTCCTCAAGTTTCTCCTTTTAGATCCAAGATTTACTTGATGCTATCTCTGTAAATTGAGCTAAGTTTAGTGCTTCAAGTACCTCAAGGCTGTATTCTTGAGAAATTTGGAAATTATTGGAAGAAACTAATTAATATTTGATCCATATTTGCCCCTTTTGATTTGGAAGCGGACTAAGTTGAATATAGGGCAACCAAAATGATGAATCATTTTAAAAATAAAGCATCAAATGATGGAAAAAGTTCTTTTGATCTTGATGAATATGTACAAGCCTCAGCTTTATGTTCTCTTCCTTGGAGTTGCCAAGGAAAATTTGGCATGGAAGTCTGGTTATAAGAATGAGAAATTAAAAAATATAACCACAATTATGCTTAATGTTATTGTGCCATTTGTAAATCTTATTATCACATTACATTTAAAAAACTCATAATGTGCTAGAACTCACAATTGGTTGTGAACATTATGGAACACACCTTCACTGATGAAGAAAATTTTTCCTTCGCCATGTACTTGAGTGTTCAGTAGAAATGACCAAAACTTCATACAAAAACTCCCAGCACTAATTTTAAGTTGACGCGTATTACCTGAGGGATATTGTTAAACCGCAGAACATGGTTAGAAAGGGTGGAACCAGGAAAAACATCTCCTCCAATTGCAATACCTGAAAAGATCCAAGGGAATTTGTACCAGGAAATCAACAAAATAAGCTCAATAACAAGCATACCCTCATTCCATCTGTTACACGTGCAATTGTGTTGTAAAGCTCATTTGACATTCCTCCCTGTAGGTACAATCTCAATTTTTCAATCATGAATAGAAATGATTATTCTCAATGGTCCAAAAGAAAGACTAAGAGAAGGAAAAAAAAGGGCAGGCAAGATAACCAAAACAACATAGAATGAGAGAGCAGCATTGCCAGATAAATAACATAAATTAGTAATGCATTTGACATACTGGAAAAGTTAACTGAAACCAAGCTAACATATTTATCCTCTTGGATAAATAGTAAATTTTCAAAATGTTATTAATGAAAATGATTGCTGGAAAAAATTCATGATCATTCACAAGGTTGTCACAGTTGACCCAGTACAAATTCACTGTTGCATGGAGGTGAGGCTGCAAAAGGCGTACTCTGAGGTCTGTGGACAATCAGGAAAGGAGATTTTGATAAGACAAGCTTAGAGCTATTGTGCCATATATGCTAGTAAGACTAAGGACCTTTCAGGATCGTATTATAGTGCAATAAGGGAATTGATGTTCTACATGGTAAAGGCCAGCATAACTGTCCCAGATTCACAGCCTACCTGCTCAAGTCTGTCATTGTACACAATTAAATTGTCATGTCCCAAATTTGGGACAATATAATTGTATTACCCCCCTTTTAGATCCTAGGCCATCAATACTGCAAATAATGAAGACTGGACATGTTGCACTACACATAGATAGAAGTCCAGTCTGCTAATGATCCCTAGAGTTGAGGAAATGAGCACCTCTTTTAAAAAGAATAAGATTGCTTTCCGTGGCACAAACTAATTATCAATTCTGTCAAGAAGAAGAAATCATGAAAGATTAAGATATCTCTATATAACCTAGAACGAAGAGGTGGCATGGCCATCAAAATAATGACATGAATTTATATAATTAGCAACAAATCTTAAAGATTAGAATGACATAGCATGTCGATGGTGTCATCAGCTACAACCAACTTGGTGACCCCCAACAGTTTTACTTTTTACAAACATTCTGGTCACGAATACCTAGAGGAATGATGGGTTTTTTAATATTATCCTGCCAAATTATCAGAGGGATAGAAAGATGTTATTCTTGTCAAAAACCTCAAACCTGCAGAATAGAGAATCTCTATCCTCATCAAAAACATTTTAGAATCAATAATATAAGATCCCTTCTGACTGAACAAATAGTAGACAATACCAGTTTGATTTATAATTATAAGTTTCCATCCTTGCTGAAATCGACCTCAGTAATGTCAAATTAAGCATGCAGGAAATGATACAAGGAGAGAATGCCATAAAAAGGAAATAAAATAGATAACAATCATTCAGCAACTGATGCAGGCTAAAATAATTATCATCAAATTAATTTCTTGAAAGAACTCATGGGATTTAAATCTTGATTGCACCTGTCAGCACAAGCTGGTATCTACTTGTCCGATGGCCAACCAGTAAATGAGGGGTATACTGGCCTTTTGAAAGCCAGCCTGATGGGCTTAGATCAAAGACAAACTTGGGCCTCGTTCAAGAACCGAGTTTACTGCCAACTAGGATGCTCACAGAGTACTTACCAAGAATTAAGCTAATGAAAACCAAACTGTACTGAGAAGTAAGCCTATGGTCAAGTAATAGTACTGGAGTTCATTTTCTTTTATTTTGCTTCAAGTCCCAACAAATGTAAACAGCTGTCCTTATCTCTCCCACTGTTTCTCTCCACCTCTTCCTTGAAAGCCTCCTCTGCCTCCATCTACTTCACCTCATCTTCCTCATCCTCCTCCTCCTCCTCCTCCTACTAATATTATTCCTCCTCTGTCTCCTCCTTATACATGCTCCCATAGATCCCGCCATGCCACTGCCTCCATTAAGTGTATGCCTTTCCATCCTCTCCTTTCCTCATCTCTCTCTCTCTCTCTCTCACTCTCTCTCTGCTTGTAGCAGTATGGCCTGGACTTGCACCAACACCCAGTATGCCTGTGCATACCAATAATGTACTGGTCCGGTTGAGAACCAGTTTACTTGATGAAATCTTTCAGGTGCAACCAGATATCAAGTCTCACTAAATTCCATATGACTTTGACCAAGACAGAAACTATACAGTACATAGAGTAGAACTAATTTCGAACGCCATAATAGGTGACATACCGATTTAGACACAAATCCAACTGACCCAGGCCTGTAGAGCTTGCATTATATTATATTATCAAGAGTTCCAGCTGTATCATCAATCCTGAAAGCTCCAGCCCGAATGCCCCCAACAGTGGCAGGACCAATGACAACTTTCAAGAAACTTAAGAATCAGTGTGTCTATGATAATATTCAAATGGATGATATTTGCAAAGTATTGGTTAAAATAGCTAAAGGTTTTCCAAGATTCAACTCAATAGACCCAAGGTGATGATGGCTCATGCTTCCAAACCTTGTTATTGGCTCTTGCATAGACAATTAACTCCTTGGTATCTGATTCTGGAACACCTTCAGCTATAATGGCTACAACTCTAATAGTTAGTTGTTTCAGAGCTGCCATGGAAGAGGCAGCTGCACTGCATAAAGTGCATATATAGCAACAAAACAGGTGATGCAAAATTGCAAATACAAATTTACAGTAATTTATTTCTAACCTAACAAATGAAGGAACAAATTAGCTTACCTTCTAAATGATGCAAAGTTGATAAAGACATCAGCAGTCACGTGTGTTGTACATGCTGCTTCAATATTGTAGTAAATAAAAGAAAAATAATCAATCAAAATGATCATATGTAATTTTATAAACAAAGTTGTTGGAACCAAGGTTTGCAATTTTAACCTATACCGCCCGGCAAGGTTTGCAATTTTGACCTATACCGCCCGATACGGGCAATACATACCGGTCCGTAAGGTTACTGGTACACAGACCGCCCGTTACCGCAAAAAATCGACCATCGGCGGTCGATTTCGGTCGTCGGCGGTCGATTTCGGTCGTCGGCGGCCGATTGAAGAAGAAATCGACCATCGACGGTCGATTGAGGAAGAAAAAGGGAAAAAGAAGAGGAAAAGAAGAAAAAAAGAAGAGGAGAAGAAAGAATACCTCGCAAGCGCGCCGTCCTTGCCCGCGTGCCGTCACCACTGGCGGGTCGCCCGCACCCGCGGCCACTTTTTCTCCTGCACGAGGAGACAGAACGTATCCCCGTGCGGGAAGAAAGATCGAGGCAACGTCGCCCCTTTTCTTTTTTTTATTTTTTAATATTTTAATATTATATTATATAATATTATAAATAATATTATAATATATTTTAATACCGGGTGATATATACTGTACATACCGCCCGGTACTGGTATTGTACCGGTACTGACAATATGTCGGTATACTGGTACGGATCGGTAAGTCAAACCTTGGCACCCGGTACGGGGTGGTACATACCGGTCCGTCAGGTTGCCGGTACGCGGACCGCCCGCTACCGGGTAGTTTTGTCAAAATCGACCTTCAGCGGTCAATTTCGATCATCGACGGCCGATTGAAGGGAGAAATCGCTCGCCGATGGTCGATTGAGGGAGAAATCGACCGTCGGCGGTCGATTGAGTGAGAACAAGGGAAGAAGAAGAAGAGGAGGAAAAGAAGAAAAAAAGAAAAGAGGAGAAGAAAGAATACCTAGCGCCTGTACGCCATCGCCGCCCGCAGGTCGCGGGTGCTTTTTCTCCCACACGGGGAGAAAGATCGAGGCAACGTCGACCCGCGGGTGCTTTTTCTCCCACGCGGGACTCTTTTTTTTTAATATTTTTAATATTTTAATATTATATTAGATTATATTTTAATATACCGTGCGGTATGCACTATGTGTGTGATACCAAGATATACCTATCGAGATGAACTCGACACCGAGACAGTAAGTCAAACCTTGGTTGGAACAATTAACTGAATCATGTTACTAATAACTAATAACAAATAAGAATATCATTGATTCTAAAATATAACAAATATTCATTGTTTAAATGTTTAATAATACAATAATGCACAGATTTTAATGTTAGACCAAAGGTCTTCATTGAATATGCTTGTGTATATTTTTTAATGAATATCCATTTTTAAATCTTTAATGCATGAATAGACATTAATCATATAACCGCAGATCTACTAAATATGTCCATGTATTTTTTAAAAATGACAAAATAAACTAAATTTTTATTGATCTTGTTGTAAAAACTAAAAATCAATTAGACACCAAACTGTAGGTCTTTATGTCCTGTAGTCGCTTTTATTATATCCAGTTACTTCCACTTAAAAAACTCGTAAATCATTGATGGTAAGGTGGTCTGACCTCATTCTCAGTCATGATCATTTTAGAACTGTAAGAAAACAGTTATCTTTCATATTTCATTATGACAAGGTAAACCACCCCATTTTCATGACCCTACACATAGAAAACATGCAGATTTGTATCCCCTGCCATATAGCCTGGTTTTAAACTTTTAAGACTTCAACATATGCAACTCCAGTGGAGTCAAATTAGGCTCATAACTAAAACAACAGACAAAATTTGGCATCATTGAGTTGTGTATATATCAGAAAAAAACACACATTATCACTGAAGGCATTATATGTTTGTAGTACCAACTAAGATATACATTTAAGTTTAACAAAGATCAGAAGTAGAAGTTTGCATTCACCTTGAGTGAACTGGAATTGCAATCTCCTCATCCAAAAAATAGTTTTTGAAACCCTTCAGAACCTGGATTAACTATTCCAGCCACAGAAGGTGTTTCTCTCCCTGTGAGGAAGATAAAATGATGACCATACTTTATATCTGTAATTGTAATACAATCATATTATTTACTGAAAATATAAGAAAAGAAACTAAACACACCACAAAGGAAGTCAAAATCGAGCATCCTCTGAATGGGAAGTTGCTTATAGTTGCAAAACAAAGCTTGTGTCTTGTGTGAAAATAGTTGTCCAGTGGCCATGTTGTGGAAACGCAACACCGGCAACCTGCAAAGAACATGTCGTAAGGAGTAAGGACAAACCAACATGAATATAAACGTTACTCCAAAATGAAGGAGCAACGGAACATCAAAACTCAAACATGATTTCTTTTGCAATTACCTAAAGTTTTCATGAAATTCTTTTGGCACACTTTGTTTTTCATTTAAAAGTTAGACATCACAAATAACATGGAAAGCAGGGAAATATAACCTAAAATATTCAAACAAATTTCTTTTCCTTTACAAAGGTTCTTTGTCATGATTGTTTTGTAGCTTTTGCTTCACTAATATGTTGTTTCACTGGATCAGCATCTTTTCCCTCCCCTGGGAAAAGAAAATGTGATCACATATGAAACCGTAGAATAAAGTGTATCTGGCCTCATATGCAGTACCTTATTACCTTTTAGGAAGTACTATTTACAGTATTACTATATCTTTGAAGTAATAAAACATAAACCATGTTAATATAACATTAATTACTTGTACCTTAAACCAGTCACTAGTACTCATCACTTAAATAGCTTCTTAAATTAATATAATATCATCCCATAAACAACTGACTTGGCTGTATCATAATTTAACCATTATTTATCTAAACTTGATTACATATTTCTTTGTTTGTTTTAACTCTACTATTCAGAATATATTAATATGAACCACATGTGATGTGGTCATGTGACCTCATATACAATCACATACCACATATGCATATGCAGTACCTTGATCAAAATACAAAATAATGCCATGGTTGTTTCTTAAGACTTTGAATTAGACAAGACATCATGCTTGCATTTATATAACTGAAGGAACGTTCCAAATCTTGATCATATGTCACACAAACCGATATTTACGGGATTGATCAAGTGCTGGTATTGAAAAATATAGCTTAATACCAGAACAACTCATTAATTTTTATTTTTTATTATTATATCCAGCAGCATGGAATCATCTAACTGATATAAATGGTAAGGAGATAAAAATCATGCCATATTTGTTGGAATAACATCACAGTTTTAGATCTTAAAGCGAAACAAATGCTGATCCTTGATAACATTAAAAAAATAAAAACTCGTATTAGTTTGTGATATTCCTAAAATATAAAATTACAAGGATGCTATCACTTTTTTCTCCAAACACAAAAATTTATCTATCATAAACAAAAACTAGTGAATGCCACCACCATTGGACCTTATTGTCATTGGTAAAAGAATATATAAATCTTAAAATATTTAGAGTTACGTCATGTTATTGAATCTTCAGCAAACTTAATGGATGCTACTTTTCAAATGAAACATTTTAAGATAAAAGTCTTAAATATAGAGAACAAGACAAGATATTTGTTCACTCCCCAGACATTTTTTAACACTGTAGAAAAGGAAGGCCTGATGCATGAGGCTCCCACCAATGGAGCATTCTGGTAAGGACAAATGTACACGTCTTACTCCTATGAATACAAAGACTATTTTTGTGATTCAAGCCTTATTTTATATTTTATATTATTCATATATCATATTTTATCAATCACTATCTATTCTAGAGCCAAAGATTTCTTAGACACATTGTCAAAGAGATGCCCATAATAAGGACAAAAGAATCCAAATATAATCTTATAAAGAAGAAACAGAAAACCTTATATGTTCCCAAATAATTATTATTTTGAAAGTTCAAAGTGGATAGATGTCAAATATCAAAATAGATTGGGAATATTTTACTACTAGATAAAAATGATAAATTTTGAAGCAGATGTTATCATCAAGGAATCAAGAATATGATATAACTTTGTTAGCATACTAATGATATATAGTAATCATATATTTATATTACCATCATTCGAACATTTAGTTAATTATCAATTGTTACACTGTCAATCTTGTTCTCTAGGACCCTTGTCACGTATATAACCTGAAATGCCCTTTTTTCAGTAATAATTTAAACAAACGACAAAAAAAAGTTTCATGGCAGGTACAGCAGGTAGAGACACTGAACCATGAATATGAAATGCTATGAATCAAAGCAGAAACCAGGGTAGAAAGAAATGCAATGTATGGTGTACGAACAGATTGCAGCCACTGCTAATGTGCACCCCAAATGGAATGGCAAGAAATAATTTTAGTGCTCAAATGCAGCGGTTTTCTTCATGTTCGGAGGAGCAGCTTGAAATTTGCCAACGACACAAAAGGTTATCTAACAAGATAGATAGAAAAATCAGGGACCCATATTCTAAAGTAGGCGGATAGATCTGCCACTCTTCTTGCTTACTACTATAGATTCCATTTTGAACCAACTTAGCTCAAATCAGAAATCTTAAGGGTATCGGCTCCGACTGTTACAGCAAACTGGCAACGAATGAAGGCTCTAGTCCCGGAAAAACACGTCCGAAGAACCTCACGCACGAAGAGCGGATGTCATAACAAGAAAATGCTGATCTAAAACCACCAAAATAATTTATTATGATTTAAAGAGTATCATTAACTAGGATAGACAAAATGCCATATCTATTAGTCAGATCAGCTAAAGAAACAAGCCAAAAAAAAAAGGAAAATAATATCTCGATCGACCACGATCCCTGACCACGGGCCGTATTCGATCCCACATTGCGAAAACGGAACACGAGATACAATCAAAATGCACGCAATCAAGCCCTAATTAAGAAAACAGCTGATCGGCGCAGATCCGCACACAAACACGCAAGATCGCTACCGCGACCAAATACGATGATGAACAACAACTCAGAAATCGAATTCCAAAACTAAATCCAGGACATTTTCGACAAAATTACTGCGAGAACGAGGACGCACTCGATTAACCTCGAGGGAAGGCCAGCGATGAGAAGGGAAGGAGAACGGCCGGTGTGGTGCGAGGCATTTCGGTGGGAGTGCTCGGGGGTCTTTAAATGGTGCGGGGGGGAAGGGGAACGGAGGTGTACCTCCATCGGCACGCACGTCCGGGAAATGCCTCTCTTGTCCTAACTAAACACGACTTCCGCCACGACCTGCACGCACTTTCCCCAACCGCTCTTCTCGTCCCCTGCCTATATGCAAAGCCAGGTTTTCGAGTTGTTGCTGGAGCCGGTACGCAACTCGGGGACATCAACAGTCCCTCGGGCACTTCACCGGGAACCAGGCGAAACCTTCGAAAAAGCTGCTATTTTATCTTATTAGTCGCCAAAAACACCTACATGATCCAATCGAAGATAAAATTATAGAACAAAAATAAGCTCGAAACAAAACTTAATTAAAATAGATAAAAAGTTTATCATCAAATTTAATATTATAAAATGAGACTAAATTAAACAAATCAAAAACTCATCACTGAATGACAGGTCTAAGAAATATAAAATTTTAGAAAAATTTCAAATAGCTTCTTCCAATATAAATCAATTGCTAAACTTTTTTTTTCTAATCCTAAAACATAAAAATAATTACTAGTGCATGAAACAACTCTTGGAACCATAAAATTAAATATTTTTCATCTGCTAACTAACATTTTTAATGCATTCCTTAGTCATCAAGAAAAATATCTTGAAAGAGTCTTTACTTTATCCAAGAATATACTCATGAGCTGTCATATTTGAGTGAGCCGGGTTAAAAGCTGTGAGGCAATATTGTATACTATAGGGAATCATAAGATCAGTAATTTTCATACGAGTTGATTTTAGCAACTTAGGCACTCCCGTGTTAATTGATGAGACGCAACGACGTGACTCTCCAGTGGAGCTCACCAGCAAGGCTCTGGTCATCGGGCAGGTAGACCGATCTAGTATGTATCAAACAGGCAGGTTCCGAGCCTTTCATTAAAGCTGGTAGATATGATACAATGGGAGATGGAGAAGAATGTTCAAATTACTCTAGTATCACTGGAGCAATCATTGATCCTGTGAGTGCCAGGGAGGGAGTGGCCCGCAATGAGTTTGGTGAGTAGGAGTTACTAGAGCTTAACGCATGGACGGTACTTAAATGGGGATTGGTTGAGAGGTACGAGTCATCGTAGAAACATGAGAGATGAGTGTAGAATGGGCAGATAGTGATGAACATAAACTCCATGGCAAAGAAAACATGAGCTCTAATGCAAGGTCAACAAATCTTTAGATACTAGTGATGACACGGATATTGGGCGCCACATTTTAAACACGATATCCCATCAACTTATAGGATTATCGAGGAAAATGAGAGTGAACACAGGGCTAATTACATATTATATTATCTCATCACATGTATCTAGTTACTCCACCTCTTTTTTATATTTTAAAAAATTATATTAACATATTTATAATTTTGAAAATAAAATATCAAAATTCATTTATTATAATATCATTGATTTTATCAATAAAAATATAAAAAAATAAAAAATAAAAATATAATCTTAACGTTCAGTTTGATGATGGCAGACGATGTTGATGGTGGCAGATGACAACAGTATTGGGGGCTACGGATGACTATTGTGGATGAGGAGAGTAGCGACGAGAGGTGGGAGCTGCTCTACATTTGCATTGACGCTGACTGACTGACCCTTTGATTGCTCTGCATCTACGTTAACGTCAATGCAATTGTCGAGCAGTGAAAGGGTCACTCTACATTTGCATCGATGACCTTTTTATTACTCCGACATAGTTACTGAATGATGTCGATCGATATTTGCATCGATGTCGACATAGATGAAAAAGAACGTGGCTCAACATTTCCAACAATGACTTTTTTCGTAGCATGACAACTGCATCGATGTCGATATAGATATAGAGTGGTCCTCAACAATCATTTATTAGATACACTAGCGCTAACACAGATGTAGAATAACGCTACTCTACATCTACATTGACCCCGATGCAATTGTCGAGTAATCCTCATCTCTTACTACCACTATTCTGATCCACAATAGTCACCCATAATCTCTAATGATCGCATTGCCTACACACCATCGATGTCATCTATCACCATTAACTAAAATATTAAAATAATTTTTTTACTATTTTATTTTTGTGTTTTCGTTAATAAAATTGATGGTGTTAGGATAAATGAACCTAAATATTTTTATTTCATAATTATATGAATATCAAGGTGTAGAAATCGAAATACTAAATATAAGGAGCTAATATGTAATTAGCAGGAACAAATAAACATCTGATATGCACGTTAGGTTTAAGATCAAGTAGCTTTTGAATTTGGAGATTTCTATACGTTTTATTTGTTTAGTAGATTTTGGTAACTAACTACAGTAGCTTTTAATATGATCTCGATTTAATTTTGTTTTATCTCATTTTTAATCTAAAATGTGGTGTTTTCTATACGTTTGTTTTTTTTTTTTTATATCATGGGTGATCATGATTGTTATTATAGATCCCGGTGGAAAGATGGTCAACGACATTTCACAACTCGCCTTCATGTGGTTCTCCATCACATTATTTGAACAATTTGAACCTTCCAAAATATGCATTTACTTCTCAATTTTGAGATTTTTTTGGCTCTGTTGTACATTAGTATTTCATGAACTCTTCACCATTATTCTTGAAACTGACCAAAATGCCATCGTCAGCTAAGGTGATATATATCAGCGGAATGAGGAACTTAACCCCAAGCATCTTGATCGATCAGAGATTGGCATGTCGATTGAGAAAAAACTCAATTATTACCACAAAATATTGGCATGATTGGTTTAAGGAAAATCCCTAAAGAACCGAAAGATCTGAAACCGATGGAAGCATGCATGTCTAATGACGATTTGACCCATAACTCTTCAGTCATTTAGCAGTCAAACCATCTCTCATTAGTTGAATGTCAACCAAGGCTTCATGAACAATTTATCACTAAGCAACAGTGGCATGATTGATGAAACAAAATTTAGAAAGATCTACAACAGAACAAGATAAAAGGGGGTTCCCTACGTCTTTGCAATCTTAGAAAATTTTTCTCCACGAAATAGCTGAAGCACACGCATGAAGAAAACATCAACAAGGCAACTGATTTAATTGGTCGCACAAACACAAAATAAATGGCAGCTATATCACTCAAAGAGCCATAATCAACGTATCAAAGATAACTTGAAGATACATCAAATTACATATTTTATCTTAATAAGCATTTTGTATCTTTTAAAATTCAAGCAATTTGGTAGAACTAGCACAAGGATTCATTAGTTAATCTTAGGCAGCTGTTATATATATATATATATATATATATATAACATAAAAGAGGGAACCTCAATTTCTAGAATTCAGAAGTTGAATATAATTGTACTGACAAATACAACGAAAGAACAGTAGGAAGACACTTCACCTTATTATATTCTTCAATTGTCACAACATATAAAAATGAATAAGATAAACAAACTCAACACATAACAATCCCAGAAAAATAATTTTTTTTACTACAATGCTTGCAAATCTATCTGAAAAACAGGAAATCAAACAAAGATCACACTCACGAAAAAATAACGAAAAAAAAAGAAGACATTTAACCACACAAACGGGCTGAGTTCAGTAACTGGCCCCATATCCCAGAAACCAGATATAATAGAGAGTCAAACCAGACCTGACAAGCGTGCCAAGTAGGATCCAACTAGAGATCAGCAGCCACAAACAGAAAAATGCAATCGCAGGCTAGCTTCAAGCCAAAGTATAGGTATAAATATACATTGTTGATCAGTGTTGACCACTCTTAACTCGACAACCTAGATGCATTATTTGCTGCAAGGATGTGCCCACATATACCCATGAGAACCTATACCGTTTAAAAGGATTGAATAAGTTCAAATGTCCAAGTTATCAATTTGTCAACTAAAAATTTAACTTTGTGAAGTTCCAGCTAGTGAAGAATGAGTTATATATGACTGATAAAATAATCTAGATGATAGAAGAAGCAAACACATTACCGTAAATACATTAGGTATAGATTGATCATGATGTAACATGACAAAGATTAACGATTTATAGAAAACATGTATCCATACATTATAAAAATGTTAACGATCCCACCCAGAAGGCCGCTTCCTTTCTCGAGGTCTATCTCCCACACTGCAATCAATGAAAACAATAGATCAGAGAGCATAGACATGCCCAATTTTCTGTCCAACGTATATGCAATACACATTAGCAAATACACTGCATCAGCAATATCGTTCTAACATCAAGATTTAATGTGTACAGTCAGATTATTTGACAAAGAAATTTTTAAGGAGCTATTGTAGATTTGCAAGTCGAAACTCTCCACAAGGTTTTTGGATGCTGAAGAAGAAAGTAGAGGAAGTATTCGTGAAACTGGAAAAATTAATTCTATGATTTCTTACCATGTACCCAAGCACAAAATTGTCCATTTGCTTTAAAAAAAAGGGTAAAAATATCATATCCAATGCTTCTAAGAGAATATTCAATATCAAAATTGCCATGATTTGCAGTTTTACTGGGATCCAAATGCATCCATAAAACTACAAAAATTCAATTTCAGGAGGCTAACCTTTCAGAGGTCTTCTGGTTCCCATTCTCGATTCTGCTACCTTCATTCTTAGTGGCAGGAATGAAAGTAGTAAGCGACTGCGTTTTGTATGCCTCCCCACCAATCGAACCACCAGAGACAAAACCAGATAAAGATGGTCTTGTGGTAGAGGATATGTTACCCTTAGAATTAGAGGAGGCAGCAACAAAATTGCTTTTGAACTGTGCCATCATCCCTGTTCTCAGCGAATTAACAGCAGCAGATCTGCCTGGAACAGAATGAGGTGTTGCTGCATTTGCTGTATCAGGATTGTAGCCGATACCAAGCCCATAATCAACACCACGTACACCTCTCCCACTTCCATTGCCACCTTTTCCTCTGCGTCCCCCCTTCTTTCCACCTGATAAAGGGTTTCTTTGTGTTACAACGAAAGCAAGAAAATATTGACTTTACCTCTCTTGGGGTCACATACAGTAATCCGTATACACATACCAGAACCTTTTCTTGCATCACGTTTGGCCCTGAACCTCCCATCCTAAATTTAATAGAAGCTTAGATAAACTCATGTCATGGAGAACTAAAGAAAAATAATGCTCACACTTTACAACTTTGAAGTATATGGTTTGTCCAAAGAATAAAAGGTTACATGTCTTTGCAAAAGAAAAATGAATCTGAAAGTAAAGTTTAGATAGCACTTCCATGAAGTATCCGATGAAAAATTTGAAGAGCAACACTTCAACAATAAATCATAAAAGAGATGTTTTTATGTAATTATTTAATGCAGAATGCGATGAAGTTGTCCACCATGATGTGGAGAATCAGGACTGCAGATGGTTAAATGTCCAACAACTCAAAACTGTTTAATGTGGCAGAATAGCTTTGTTCTTTTAACTTGGGTTGGCCTAGGGAAAATCTTTTTTTGAAAAACTGATAAAACCCAACATAGACAGGTTAACTAAAATGGAATTTGTAATGGGATCAGGTTACTGTTGCACATGAGCCCATCATAAGGTGCAGTTTAGTTGGGTTGGGACTGGGTGCTTCAAAAGTCACATGGAGTAAATGTAAGTCTTCCACTTGACCAACCAACCAAGATGCAACCTTCTATACAGAATAAACAATTAGGCAAATTTACTGACACAACCTTGTTCAAAGTGCGCAAACAACAAACAAAAAATGTTAAGTCATACCTTCATAGCAAGATCCATCAGCTCAGCAGGGACATCTTGACCAGCAGCTACCAAGCTGTTGACTAATTCACCAGCAAAACGTGCTTCCTTTTGTGTGATAAGTGTGTATGCAGTCCCATCTTTATCCCCAGCACGGCCTGTTCGACCAATACGATGGACATGCATGTCCATATCTCTGGCAATATCAAAATTAACAACTGATTTAATTGACTTTATATCAAGTCCACGGGCAGCAACATCAGTTGCAACAAGGACATGGTAAATTCCTGATTTAAACTTCTGTAAAATGTCCATGCGGGAGGCCTGGTCCTTGTCACCGTGAAGGGCTGCAATTTTAAATCCATTCTGAATCAACTGGCTTTCAATCTCATCCACTGTAGCTTTCTTCGAAGCAAATACAAGAACATCCCCATCATCAATCAGTCCAGGTAGTTTTTCTAAAAGCCAAGGCATCTTCTCAGCATCAGAAGAAATTACATTAACAACTTGAGTAATGTCCTCATTTGCCGTTCCTACCTCACCGACTGTAGCCCTTACAGGATCAGAGAGAATTTCTCTAGCTAAACGTTCAACTTTGTAAGGCATAGTGGCAGAAAAAAGTAAAGTCTGCCGATCTGGTCTAATTTGACCAACAATAGATCGTATTTGTGGCTCAAAGCCAAGATCAAACATCCGATCAGCTTCATCTAGCACAAGATAAGTTGCCCTAAGCATTGTAAGGGCCTTCATCTTCAGCAAGTCTATCAATCTTCCTGGTGTGGCAACAACTACTTCACAACCTGCTTTGAGTTCTTTGAATTGGTCAAGTTTAGACACACCACCATACACAGCTCCAACTCGTATTCCATATGGTTTTGCAAACTTCTTAGCTTCTAGATAAATCTGATGTGCTAATTCTCTAGTAGGGGCACATATTACGCCAATTGGACCTTCTCCTTTCCCAAGTTCAGGCTGATCCATAATATGAACAATCATAGGAAGAACAAATGCAGCAGTTTTACCAGAGCCTGTTTTTGCAATGCCAATAACATCTCTACCAGAAAGTACAATGGGAAGAGCCTGACACTGTATTGTTGTTGGCTTCTCGTAGCCCTGCTTTGTGATAGCACCCATTAGTGCAGTTGAAAACCCACATTCTTCAAAGAGTTTGATTGGCTTTGGTACATCAAAACCTGAAACTCGTATGGCTAAACCTTTCCGATATTCAGCAACTTCTTCCTCGTTCATTCCTATAAAACAAAAAAAAGATAAGATATTGAGTATGTGTTTCAGAGAATCTTCACTACATGCTGACTCCTATAGAGCACCTTAAGAGAAAATAAATCAACAAACATATAACTGACAAGGTTTCCTTTGAGGCTTTGCCAACTTCTGTGACAAAGAGCCTAGAAACAGTATTAATATACAACATAACAACTTATGGATACCCAAATGTTAAAGTGGACAAGTGAGAACTTAAAAACACCTTATGAGGCTTTTTGACAGTATAACAATATATAAGGAGTCATCCATAGGAATAATAATCAGATGCAGCAAAATGCTGGTGATTAGAGCTGCATCTAAACTTCGATACCCAACATGGTATGCAGAATATACACTTAGTACACCTACGAAGAATAACAATGTAGGAAAAATAAGAAAGCATTTCAGTATATTTAGAAGAATCAACAGCAGCAACCAACAACATCTAAGGCTATTTAGATTTTAGAGCATAATCTCAAAATTCCATAGTGCTCAATGAGAGCCAATGATTTTGTCTAAAATTTCATAAATTATCAATGAGGTGCATACTGTATTGCATATCAAAATTGCTGTTATTAGTAGAAGAATTCGATCAGCATATTTCATTCCATGGATTGTGTGAAATTTCAACCTTAAGCTTACTTGGTCAGTATGTTAATCCACATGGAGACCAAATTAGCATATAGTACAAACCATAACAATAAGCACATTAGGTATTCACTAGCAAAACAAAGACTAACATGATAATCTACTTAAGAATGTGAAGTTATCATAATCATATCAGCCATCAAAAAAGGAGAAAAGCTACAACATTTACCTGAGATCGATGGTTGCTCCTCATAAAAGTCCTTGTTAAACGGCTCATAATCAATGGTGCTATGATCTAATGCTGGAATTGGTTCAATCTTCCTCTTGTCCACTACAATCGGGTTGTCGTCTGAATCATATTCAACCATACCCAAATCAACCGCCTTCGCCGCTGCATACACCTCCTCGTCAGAGTCATACCCGGCGTGAAGAGCCTCCGACGCCAGAGTCAATCCTGTGTCCTTCTTGGACCGCAAGAAGCTCTCGATCGGGTCGTCCTCATCCTCGTCCTTGTACTTATCGCCCTTGTCGTTGGGATTCACCGAGGCCGGACGCGGCGCCCGGATCTCCTCCTGGATCCCCTCCATGAAGGCGTCGAGTGGGTCAATCTCTCCGTCGTCACCGGCGGGGGACGACCACTCGGGGGCGTCGGCCTGGTCGTATTCGATATGGTCAAGGTCGGCGTCCTCATGGTTGTCGTGGCCGCCGCCGCGAAAGGAAGGTGGGACGTATAGGCGCTGCGGCGCCGATGTGCGCTCAAAGTTGTAGGTGGCGGGGCGGTTGACGCCGAATCCTTCGAAGCCAAACTTCCGCTTCGACATGGCGATCGCGAGATCGATGAGAAAGAGAATAAAGGGAGTACGGTTCGGATCCTCGAGTCACGGACAGGGAAGGAAGGAGGAATCCAAGGTCGATGTACGGGATTGGGTGAGAGAGGTGGAAACCCTAATAAGGGTTTGAATTCGGGGATTGTGAGTGCTATCGGAAGGGAAAGAGAGAGAAGGCATCAACCAAGTCGAGGAAGGCAGACGCAGGGACCAATAAGTATCTAGCCGGTCTGGTCGAACCATATCCTCTGATTTTGTTAACGTGGTGTTCTAATTTAAGTTATCGGGTTCGGTTTGGTTCGACAGATAAGTATCTAGCCGGTCTGGTCGAACCATATCCGCTGATTTCGTTAACGCCGTGTTCTATTTGAATGGTTTGGTTCGGTTTGGTTCGATTTGGTTCGGTTCAAGTGGGATAATCGGAGGCCCCTGAGACTTGTAGCTGTGCGACTCGGCCAGCGAGTCCAACTCGGCGTCGTGCTCAAAGCCCATATAAAAAAGGTTGAAGGCTCCCTCTCACCCGAAGAAGAACCGAGAGAGACCTCGAAGTTGCAGTGTATTCCTTCTTCCGCCCCGGCCCTCGCCCTCGCCCTCGCCTCGCGAACTGTTGCTCTTTTCGTATCTTATCTTCAGATTTGACAGATTTATTCTCTTCCTCTCTCTGTTTCTAGCTGTTTGTGGTTGTGTCGAAATCGATGGCTGGGGTCTCGAGAAGGCCGGACAGAGACCGATCCATGGTAAGTCTTTTCACGAAATCGCATCTTTTTTTATGTTTTCTGGACAAAATTCGAGCTTTTAATTGTGTTGATGAGGAAGCAGTACCTACCTGTTGTTCGTAGACGAGAACAATTTTTTTCTCCGCCGTACTGATGAAATAGGCTTAATGATCTTAACAATGATATGGTGACGGTGAGCAATTTTAGAATAAGAGCGTGGCGGGGTTTGTTTTGCCACAAAAGTCTCTCTTTCGCTTTATATATTGTTATTGGAACTTAAGAACATTTTGACCTCAAATACTTTGTTTCTTAGGAGTTCAAGGGTTTCTTGAATGACCTGAAAGACTGGGATGCCTTGCCCAAGTACAAGGACAAGAAGCTGAAGGGTCATGCCCGCCAGAACAAAAAGCCGGTAGTGTTTTATTTTTTGTTTTCTTATAGGCTAATGTTGCAATGTGCCTGATGTAACAGCCAATTCTGCAGTGATTGTTTGGATGCTGAGGTTAGCTTAGTTAAAAAATTTCGTCTAAACAAGTAAACATTATGATGTAAGATAATAATTCAGTATTATTATATTCTTTCCTCTGCCACTACATTCTTCTTTGAATTGGTTCCAATGATTGTAACTATACTACAAGTGGTAAAGTTATCCACTTTTACGTAGGTCCAAATACTATATGATCTTTTGTTGGATGTTTCTCATGAGTATATCAAAGAGTCCAACGACAACATGAATGCAAGACCTGAATAAATAAGTAGTTGAGTTGTTCTTTGGGTATTCAATGTTTGTGTATTTTGCTGTGGAGCTTTCATTTCCTGACAGATGTGGTGATTTCTGTTATTCTGATTCTCATAATGAGCATATGGCTGCTGGATTTTCTGCCAAGATGAATCAATGTTGCAAATCCCCAAGTTTCTTTCGCTGAACAGTGAAAAATATCAGTGCCAGACTTCTGTATCATTGTCTTGTCCACCTTTTGCAATTGACTGATAATGGCATAAAAAATGGTCCTTTGGATTATGTTATGTATTTGTAACCATCTGCCTCCTAATAAAGTTTATCATAATCCTTTCATAGATTGAGTTTCATATAATGTATTTGGCTCATCAAGAGCGTTTTCTTTTTTTTATCTTGCGTAGTTATGGCACTGGTGACCATATATTATTTGGTCTGTCCTTCTGATCTTCCATTCTGTCTACCATAACATCTTTGTACAGTTTTAATTTAATTGTGTACAATGAATCTGAAAGTTGCAACCCTGATGAACTGAAGTCATGCTTACTTATGCGTAGATTCTTCTATTACAATTAAATTGTATTGAACTGGCTTTTTGTTAGCTTGAGAACTGAATATATGGATAATTTGCACTACATCTATCTGTTTTTCCCAATGCATTCCCGCTTTATGGTACTTATGCCTACATATACAATATAGTGGACTTGCTATCTTGCCCTTGGCTCAATGAGCCATATTGCATTTAAAATCATTTTGTCCATATTATTTTATTCAGTATCTCCAGGCTGTGGAGTTCATATAAAGTCTGATTTGGCCTTACTGCATTCCAAACCATAATTTGTTCACAATGAATCCATGGTTACTGCTTTGAGCTTTTTGTTGATCCTTTTTTTTTTTTGGCATAGTTATTGGTGTTGATCATAGTAACTGGTTATCTTTTATGCAAATTACATGAGCTTAGTTCTACTGCTGAGAAGTGAAACATAGTATAGAGTTTTCTTTATGCTTTTCATAGTTGGTTTTTTTGGCTTATCTGGAACCATTGTTATGTTGGAGGGCTCATTGCAGAATCCTGGAATTATTGACGGAAATAAAGAACCTCCAAGAAAGGTTCCAGCAGTTGGTGTTAAGCCAAAATCTGATGTAGTTTCTGACTTTTCCTCTAATGATCATTCTGCACGATATGATTATTCAAAATATACTGATGCGATTGGCCAAATATATGGTAGCAATCTTAATGATGAAACTTTACCTGATGCTGCATCAGAGAAAGAGCTGGTATGAAGATACTTTTCATTTATAGAATGGTTAGATTTTTCTTTTCATTTATAGAATGTTTAGATTCTTCTGTGACAACTGTTACTTCCTTTTTCTTCTTGTAGGGTAACGAATATTTTAAGCAAAAAAGGTTTCTTGAAGCCATTCAGTGCTACTCAAGAAGCATTGCACTATCTCCTACTTCTGTTGCTTTTGCAAATAGAGCTATGGCTTATCTCAAACTTAAAAGGCAAGTTTCTCATGTTATCTGCTCCTGATGTTATTGGTTTGAGGTTAAAACCTAAGTTATATGTTGTTGTTTTAAAGATAAATTTGAACTTTCTATTATGTTCATTAGTTTTACATGTTTAAAGGGTTTTGAAAGAATTGTACATTGTGCAAAGCAGGTTGTATTCTAGTTTATGAATTATTTTGTAGGAGCTATCATGAATTTTTTCTAGGGTTTTAAACTTCAGATACAAGTCTTTGTTTTTTTTTCCATATTTGTTGCATAAATAAATAACCTTTAAGGTTTGATTTAAAAAAAAAAAAAAACTAAACTGTTACACTTAGGTATAACTTTATTATGTCAAAATTTTTGATTGGTGATTCTAAATCTTAATCTTTGTTTAATCACTTTCTTCCAAAATTTCATTATGATGGCTCAAAAGTACAATTCAGCACTACTTTGTGCAGTTCTATATATGGTCTTTGTGTTGATAAATGCTAGAAGAGTGTCTTTTTTATTCATAAAATGCTTTATTTAGATTTGTAGATTATAGTGCATATAATCAGATCTGACCTTTTAGTTTGTTAGGTATCTTACAATCATGTTGGAGTCTATCAGATCCTACATTTATCTGTTTTCATTCTTTATTTTAATTTATAACTTAATTTCCTATTTTAAAATTTAAATGTTCTAATTGTAATAATTATAGCTCTATGGCTACTGTATTATCAGATAATTAATGCAAGTAACTCCACCTTTTAGGACTTCGGCAAATTTCAACTATATACAAATTAAAGAAATTTGTCTTGGATATCACTGAGAGGGCGGACTAGGGATATCTTATGTCTCTCTGTTCAAGCTTTATTTGCAACTTGTTATGATAGATAAAATGGATTTTTTCATTGTTATTTAGCATTGTTGGTGAAAGCATCATGAGATAATTTAGTGGCTATGGTGTTCTTTCTTGCTGCCTTTGGTTAAGCAGTTCTGGTTTTTCTTCTTACCAAGCTTTTAAAAATTCTAATCTGATTAGAAAACTCGGTCGCTAGAATTTTCATGGCCTTGTAAGCCAACTGGAAACTTTTATTGTTCTAGTAATTCTATGCTTCAGTTTGGGTTATTACTTGTAATAAAATGCTTAAAGCTATGAGGTTAGAACTTCTTGGGCTTTTATAAGTTATTATTGACAATAAGAAAGAAGAATTGGAGAAATTGAGTTGCCAAAGTTGGCTAATTTAGAACTTATATTTTCCTTCTTCCATGTGATTTTGGTGGTTCTTATTTTTAATTGATGCTGTGCCTTACACATGTTTGCTAGATTTGAAGAGGCTGAGAATGACTGTACTGAGGCCTTAAACTTGGATGATCGCTATATCAAAGCATACTCACGTAGAGCTACTGCCAGGAAAGAACTTGGAAAGCTTAAAGCATCATTAGAGGGTATAAGATAATATGTTTGGTCTTTTGTAGTTTTAAAATCTAGTTCATGCATTTTGAATTCAGTTATCTTGTTTCTAGAACTGTTGATCCTTAACTTGTGATTACAGATGCTGATTTTGCTGTGAGACTTGATCCAAATACTCAAGAACTTAGAAAGCAGTACTCTGAGATAAAATCTTTGTATGAGAAGGTAACAACAATGTTTCTATTGGTCTTTTAGTGCTTCTAAGCAAGGTTTGCAATACTGTATCGTACCGCTCGGTATGCTTGGTACGTTCCGGTCTGATAAAGGATTGGTATGCTCGGTACAGCTCGGTACCTTTGTGTACCATGTGTCGGTATGCTCGTTATAGCTTAGTACTTTCCATACCGATAGCTGATTGATACGTCGGTACAGTACAAGATTACGAACCTTGCTTCTAAGTACTGTTGTTTTACCTAAGTATTTATATACATGTTTCTTAAGATGGTTTTTTAAACAAAATTACCTGGCAGCTTACATAGGGTTTGTGTTGTATATTTCATGCACTTGGGAACTGGATACTTATGCATACTTAATGATAAAGCTTTCTGATGTATGACAACAAAGGAGCCTGTGATGTCACCATGAGAGAGTAAAGCATAAGTTCTCTTTGCCATGAAGAACTTATGAAGAAAAACATGCGAAATCAGATTTGTAAACATCAGATTCGTCCTTGCTAGAATAATGCTGCAAGGATGTATTCCAAATTTGCTAGAGGAAATGTTAAAATGCATGTAGGTGATTTAGGTACTATAGCGCTAGCCTCAACTCGTTTCTTTGCCATTTGTTGATGAGATACTTGTTATCATGGATATCGAATCCTTTGGCACATCAATTTCACATTGCTTCTCTTCCACTTGACAAGGAGATTTGATTTTTAATGGCATGCCTTTATTTATCTACCTGTATCTCGATGTTTTTTTTATTGTTGAGTATAATATATTTTTTAGTTATAGATTTACTTTGATGAATGACGTGAATTTTTTTGGTGTTATTATTGGCATTCTCATCATGTCTTTCAGCCCATATCTCCTCTATATTAGTATGCTACTACTGCCTTTAATTCTTAGCTTCACACCGGCACACTTCCCTCTTTCTCTCTTCAACTACTAACTATTAGACTAAAAACATTGCTTGTAATACAGCAACTTGGAACTCGGGCTGCAACCAGTACTAGCAGGAATCCAACTACTATTAATCAGAATGGGACTACTACTTCTCAGACGTGGCCTGGTGCTAACAAGCCTACCTTTCCTTTCTCTTGGCCTGCCACTCCCTTCTTTGAGCCTACTGTTCCTGTCTATGAGTCTACCCTTCGTTTTCCTCTTCTGAATTTTGTCAATCTTGTCTTTGTACTTGGATATTTTTCATGCCTGATATATCTATTGCATCTCGTTACCTAACATGTTGATTGATGTTGACCTAATTAATTGTGCAATCAATGCTGCAAATCTATTAACAAGCTTATATCTCATATAAGCTTATATCTCAATCACACTTGGTTTTGACCAAGTGTGATTGATTTTTTATTCCCTTTTTGTTTCCTTATCTAATGGAGTTACTGTTAGATATATTGTGGTAATTTGTTTTCAAAATTGACCTGCAACTACTTTTGTGTGACAAAAGTAGCTCATGTTCACCTTTAATTTTTTAAATTTAGAAGGAATTCACCATATCTTTGAGCAATTTTTAATTCTAGAACATTTAATGTGAACTAAGTTTTTTATTAATTGTTTTTCTTGTTAATCCTTTTATTGTTGTTATAAGTTAAATATTTTTTTAGGAAATCAGGAAGGTTATGTTCGTTGACTAATTCAGATCTGTTGTTATAGGAGGTTGCCAACAGGAAATCTGGAGCCTTAAAAGAGGCAAGTAAAGAGAGCCAACGGGCAGATGGCTTGCAAGTGGAATCAAAAATTATCCAGGATGATTATTTGATCTCAAACAGAGCCCACAACACAGCAGCAAGTTCACGTAAATCCAGTGTGGTGGTATGTGGTGATTGACCTTGCCTTTTCTTTTATAATCATTTGACACTAGTGATGAGAGTGGATCTTGGTACAATAGTGAGATTGTTCCTTTTTCCTATCTGTGAGACCATGTTCAAGTTCCGGAAACTGCCTCTCCATATTCTAAATATATAGATAAGACTGTACTTTGACCCCAAACCCCACATTGGTGAGAACTTCGTGCACTACATATGTCCTCCTATTTGATACCAGTGGTGATTACTAAGAAATGTTGAGGAAATAAAACACTAGCCTTAAGAGGTGAGATGTGTAAATCACATATGTAAAAAGTCCATGCCCCATGCCTGTTTTTGCCATGTAGAACTGAAAAAAAATATGGTATTATATTTTCAGACATTTAGTTACTCACTTCTTGTGAAATGGTGTTGTTCAGTTCAATATATGTCATTATATACCTTATGAAGCATGCATCCAGTTGCACCAATGTGGTCATTATCATTGCATTCTTGCAAGTTTTTGAGACCAAAACACGGGGGAGCAAATACTATCAAAGTAGTTGCTCTGCTCGTAACATTTCCATGCTGCCTTCTTCTGTTTAGATGTACAACCTGGAAAATTTTGTAAGCTGATGCCCTCTTCTGTTTAGATGTATCGCCTGGTTATCAATGTCCTACTTCTCAAACAATATCCTTTACTTCCCCTGAACCTCTGTCTATGCTACACTTACAGTTCATAAGTCCATTTTTACTATCTATTAGCGAAGTCTGCAGAATGAATAAAGAAATATTACTTGGATTTGTTCTTGTCATCATCTAGAAAAAAATGGTTTTTCTTCGTCTATTGTTGGGAATCAAGCCTGTAATTAACTTTTTTTGGATTGCGGCCAGTTTCATTCAATGTGTTACCATCTAGGTCATCCATGCCTTTCTATATATGTTCTTTTTCTTTGATATTTTGAACTTGTTTCCAAACTAGCTTTTGCCTTGATATTTTGAATATGAGCCTTTATTGTGAAAATTATCCAGGACTAGTACTCTTGATGATGTGAAGGGGCACTTAATAATTGCCTGAAAATGCAACTTCAAAGTAATATTTTACATCATGAAGCCTTGTTGCCGATTGAAAAGGGTGAGCCAGTGCATGAGGCTCATGTTAGTAGGTGGTCTAGGTGGATCAACATGCACTTGCTTCTTTAGATGAGGAGACTGTTCACGTGATTCAGACCTGTTTCCTTATGTCATATAGGAGCAATCTTACTATTGTCACTAATAGAATTATCTAAAGAAATGTGATTCTATAAATGCACTTTCAAGTTTGAGAAAACATGATTCTAGATAATGGTGTTCCTTCCTGACATGTTGCTACCAATAGTGTTCTTTTTAAATGAAATGTCATGAATAGTACTTTGCTGCCTGTAAGGCTAATTGGGAAACATTTTGAGCTTATCTCAGTAGTATTTCCAAAAGTAAACCTACTCCTGTACTATGTGATTTAGTTTTCATTATGTTTGTTTTTCATACAAGATTGGATCCCAGTTACCACATTCATTTTGATTAATGTACATCATTGCTTCCTCAAATTACAAGGGTGAAAATTTCAGTACAATTGTCATTGTGTGGCACTGGCCATGATGATTTTTTCTGGTATGATGTAATTCCATGTTGTGCTGATTGGCACACATCAATCATGTTTGGTAAATTTCAAAATTGACTAGGTTATATTTTAGTGGCTATGTCACGAAATTACATGGCACTTGTTGATTATGTCCTTTCACATTTCGACCTATGTGATAGACATCAATCTTTTCTTCAGCCCCTTCAATACTAATGCTGGAAGTTATTTACACCATCTGAAAATCTCTATAATTTTCAATCTAGATCATTATAAACTCGTATCGTCTACAACAGTGACTATATATTTTCCTAATTTGAGACATATGCTTCTTTTTTCGACGGTTGTATGAAACATAATAACGATGATGATGATGATGATAACAATTATTACAATGCTTGACATCAGAACTTGTGTATGTGGACTCATAAGCAATATAAGGTACGGGGGGCTTTTAGCATCCGTAACAAGTTCATCTATTTAAATTGGATGTCATGACATTGAGGATATCATTAGCACATTCTCCACTATTACCTAAGAGCATCTGTTTTTCATTGATCAATGTGCAAAACTTGTCCATTGACCCCTAATTGCATCTCGGTTAGTTTTCTCATTTGTTCTGTTGTTTTCAGGATAAACCTTTTAAATGTGATAATGCTTCATTTTCAGAAATGTTATTCATTCTTTAGATCAGTGTAATGATTCGCTTTGTTGTTTTTCTCATACTCTTTCAATTTTAAACAAACTGAAAGAAAAATGAACATGTCCAACACAAGCATGAGCTGAAACCATCACTGCATGATGTCGCCTCTCGTGCTGCTTCTCAAGCTGTGGCTTCAGCAGCTAAAAATATTACTTCTCCAAAGTCAGCTTATGAATTTGAGGTTTCTTGGAGGGCACTTTCTGATGATTCTGCTCAAGCTCAGTTGCTAAAGGTTTGTCCTGATTCCACTTATGTTTAATCAGAAATTTTATTGGATTCAGTTGCTGAGGTCTGTATTATATTTCAACTTGTGAGGTCAGATGATCCCACCACATACACTGCCTCAGATCTTTAAAAATGCCCTGTCGGCACCAATTTTAGTTGACATTGTTAAGTGCATTGGCACATTTTTCAAGTAAGTTGTTACTATGTTATTATTGGCTTTTTTCATCATAACCAGGGATTTGACCATATGTTGATGGCATGTGTTCCATTTTCAGGGAAGATACTGAATTAGCCATTAGTCTTCTAGATAATATGGTCAAGGTGCCACGATTTGACATGATAATCATGTGCCTTTCAGCTAAGGATCATTCTGGTGAGTGCAGAATTTAACTATTGATTCACTATAATTACTTATGCAATATAAACATGTTAAGGTTCTTAGCCTTTTGAATCTCCTTTTCTTCTGTTTAATTTGTGATAGATTTGGAAGGAAATGACATGTTTGTAACTCTGAGCATTTTATTGGGACAAAGTTGTCTCGATATTTATTTTGTTTTCATGGACCATCTTAACTGCTTAGTCTTGATTGTCTTGGTTACTGTGTGTGTTGTGCATGATAAATTTTTATTCTTGTTTACTGTAGGTGTTGTGACTTTCTGTTGCCTATGTAGAGATATTGTTTAGGGTTATGCCTTTATTATTAGATACCCACCCTCTTATCACTAGTTATATCTTGTGCCTACAGTACGCTCGTAGAATCTCATGAACACAACCTGAATCTGCTGGTACCTAAAAGGTGAACTATTAGTAGTCCGCTTCCGTTTGTCATTCTTTATCGCTGCAGAAAAGCCAATGGAGATTTTTGTTCCTTCAATTTTTTCCTCCCTTTTTAGATATTTGTTTTCTTTTTCCTCCCTTCTTCAAGGTGGACAGAAAGAATTCTTGCTGGTTCCTTAACTGTGTAGTTGGGTCGTAATGTGTATTTTACCATAGAAATCGGCAATGCCAGCTCTGAATGTTCAATGGCTGTGGTGTGTCTCTGCTGCATATGGTTGCATCGACCACTTATAGATCACAAACAATCTCAACATATTGGTAATAATGTCATCAAGATACAATTATAATCAGAAATCTTTTACTTCCACCCTCTGTTGAAGATGAATTCCTTCTGCTGCTTGACAGAGTGTCTGGACTTCTTAATCTGAGCTTTCAGAAGTTAAATTAACTCTGGCTGGACTTCCAAGGATGTGCTGTCCTCCCACTCAAGAAGCTGGTCTATCTGCCTTTCCAAAACTTCATTTTCTCTTCTTTTATGTTTACCTCTTCAAAGGGAAAAAAACCATGAGAGGTTTCAGTTCACATCAAGATGATTCAAATGATAATGTATCCTTGCCTTCCAGACCAATTTTTTCTCTCTCGCCATCTCCACCTGCAGCAATCATGGGAGAAATTAATCTTTTACTAATCTTTAGAAGGAAAAAGGAGCCATGAAGATTATAGCAAGAGAATTAAATGATAAAAGTTTTATAATAAAAGAGAAAGGGTGAGCATAGAAAAAAGAAAGCATTAAATACAATAAGATACTCCAAACAAATTCTTTCCGGTTTTAAATAGCCGGAAGTGCATGATCTGTTGAGTTAATATATCGATTCATGGCATTGATATAGCAATAAAGTGCATAAGACAATGTTTCCTTGATTCATTGATTTGTCTCTCGAAGTTTGTCTTTGTTTGCTGCCACAAATTCAGTGTAAAAATTCTTCTCGTCTTAAATTTTTTTGTAAACTGCATGCTTCCAATAGGCAGTCTCCATCTGCATATTGATCAGAGTGGAGTTATTTCCACCAACATGGATAAAAAAATAAGAGAGTGCTTTGCCTCGATAAGCCAAATGTTCTTTTGGCATTGTTCAAGATATCTGGTATGGTTTCTTATCTTAGCTTCTGAAGCTTTGTGTGCGCCTGCTTGTGCTACTTCTTTATGTGCTGACCAAGCTGCATTTGGAGAGGGCAGAACCAGACATCCACCATTTCTCGTATTATGTTTCTCATAAGATGAAGTAGCTTATGCTAGACCTTTACTCGACACTGTAGTCTCAATGGCTCCAAGGAAAACTGAAAGAAATAAAACTAAGAAAAAAATGACTTGACCATTTGAGCAACATGAAATGATGCATTAATTGTTTTACCTTCAGCCACATTGGCAACTGTCTTCTTGTTTGGACCCATTGCCTTGGATTCGAGGATCAGTCTGAATTGGAACTATATTTCCAAAATAAGAATTTAGTATCTGGTGGTAACTAATGATTGCCCATAAACTGCTAATGTTGCTTTTTTTTTCTCCTCCTTGTAGAAGTCCAGCAAGTATGGGACGAAATCTTCTCTACCAGGGATATTCCAGTGGCTCACATGGAAGCATTAGCTCGGCTTCGACCAAAGTATCGTTATGGGGAGCGGGGGGAGAAAAATTAGACAATTACGGTTGTGCATTTGAAAATTTTTTACTTAAGACAAGTATCATGTATAAACCTTTGTTGCATTTGTTTATAAGCAGAAAGATTATTCTTAAGTTAAATCTTGACCCTCGTAAACTTGTGCACTATAACAATTACGGCTATGACTTGAAAATTGTCGTTAGAGATAATGTTCAATGATATGTACAGGTGAGTAGTTGATGATGTGCAATGCATAGCAGCTTGCTTAAATTGTTGGTGGATGTGTTGATGCAATCAGCATTTGAGCTTGAGCTTGTGTCGATGACAAGAGATGTTAACAAAACCTAAATCTTCGTTTTGTACCAGTGTTAGATATAAAATTTCATATTTTTATGAATAATTAACATCCTTGTGGTAGTGAGGATTGTGAAGAATTTTAACAGAGGATAAGATGAGAAAGAATGATATGAATATATTAAGGAGACAGAAAAGATAGAGAAAGTATAAAAGGATTTTATTAAAAAATGGTGAGAGTTAGATTGCAACTTCTTCCACAAACTAATATTAATGGAGCCACTCATTTTAACATGAATTGTCATATAGTTTGTATTATTACTTCGGGTCGACCAAGGTGACGAACTAGGAGAACTTGGCAAATTTAGTTAAGATTTATGTTATTTTATTTGGTGCATTTGAAACTTTAAAACAGTTTCAATAACATTGTTCTAGGTTGCTTGAACTTCCAATCTCAATCACCCGATATGAATCATTGGTAAATTATTTTATAGGTTGTTTCTGGAATTAACTGTAAACCAAATTTATTGCTTTTTATATGTTTAGAATATATTTTCAACTCAATATATGCCCAAGAGTGCGGTTCAGATCTCTTAAATATTTATTATTATTATTATTATTATTATTATTATTCTAAAACAAAATCAAACAGTGTAATCTCAATCAAATAGTAATACTGACCACGAATTTTTCCATAATCATCCATTTGTTAGCTACTTTTTCATCACAATCCAATTAATTTTTAGAACTTAAAACGATTGCAAATATTTGTTAGCTGATTTCTGAAGAGAGAGAAGTGAGAGGAGAGGAGGGAAAGGAAACGGGGGAAGAGAGAAGGAATATAAATAAGAGAAAACCCTGTGGAGATAACAAACAACAACGGGCACACCTTAAAGGAACACACAGGGGTACAAGTTAATTTGGACCACACGATCATGGTGGAACCCACAAGTGATGCTCCGCTAAACGTGAATTCTGAACGTCCGGTAATCTTTTAGGTATCGGAAATAAATCTACTTCGGTACCTTCAAAAGCTCGGGGAATTCTGCCTGCCTCCGTTCGATGCTTCGCTCGGTGACGGGCAGCCGCCATGGTTACCTCCTCCCGCGCCGGTGACGCCTCTTCTAATCGATCTAAGGTCTGATCTTTCCACGATTTGTAGATCTCTTCGTCCACTTTTCGTGTGGTATTCCTGAAAGCCAATCCAAATTTCTTAGTATTTCGCACGATTCTTCCGTCACAGAGGGTGGAGGGAGAGCAGGGGAGGGAAGGGATTGCCAATCTGTCATGGAAATTGTCCCAGATGAAGAAGCAAATCAAGGCATCCAGATTGGTTTCCATCAGAGTAATCCCTCTAAACCCTTGTTTTCCTTAAAATTCCCCATTATCGGATTGAGCTGGATGTTAGTTTGATCCCGATAGGAGAAGATCGAGAGGAACATGAAGAATCTTCGGCTCCACACCTGTAATCTCTTTGATCTGGCTGCTGCGGCCGAAGCCGCCACGAGGAGCTCATCGAACCAGTCGAAAGGGGAGAACTTGCTATCGAGTAGGATGGGAAGCGCTCCTTGTACGTTGAGCGGATGGGATGTGTTAAATGGATCGGGGGATAAGGAGGTCGTGCACAACCAGGAGGAGGTTTTGTCGTCGGGGACGGTGGTCATTGGAAATAATGGCGGCAACAAGAGTGTCGTGCGCCTCCTCAACCTTCCTTTTGTCGAAAAAATTCCACCATACACCACATGGATATTCTTAAACAAGTACTGAAGACTCTATCATTGTCACCTTTTATAAATTTTCTTGCACATTAGGTTTTACTTGCTGAAATTGGATCAAATGGAATTGTATCAATACATTTGTTTCTTTTTTCTGTTCCTTGTATATATGAACACCCAATTAAAAAGAAGAAAATTGGATATTGCACAATTTTAGTCAAATGCCAAGTTGTAACATGTTCTTGCTTTACATGAATATAAAATGAGATGAATCAGGAAGTCAATGGTAAAATGCTGATTGGTTTGTTTTATTTACTATTTAAAACATTTACCTTTTTTTGTAAAAAATTATGCTTTTTTAGTATGTTGCATTTGTTTGTTTCAATCATGGAACAGATCCTGATACTTAAGTATATGCCTTGCATAGGTGGTCAAAATCAAGCTAAATCCGTAAGAAGTTGAGAACTTCAAGTATTGGTCTTGATATTTCTTTCTGTCTCTCTGAAAAATACATCCTTACCATGCTAATATTGCCAGAAAATTGTGAAAAACATTCTGAAGTTAATACATGGATCTGCAATAAAAATTTTGCAACTTATTTGCCTGAACAACGGTTGCATTTGTTTGTTATCACTTAAATCATGCTGTTTGTGAACAATATTCCTATCTTTCATGACCATAAATCATGATCAACATAATATCATCTTTTCTTTTTCCTTATCTTAGTCCAGATAATATGTAAGATGTGCATTCTCTATATTGACATCAATCCAATAACTGTAAGTCACTCAAGCTAACCTTGCAAAAGAACTTCTAATATATGCATAGCTTTCTTCCTAACTACTAATTTTTTCCTCTGCTACAGTGCTCTGTACATAAACAACACCTTTTGGCAGACAATATATACCAGCTAAAATTCCTCTTTCCATAAGTTGCAATTTCTTGGTATTCGCTACACTAACATGTTACACAATGCAGAAATCAAAGAATGGCTGAAGATCAGTCTGTTGTTGGAAGGAGACGGATTTATTATGATCCAGTTGGCAATGAGGCACTCATCTGTAGTGATACTGATGAAGAAATTGCAGAACCAGAGGAAGAGAAACATGAATTCTCTGAAGGGGAAGATCAGATCTTGTGGTAAACATTGCTGCAATGATTATTTACCTTTCCTGGCAGAGCTTGTGATGCATTGCACATAGCGGAAGGAATTATAGTGGTTCAAAACTGCATTTTCTTTTACATTGGAAATTGATATGCTATTCTACAATCTCTCTTCTTTGTTGCATATCAGCAATGCATCAAAACCCTTTGTTTCAAGTCAAAAAATTATAGGATGTCCCCAACAGTGCTTCTTCACATACTAAGCTGTGTCAAACTTTTGTGAAATTTTGAATTTATTGTTTCAAAGCAGTGGCAAGTTTCATTACTTTGCATGGTGAAACCTCAAGATATATTTCACTTTTCTTCTAGGAGTCTGAGATCTTACTTCTGTAACTACTTGCCTTTACCAGTCCTTATATCGATACAATCTCCTTGAAGACTCCTCTATCTCGAGTTTCTTTTAGAACAAAAATAATCCACTGATAGTCCTATATTGGATTGAGTTACATAGTGCCCCCGAGGTCTGGAACCCCTCTTTAGTGGTTCACATTCATCATGCACACACATTCATAGGGATGTACGTCAAACACTAAATTTCGAACAAAATTATCCCACACAGCATGTATCTAGAGAGTCAGTAGTTTACAATTTGCAAGGACATATTATCTGAGAAATATTTCTTCCAGGTTCAATAATACTTATAAATCATGATCTATTTTGATGGGAAGGAATATAGTGGATTCGATTTACACCATATCAGTTACCACATAATACATATTTCAGTTGTAAAGAAGATAAATGGTGTGAAATGTGATATTCAACATTACACTTCTCTTATCAAGTCACTTTAGGGGGTCTAAGTGTTTATCCATGAATGTTACAAGTTTTTTGTATGATCGATTCATTTGGATTACATGGCTCTTTGTTCCCTTTTTTTCTTTCTTATTATGATTAAAAGTCCTCAAATATTTCTATTCTGTTCATGTAAAATTTTCTTCAGAACATAATTATACTCTGATAAATTGGAATAGAACATTATTCACCAGCATAAGTGGTACATATGCTACCACTCTATGCACCTTTAAGTACTCAAAATTACTTATTTAAACATGATAACTCTTACAGTTTATTGTGTTTGACTTACGCACAACTTAAGAAACATCAGTGGCTTTTCAAGTTTTTATGTCAGGTATCTCTCCTTTGGATATGATGCTTTCTTTCAACTGGATATGAAAGATGTCTGTTGTTGTTCTCGTGGCTTTTTCTGAACCTCTTTTTAGGTCTGGCACCCCAAAGAATTTAGTTGAGCCTATTGCGATTCAGCCACTACATTTCAACCTTCATACTGTCAGGCTTTCTTTTTCTTGGCTATGGTGAGTTCATTATAAACATTCGATGCGTACAAGAAAATCTGCCATAGGAGAATAAAAAGTCCATCTAAATGCCAATTTATAAAGCAGAATGTAAGCAATAAATATAATGAAAATCAGAACCTACGGACCATATGTGATGGTGCACTTGGTTTAAGTTTTCTTCAATACAGTCTAGGCTCTACGTGGATCCTAAATTTGCAATGTATATAGTAAACAAGTATATTTCAATTTGATATATAAAATTGATGATTTCAGTTTTTTTTCTTTTCTTTTTTTGTTTGATAACTTCTCTTTTTTGTTCATTGGTGTAATCATAGAATATATCTGCCTTGGCTGTGTAAAATCGTTATCAGACAGTAAAATTATAGAAAGGTTATTTTCATTATAATATCTATATCTACGGACGTCAAGTTGACTTGATGCTGATACTTTATTTTTTCCTTTCATCTACATAATGTAATATTTTCATCTTCTGTGTGCAGGAAGGCCATTCAAGAGCATGGGATCAATCAGGAAGTCCTGAATATTCTTCACCAATTTATTGATGCAACTCATGATGAAATTGAGGTATCTTGAATGGCAGAAATATCTGATAGCTTAAATGCATTAGTGATGAAATTTTTTTTCAGATGTCATGTTTTAAGATGCTTATAAATTTCAGCTTATACATAAAATTTTTTCTTTTGCAGGATAGGTATGAAATGCTTCTGGCAAAACATAACAAGAAGCACAGAAGTGAACTGAAAGATTCTGATGAAAAAGATTCAGAGGGAAGATTGTTTTCTGATAAGTCTCTCAATGCTGCTTTAGATTCTTTTGATAATCTCTTCTGTCGTCGTTGCTTGGTAGGTTTTAACTTCATTCCAACTCTTTTTGTCTTCAAGAAGCATCTCTTAAAGTTGGTTTATTCATATGGATGATGCCTTCACTGACTAGATGCTACTGCTTGCAGATTTTCGACTGTAGACTTCATGGCTGTTCTCAGAACTTAGTCATCTCTGTGAGTCATATTCTTCAAAGTTTTCCTCTTCCAAGATTTTAAGAACATTTTCTGATTTTTTTTATCACTGTTGCTTGACAGAGCGAAAAGCAGTCTAGTGCTTTCGACCTTGAAGAGAATAGGAAACCTTGTGGTGATCAATGCTACCTTATGGTATGATTCACATACTTAGTGAAGCACTAAAATCCTTGCATGCTGTCTTTAGAATATGTTTGTAATAAATTTTTGGTCAACCATAAAGAGAGAAATTGTTCTTTTATGCATGAGACCACTGAAAGAATCTTATTTTATCTCTGAACTCTTTGAATTTAGTGTTTGCTTGAGATTAACATTTGATATTTGTGTGCTGCCAATTTTCTTATTGAATGATGATCTTTGTTGTACAATCTTCTGTCGATAAATGATGTTTGCACTTGTAAAACATATTTAATAGTCATCTTAAAATTCTTGGATGGATGTTTAGGATGAGCATAGCTAAAGAAAATACTTGAGAAATTTATATACATAAATGGCAATGATAAAAAGATAGATGGCCTTCAAAAATAGGCAAGGAGTTAATGTACTGGAATGAATTCTGATTAAGTTTAGAAAAGTCAAATAACATTAGGTTTAGTGAGATAAAATTGAGTGTAATGTGCTGTTAGATCTTTTTGCTCTTTAAGACTCCTAAGCATCACTTATGTTTCAGTTCATTCAAGGCTATGTTGTCAGTTGTTGGAGTCCTTTTGGTTTCAGGAGTGAGCTGGTTTGGGTTTTAAGTAATGTGCTATTTAATCAAATGGCAACGTTGTAATGGCATTGTACCATTAACTTGTTATTCATGATGATTTCTCCGGCTACTATCTTGATGTAATGGCATTTTACTTATCTGTCCATACCGGTGTACCGACATTTTGTCGGTACCAGTACGGTATCAATATCGGGCGGTATGCACAGTGCGTACCACTCGGTATATTAAAATATATTAAAATATTATATAATATAATATTAAAAAAATTAAAATATATTAAAAAAGATAAAAAAGGAGCGACGTCGCCTCAATCTTTCACCCCGCGCGGGAGAAAAATCGCCCGCCGGCGGTGATGGCGTGTGAGCGAGGATGGCTCGCGGGCAACCCGCGGGCTGCGACAGCGTGTGGGCGAGGACGGCGCAAGGTATTTCTTCTCTTCTTCTTCTTTTTTCTTTTTCTCCTCTTCTTCCCTTTTTCTCCCTCCATCGACTGTCGACGGTCGATTTTGGCGGTACCGCCCAGTAGCAGGCGGTTTGCATACCAGTAACCTGGTGAACCGGTATATACCGCTTGGTATGGGCAGTATAGATTGGTATGGAAAACCTTTATGGATTATTGTTGAGGAGCGTCAATATCGTGTTTTTCATTTATGTAACAAAGAGGCTAACAGATAATAAAAAATCAAAGTATATGCTTGTGAATGCCTAAAACATCATATCATCATGAGTTGGTAAATTAACTCATGTGCTCATAATTTAGTTAGGAAAGTTAGTGCAGTTGAACCTTGTGAAAACAATATTGAGCAGGTGAATAAGACTATCTTTCCTTTCCTTATTTAGGGGGAACACCTTGGTATATTAGGTTGCACATGGCATACAGAGGACTATTTAGGATGTGAGAAATACAGCTGGACTTCTTTGTTCACTTAACAATCAAAGAAATAGCTGACATGTTTTGTCATCTTTTTTCAGAGAAAAGAAGATTGTCAAGCTCAATCAAGTGGTACTTTTGGTACCAAATTTACACATGAGATAGAACCTAAAACGGTAGCAGAGGGACTTGATAATTCATTACCCTCTGAATCTGAAGACTCAAATCCTGATGATGAGAATGCGAAACCAGTTGCTTCTGAGAAACTATGCACTAATGTTAACACACCCATCATTTTGTCAGAAACTTCCAATAGAACGGGTAAACAAGATTCTGAAGATACTGATGATATAGACACCACATCAGATGTTCCACTGAAAAATATAGAAAAGCACAAGAAATCAAATAATGGAAAGAGATTACTGGGAGAACATGATCCTGGTGAAGTAAATTTGATGGCTTCTGACAAAAAGCGGCAGAAACCATCTTGCTCAGAGGTTCCTTCGATGCATGAGGATTTCTCAGACAGACATCCTGATTCAAGCACTGGTAGTAAATGTCCGGATTTTGAGTCACCTGCTCCTAATCAACAACTGGAGAAAGTTATAGATGAGTCTGTTGAACATCCTACGGGGAATGATGTTCGTGTTGGTAGCAGCAGTAATACTATAGAAGACGTAACAAAAGGTACTTGTCAAGTTACCATGAAAAAGACCTCTTGCTCTAACAGGAATGTAACTGCTCATGATTGGAACACTATGGAGAAAGATCTATACTTGAAGGGGATAGAGATATTTGGAGAAAACTGGTATGCTACTAAATCCTTATCTTGTTTACCATTTAGTTGAAAGAATATAATGTTTTGAAGACATTTTTTATAAGATGAATAGTGTCAAGAGATTCCTTATGTCAAAAATACATTTTTAAAAATATAATGCTTGATTGTCCCATTCTTGTTGCTTTTGCATGGTTCCTGAAGGACATAGTGACTTGCCTCTGTTATTAAATTGTCAAGAAAGATTTGTTCTATTGATCTTTGAATAAAAAAGAAATGCCACCTAGCAAGTCAATACATGGGTAGAGGTGAATTGATGTTAATGTTGATGCATTTACTGGTAAAGCTCTCCTGCTCATTATCAAGTGAATGATAGATGCATTTAAGAATTACATTCTATTCTTTGTAGCTAACAATGTAAGCAAGAGCTAGAAGGATTAACTTTGCAATATCTGTTGTTCATGATGACTTCAGTCATAATGAGTTCTATGAAAAATAAAACTGATGCGATGGCTGTTTGGAGAATTATCCATAATGACTCTATATTCTTGTCATTTGTGTCTCTTTTAGTTATTTTTTAGCTGAAACGAGGAGCTGAAGCTAATTTTTAAATTTTAGTCCACACATCTATAATGATGGTTGTTATCTCAGTTGGTTTATTTGTTATTCATATCATTAATCTGCATTCATTTAATGCTCATTCTCTGCAGTTGCCTCATAGCAAGAAACCTACTTTCTGGCCTGAAGACATGCATGGAAGTTGCAAATTACATGGCCAGCTATGGAGCTTCCCTAGCGTGCAGACCCATCTTGGCAAATTCCTGCTTTGATGACAGTGGGAGGACAGATCAGGAACATATGGTGTGTTGTAGAACACCAGCATATTTGACATTACAACAAATTTCCTGTTATAGGGAAATGATTGAAATTATTAGATTGTTCTACGACATAAGGAAACAATAATTTACTACATGGTTTGCCTTACACATGGTACGGTTTGACATACCGATAGATTGGTCTATACCACCCGTACTAGTCTCTTATCGGACCAGTATGTATCGCTCGTAATGGATGGTATGTCACGGTACGGCGAATCTTGATTTACTAACCTTTGGTTGATTAGGGTGACTCTTAAAACTGTATGGATTATGTAACTGCCAACGAGAAAATTAATGAAACCTCTGCAAAGAAATTTTTCCTCACCATCTCTTAGCTTACCTGGTTCTAAAGATATGAAATAGTCATTTGGGAAACCTGAGGAAGTAATGGGACAATTCTGAAGGAACTGTATGCAAATACATGTTCTTAATATCTATTCAGAAGAATAGTCAATTGCCTAATGTGGTTGTTTTCATGGTAATGTCTTTCTCAACATCACCCAAGTGGTCTGGTTGGCTTCTCTTTCTTAGACTCATTTTCCTCATCAACGTTTTCTTTTTTTCTAATGAGCTTTTGGACTGCCCTAGGAATTTATAATTAAGATCCAAAAGCAAATGTAAAAGAAAATATCGGCAATACTTGGAATTTGTTAAATAAACTGATTTTGTCAACTTCTATATATTGTCTCTTATTGCACTGCATATTGTTGACTCTTTCAGCTCCTACAGGATTACAATAAATTCTGAGGTTGTAAAGCAAACTAATTTTCTCTGTGCATTATCAGTTTCCTCTCTTCTCTATATAACTTCTCTAATTGAGCTAAGAAGCTGTTAGGCAACTACGGATGCTTAATAGTTGCTCTCCAACTCTGGACACATTATTTATGCAGATGGTTTTATATGTCAAATATATCAAGTTCCAGATGCTTATTCTAAATGAGTTGATGCTAACATTGTAGGATCAAGATATGCCCACAAGAACACGAATATTGCGAAGAAGGGGAAAAACACGGAAGCTTAAATACACCTGGAAATCTGCTGGCTACCCTTATATACGCAAAAGAATTGCTGATGGTAAACAGCAGTCATGTAAACAGTACACACCATGTGGTTGCCAACAAATGTGTGGGAAACAGTGCCCTTGTATGCACAACGGAACTTGCTGTGAGAAGTACTGTGGGTATGCTATTTTTCCATCAATCTATAAACAATTATATACCCACTAACTTTCTTTGAACAATACTTTTTACATGAAAAATTAAGACATTACATTCAGAATATAACATGCTAGGCTGTGGTTGAGTTTATGTTGATGTACTCAATTATAAATGGGAATCAGAAGTATAATGTTGAATTCCTATTGGAGGAAATGATATAAGATTGCTATTAGCTTTTGTAGGTCATCTGGAAGTATAATTGCCATTTTCTGGCTCATTTATGGTTTTTTTTGGTAGGTGCTCAAAGGGTTGCAAAAACCGATTCCGCGGATGCCATTGTGCTAAGAGTCAGTGCAGAAGCCGGCAGTGTCCATGCTTCGCAGCGGGTCGTGAATGTGATCCTGATGTCTGTAGGAATTGTTGGGTTAGGTAATTCTGTTGTCCTGTCATAATTTTCTTCATTTTTAATGATTTTAGTCAATTGAGTTTATGAATAATTTTTTATGCATGACCAAGCATCATCCTTTGCTGTGGAAGAATTTTATGTGCACAAATCATGTTAGATTTCCAGATTATCATGTTACTATAAAGAGCATCCTCAGTTTCTATTAAGTGAATATAAAACAAGACTGGTTTAGTTGTTTCATAGAGCCTGCAAATCTGCTTACTGAAGTAAAATTGTTTCCTCCTTTAGTGTCTATGCCCTAATTCATTTTGTGTTTTATTGGTCATGGTCTTATTGTGTCAGAACAGTTCTTGGTGCTTCTACTCTTGTTGTTGATGGAATTTTGGAGAAACGAAAACAAGTACAAATATATTGATATTTTCACTAAATCATCCTATGTAATTTTTTGAAATAAGTTTGACAGAAAGAGTATATTTAATTTACTTTTCTTTCTAGGAGCTAGATGATTATACTATTGTAGGGCATAATATACACAAAAAAATGCTTTCTACTTGTGCAGCTGTGGAGATGGTTCCCTAGGTGAGCCACCAGATCGAGGTGATGGCTATCACTGTGGCAACATGAAGCTCCTTCTAAAGCAGCAGGAAAGAGTGAGTGTGCACTACTGTTGCAATGTTACATCATCTTTTATGGTGCTTTATACCAAAATACTGTACTAGTTCTACTTCTTTTTTCTGTTTGCATAGATATTGTTGGCAAGGTCTGATGTTGCTGGATGGGGAGCCTTTATTAGGGTTAGTAGATTGACGATAGGTATTACAATTTTTGTAATTTTGACATTGTAATTACTACTCCCCTCATGTGGTCAATAGAATCCGGTTAACAAGAATGATTATCTCGGAGAATACACTGGTGAATTGATTTCCCATAGAGAAGCAGATAAACGGGGGAAGATCTATGACCGTGCAAACTCATCTTTTCTATTTGACTTGAATGATCAGGTACCATCTTTGCTGTTGCTACTAAATTTCCATTGAAAATTGGATGCCGGATTTTATTACATGTGATATTCAATCAAGCAATAGATCTGTGTATCCCTGACTCTCATTGCTCTTCTTGTTGACCTGATGAGAAGCATATCATTCATTGGATATAGTTCATTGTTAATACAAGATTAATTTTATCCTTTTATAACATAAATGTGCCTGTTGCTTATATGCAGTTTGTATTGGATGCTTATCGCAAGGGTGACAAGCTGAAGTTTGCAAATCATTCATCGAATCCAAATTGCTATGCCAAGGTATGCTCAGTCTTGGTATTTTCATGATTAGATTTTTATTATAGATTATGGAGTAGCATAAGTTGGATTAAACCATGGGTTGGACCTATAAAGTAAAAGGTTTTCGAGTCTCTTTTGGACCTATAGATTAAACCATGGGTTGGGCATAAAACCTCCAGAAAATTATGAGAAAAATGGAGGCATGAGTCAGTAGTAAAACATGATGGAGAACGAGAGGCACCACGGCTAATTATTGTCAAATTATTAGCAAGTGTCATTGCAGCCAGACCAACCTTTTTATGCTAACTCAGAAACGTCTAGGAAACATGTTTAATGATTTCGTCAATTGATATTTCTTACTTTAAATTTTTATATACTCTGCATGAATTGTTTTGTTCGAACTTAATATTACCATTGACTTCAGACTACTAAAGTTGTTTTTGCTTTTCTTTGAAATACAAAGTATAAGGAATTTGTTTGATGTCCTTCATACTGCATTGTAAATTCTCCTTCTAAAAGGTTAAAACTTCAATGAATTGTATAACAATTATTTGTCATACTAAGCAATCATATTGGTGCTTCTTTCTCATCTATGGCAGTGCATCATGCACTGTGGACATATACGTTATGATCTTCTCAGATAAAACTAGGGTGGGAACAAGAACAACTTAGATCCAACAACTTATCATTTGTTTTTAGATCCTGACGCTATCATATTAACCTATGCAGGTTATGCTGGTAGCCGGCGATCATCGAGTGGGTATTTTTGCCAAAGAACACATTGATGCCGGTGAGGAGCTCTTCTATGACTACCGCTACGGCCCTGATCAAGCGCCTGCTTGGGCCAGGAAACCTGAAGGTTCTAAAAGAGATGATTCATCGGTGTCTCATAGCCGAGCACACAAAGTTGCTTGATGAGGTTTTCTACTTTGTATCACAGGAACCACACTGATATCCATGATGTGTATGTGAGATGGCTTCACCATCTCATCAACATGGCTATTGTATGCAATTGATGTTTGTGTGAATATACATACGTATATACAGAGTCTGTTCCTCATGTGATTAGGTTCTGTCTACATGAGATTGCTCTTCTTTGTTATTATGTTTCCTCAGCCTCTGCTCTGATCCGAAGCGTGCAGATCGTTTGTCGGGAATCCAACCAATTTCATCTTTCCGCTGGTCATCACATAATGACGTGTTGAACCAACTTAATCCTCCCGTTATCGTATAGAAATATATAAACGGTCGATTCAGGTTATCTGCTCCTTTGAATACAAATTCAAGATAAGCCGTTTGGGGGCTGTATTATCTTATCATCCATGTGGATAAAATATGAAGAAGAGGTTGGGTGGTTATATATTATCCCCTTCAATGGTAATTCGGTTTGGCTTGGGTCGGGCTCGGCTCGACTTGATTTGGTTTGATACGATTCGATTCAATCCAGCTCGACTTAGTTCGATTCGGTTCGGTTTGTTTCGGTTATACTCGGACTTAACTCGGCTGGGTTCGATGCTGCTCGGTTTGGTTCATTTGGGTCAGGTCGATTCAAGTCTGGCTCTGCTCGACTCGGTTCGGTTCGGTTCTACTCGACTCGACTCGGTTCAATTCTACTCGGCTCGGCTCGGCTCAGTTCGATTTGGTTCGGTTCGGTTTGGCTCAACTCAATTCGGCTCGATTCGATTCTACTCAACTCGGCTTGGCTCGGTTCTACTCGGCTTAGCTCGGCTTGGCTCGGTTTGACGCAACTCGGTTCAGTTTGAGTCTGGCTCTGCTCGACTCGCCTTGGCTCACTATACACAACACTACACTATAATACACAACACAATATATTAGACTACATTACACTACACACAATACACAACACTACACTATTATACACTACAATACACTATACTACACTACACATAATACACAACACTACACTATATATAATACACAACACTATACTACACATAATACACTACACTATACTATAATACACTACAATGCACTATACACAATACACTATACTATACTACACATAATACATAACACTACATTAATGCACTATACATAATACACTACATTATACTACACTATACTACACACAATACATAACACTACACTATAATACACTACAATGCACTACGCACAATATACAACACAACACTACAGTAATACACTACACATAATATACTACATTATACTACACATAATACACTACACTACACTACACACAATATACAATACTATATATACTACACACAATACACAAAACTACACTATAATACACTATAATGCATTACACAGAATACACTACACTGCACACAATACACAATACCACACTATACACAATACACTACACATAAGATACAATACTACACACAATACACTACACAAAATACACAACACTACACTATAATACACTATAATGCACTACACACAATACACTATAGTACACTACACACAATACACAACACTACACTATATACAATACACAACACTACACTAGACACAATATACTACACTACATACAAAACACAATACTGCACTATAAAACACTACAATGCACTACACACAATATACTACACTATACTACACACAATACATAACACTACACTATAATACACTACAATGCACTACACACAATATACAACACAACACTACAGTAATACACTACACATAATATACTACATTATACTACACATAATACACTACACTACACTACACACAATATACAATACTATACTACACACAATACACAACACTACACTATAATACACTACAATGCATTACACAGAATACACTACACTGCACACAATACACAATACCACACTATACACAATACACTACACATAAGATACAATACTACACACAATACACTACACACAATACACAACACTACACTATAATACACTATAATGCACTACACACAATACACTATAGTACACTACACACAATACACAACACTACACTATATACAATACACAACACTACACTAGACACAATATACTACACTACATACAAAACACAATACTGCACTATAAAACACTACAATGCACTACACATAATATACTACACTACACATAATAAAGCAACACTCCACTATATACAATACACAACACGACATTACACACAATACACAACACTACACTACACATAATACACTATACTATACTATAATACACTATAATGCACTACACACAATATACTATACTACACTACACACAATACACAACTCAACAATATAATACACTACAATGCATTATACACAATACACTATAATACACTACACACAATACACAACACTACACTAGATTACACACAATATTCTACACTACACTATAATACACTACAATGCACTACACACAATACAGTACGCAAAATATACTATACTACACTACATAAAATACACAACACAACACTACAGTAATACACTACATTACACTACACATAATACACTACACTACACTACACACAATACCCTACACTACACTACACACAATATACAACACTACACTATAAACAATACACAATACTATACTACACTACACTACACACAGTATGCTACACTACACTATAATACACTACACTATAATACACTATAATGCACTACACTCAATACACTATACTATACTATACACAATACACAACACTACACTACAAACAATACACAATACTATACTACACTACACTACACATTATAAGCTACACTACACTATAATACACTACAGTTTTATTATATAACTAAAATTACATTTTTACAATTAGTAGAAATTACGTTTTTATTATGTAACTAAAATTACAGTTTTACCATTAGTCGAAATTACGATTTTATCATATAATTAAAATTATAGTTTTGCCATTAGTTGAAATTATGATTTTGTCATTTAGTTAAAAATACAGTTTTACCATTAGTAGAAATTACGATTTGACATTCAGCTAAAATTATAGTTTTACCATTTACATAAATTATGATTTTGCCATTCAGCCAAAATTATAGTTTTACCATTAGTTGAAATTATAGTTTTGCCATATAACTAAAATTATAGTTTTGCCATTAGTTCAAATTAAGGTTTTGCCGTATAACAAAAATTAAAGTTTTACCATATAATTCAAATTACAATTTTGACATTAGTAAAAATCATGATTTTACCATTAGCAGAAATCACGGCTTTACCATTCAGTTAAAATTATAGTTTTGACATTAGCAGAAATCACGGTTTTACCATTTAGCTAAAATTATAGTTTTACCATTAGCAGAAATTATAGTTTTGCCACATAACTAAAATTACAGTTTTACCATTAGTTGAAAATATGATTTTGTCATTTAGTTAAAATTACAGTTTGCTATTAGTTGAAATTACGATTTTGCCATGCATCTAAAATTATAGTTTTGCCATTAGCATAAATAACGATTTTATCATTCAGCCAAAATTATAGTTTTGTCATTAGCAAAAATTACGATTTTCCCATATAACTAAAATTACAATTTAACCATTACCTAAAATTATGATTTTGCCATTTCGCTAAAATTATAGTTTTGCTATTAGCTAAAATTATGATTTTACCATTTAGCTCAAATTACAGTTTTGCTATTAGCATAAATCACGATTTTGTCATTCAATCAAAATTACAGTTTTTCCATTAGCAGAAATTATAGTTTTTTCACATAACTAAAATTACAGTTTAACCATTAGTTGAAATTACAGTTTTGCCATTTAGCTAAAATTATAGTTTTGCCATTGTAGAAATTACAGTTTTTCCATTTAGCTCAAATTATAACTAAAACTATAATTTTAGCTAAATGGTAAAATCGTAATTTAAACTAATGACAAAACTATAATTTTAGTTATATGGCAAAACCATAATTTAACTAATGGCAAAACTGTAATTTAATTGTATGGCAAAACCATAATTTTGACTAATGGAAAAACTGTAATTTTAATTATATAGTAAAACCGTAATTTCGACTAGTGGCAAAAATATAATTTTAGTTATATGGTAAAATCATAATTTCAACTAATGGCTAAACTGTAATTTTAGTTATATGACAAAACTATAATTTTGACTGAATGGTAAAATCGTGATTTATGCTAATGGCAAAACTATAATTTTCACTGAATGGTAAAACTATAATTTTAGCTAAATGATAAAACCGTAATTTCGACTAATGGTAAAACTATAATTTTAGTTATATGACAAAACCGTAATTTTTGTTAACGGTAAAACTGTAATTTTAGCTAAATGGCAAAATTGAATTGAATCGAGCCGAGCTGAGCCGAGTAGAACCGAAATAAACCGGATAATATCGAGCAGATGCGAACCGAACCAAGCCGTATCCAACCGAATTGAGCCGAGCCAGACCATAATCAAACCTAACGGGCAGGCCGATTCGATATATGCGGTTGGCTTGATTCGGTTCTACTCGGCTCAGCTCGTCTCGACTTGATTCGGTTTGGTTCTACTCGACTCGGTTTGGTTCAGTTTAATTTCTTCAGGTCATGTCGATTCGAGTAAGGTTCGGTTCAGTTCGGTTCAATTCGACTCGGTTCGATTCGATTCATAAACAAAATACAACACAAATACATACACACACAGTTTTTACACACAACACAAGACAAATTCATAAACACAACACATACATATACACACAATACATATACAACACATACAATACACAAACAATCACCCAAATAACATATACACAACATAATACACGTACACCACACAACACAAATACACAACGTGCACACACAACACACACATACAAGATACAAACATAACACATGCACAATACACTACATATACTACACATGATACAAAACACAAACAAACAACATACACAATATACAATACACTACACACTACACAAACAAATAATTCATAACACACACAATATACTATACTACATACAATACACTATACTACACACAATACATTAACTATAATACACTACACTACAATACTCTACACTAAACACACATAATACATTACATTACACTACACATAATACACTACACTACAGACAATACACAACACTATACTATAATACACTACATTACTCTACACATAATACACTACATTACACTACACACAATACCCTATACTATACTACACTACACTACACACAATATACAACACTACACTTCAATACACTACAATGCACTACACACAATACACTATACTACACTACACTACACTACACTACACTATACTACACTACACACAATAAACTATACTACACTACACATAATGCACAACAAAACACTATAATAACACACTACACATAATACACTACATTACTCTACACATAATACACTATACTACACTATATATAATACACAACATTACACTATACACAATACACAACACTACACAATAATACACTATAATGCACTACACACAATACACTACACTACATTACACACAATATATAACACTACACTATAATGCACTACAATGCACTACACACAATAAACTATACTAAACTACACTACACTATATTACACTACACACAATACACTATACAACACTACACACAATGCATAATACAACACTATAGTAATACACTACACTACACTACACAATATACAACACTACACTATAATACACTACAATTCACTACACACAATACACTATACTACACTACACACAATACACAACACTACACTACACTACATATAATACGCAACACTACACTATAATATACTACACTATAATACAATACAATGCATTACACACAATACACTATACTACAATATACACAATACACTATACAACACTACACACAATGTATAACACAACACTATAGTAATACACTACACTACACATAATACAATACACTACAATGCACTACACAATACATAACACTACACTATAATACACTACATTACTGTACACATAATATACTATATTACACTACACACAATACACAACACTACACTATAATACACTACAATGCACTACACACAATATACTATAATACACTACACATAATACACTACATTACACTACACATAAACACTACACTACAAACAATACATAACACAACACTACAAATAATACACTACATTACACTACACACCAAATATTACACTACACTACACACAATATATAACACTACACAACAATACACTACAATGCACTATACACAATATACTATACTACACTACACACAATACACAACACTAAACTAAACTATACTACGCTACACTACACACAATATACAACACTACACTACAATGCACTACACACAATACACTATACTATACTACAATACACTACAATGCACTACACACAATAGACTATACTATACTATACACAATGCACAACACAACACTATAATAACACACTACACATAATACACTACATTACACTACACATAATACACTATACTACACAATATATAATACACTACATTACTCTACACATAATACACAACATTACACTATAATACACTATAATGCACTACACACAATACACTACACTACACTACACACAATATATAACACTACACTATAATACACTACAATGCACTACACACAATACACTATACTACACTACACACAATACACAACACTAGATTACACACAATACACTACAATGCACTACACACAATACACTACACTACACTACACACAATATATAACACTACACTATAATACACTACAATGCACTACACACAATACACTATACTACACTACACTACACTATATTACACTACACACAATACACTATACAACACTACACACAATGCATAATACAACACTATAGTAATACACTACACTACACTACACTACACACAATATACAACACTACACTACAATGCACTACACACAATACACTATACTACACTACGCACAATACACAACACTACACTACACTACACACAATACACAACACTATACTATAATACACTACATTACTCTATACATAATACACTACATTACACTACACACAATACACTATACTATACTACACTACACTACACACAATATACAACACTACACTACAATACACTACAATGCACTACACACAATACACTATACTACACTACACTACACTACACTACACTATACTACACTACACACAATACACTATACTACACTACACATAATGCACAACACAACACTATAATAACACACTACACATAATACACTACATTACACTACACATAATACACTATACTACACTATATATAATACACAACATTACATTATACACAATAAACAACACTACACAATAATACACTACAATGCACTACACACAATACACTACACTACACTACACACAATATATAACACTACACTATAATACACTACAATGCACTACACACAATAAACTATACTAAACTACACTACACTATATTACACTACACACAATACACTATACAACACTACACACAATGCATAATACAACGCTATAGTAATACACTACACTACACTACACTACACTACACACAATATACAACACTACACTATAATACACTACAATGCACTACACACAATACACACAATACACTATACTACACTACACACAATACACTACACTACACTACACACAATATATAACACTACACTATAATACACTACAATGCACTACACACAATACACTATACTACACTACACTACACTATATTACACTACACACAATACACTATACAACACTACACACAATGCATAATACAACACTATAGTAATACACTACACTACACACAATATACAACACTACACTACAATGCACTACACACAATACACTATACTACACTACACACAATACACAACACTACACTACACTACACACAATACACAACACTATACTATAATACACTACATTACTCTACACATAATACACTACATTACACTACACACAATACACTATACTATACTACACTACACTACACACAATATACAACACTACACTACAATACACTACAATGCACTACACACAATACACTATACTACACTACACTACACTACACTATACTACACTACACACAATACACTATACTACACTACACATAATGCACAACACAACACTATAATAACACACTACACATAATACACTACATTACACTACACATAATACACTATACTACACTATATATAATACACAACATTACATTATACACAATACACAACACTACACAATAATACACTACAATGCACTACACACAATACACTACACTACACTACACACAATATATAACACTACACTATAATACACTACAATGCACTACACACAATACACTATACTACACTACACTACACTATATTACACTACACACAATACACTATACAACACTACACACAATGCATAATACAACACTATAGTAATACACTACACTACACTACACTACACACAATATACAACACTACACTACAATGCACTACACACAATACACTATACTACACTGCACACAATGCACTATAATAACACACTACACATAATACACAACATTACACTACACACAATACACAACACTACACTATAATGCACTACACACAATATACTACACTTCTCACAATACACTACACACAATATACAACACTACACTATAATACACTACAATGCACTACACACAATACACTATACTACACTACACTACACTATACTACACTACACGCAATACACTATACAAGACTACACACAATGCATAATACAACACTATAGTAATACACTACACTACACTACACTACACACAATATACAACACTACACTATAATACACTACAATGCACTACACACAATACACTATACTACACTACACACAATACACAACACTACAATACACTAAATATAATACGCAACACTACACTATAATATACTACACTATAATACACTACAATGCATTACACACAATACACTATACTACACTATACAAATACACTATACAACACTACACACAATGCATAACACAACACAATAGTAATACACTACACTACACACAATACAATACACTACAAATGCACTACACACAATACATAATACTACACTATAATACACTACATTACTCTAAACATAATATACTACATTACACTACACACAATACAAAACACTACACTATAATACACTACAATGAACTACCCACAATATACTATACTACACTACACATAATACACAACACAACACTACAATAATACACTACATTGCACTACACATAATACACTACACTACACTACAAATAATACATAACACTACACTATAATACACTACAATGCACTACACACAATACACTATACTATACTAGACACAATACACAACACTACATTAGACACAATATACTACACTATACTATAATGCACTATAATGCACTACATACAATACACTACACTACACACAATACAACACAACACTATATTAATACACTACATTGATACACTACAAATAATACACTACATTACACTACACTACACTACACACAAAATACTACACTACACAAAATATATAACACTATACAACAATACACTACAATGCACTACACATAATATACTACACTACACTAAAACATACAACACTACACTACACACAACATACAACACTACACTACACTACACACAACATACAACACTACACTACACTACACACAACATACAACACTACACTACAATGCACACAACATACAACACTACAACACTACACTAAACTATACTACACTATATTAATACACTACATTGATACACTACAAATAATACACTACATTACACTACACTACACTACACACAAAATACTACAATACACTACACAAAATATATAACACTATACAACAATACACTACAATGCACTACACATAATATACTACACTACACTACAACATACAACACTACACTACACACAACATACAACACTACACTACACTACACACAACATACAACACTACACTACAATGCACACAACATACAACACTACACTACAATGCACACAACATACAACACTAAACTAAACTATACTACACTACACTACACACAACATACAACACTACACTACAATGCACTACACACAATACACTATACTACACTACACTACACTACACTACACTATACTACACTACACACAATACACTATACTACACTACACATAATGCACAACACAACACTATAATAACACACTACACATAATACACTACATTACACTACACATAATACACTATACTACACTATATATAATACAAAACATTACACTATACACAATACACAACACTACACAATAATACACTACGATGCACTACACACAATACACTACACTACACTACACACAATATATAACACTACACTATAATACACTACAATGCACTACACACAATAAACTATACTAAACTACACTACACTATATTACACTACACACAATACACTATACAACACTAGACACAATGCATAATACAACACTATAGTAATACACTACACTACACTACACTACACACAATATACAACACTACACTATAATACACTACAATGCACTACACACAATACACTATACTACACTACACACAATACACAACACTACACTACACTACATATAATACGCAACACTACACTATAATATACTACACTATAATACAATACAATGCATTACACACAATACACTATACTACAATATACACAATACACGATACAACACTACACACAATGTATAAAACAACACTATAGTAATATACTACACTACACATAATACAATACACTACAATGCACTACACAATACATAACACTACTCTATAATACACTACATTACTGTACACATAATATACTATATTACACTACACACAATACACAACACTACACTATAATACACTACAATGCACTACACAATATACTATAAGACACAACACATAATACACTACATTACACTACACATAAACACTACACTACAAACAATACATAACACAACACTACAAATAATACACTACATTACACTACACACAAAATATTACACTACACTACACAATATATTATACACAATATATTATACTACACTACACACAATACATTATACTACACTACACACAATACACAACACTACATTACACACAATACACTACACTATACTATAATGCACTACAATGCACAACATACAATATACTACACTACACTACACACAGTACATAACACAACACTACAAATAATACACTACATTACACTACACTACACTACACATAAAATATTACACTACACTACACACAATATATAACACTACACAACAATACACTACAATGCACTATACACAATATATTATACTACACTACACACAATACACTATACTACACTACACACAATACACAACACTACATACTATAATGCTACAATGCACAACATACAATATACTACACTACACTACACACAATACATAACACAACACTACAAATAATACACTACATTACACTACACACAAAATATTACACTACACTACACAATATATAACACTACACAACAATACACTACAATGCACTATACACAATATACTATACTACACTACACACAATACACAACACTAAACTAAACTATACTACACTACACTACACACAATATACAACACTACACTACAATACACAACAATGCACTACACACAATACACTATACTACACTACACTACACTACACTATACTACACTACACACAATACACTATACGACACTACACATAATGCACAACACAACACTATAATAACACACTACACATAATACACTACATTACACTACACATAATACACTATACTACACTATATATAATACGCAATATTACACTATACACAATACACAACACTACACAATACACTACACTATACTATAATGCACTACAATGCACAACATACAATATACTACACTACACTACACACAATACATAACACAACACTACAAATAATACACTACATTACACTACACTACACTACACACAAAATATTACACTAAACTACACACAATATATAACACTACACAACAATGCACTACAATGCACTATACACAATATATTATACTACACTACACACAATACACTATACTACACTACACACAATACACAACACTACATTACACACAATACACTACACTATACTATAATGCACTACAATGCACAACATACAATATACTACACTACACTACACACAATACATAACACAACAATACAAATAATACACTACAGTACACTACACTACACTACACACAAAATATTAAACTACCCTACACACAATATATAACACTACACAACAATACACTACAATGCACTATACACAATATACTATACTACACTACACACAATACACAACACTAAACTAAACTATACTACACTACACTACACACAATATACAACACTACACTACAATACACTACAATGCACTACACACAATACACTATACAACACTAGACTACACTACACTACACTATACTACACTACACACAATACACTATACTACACTAAACATAATGCACAACACAACACTTTAATAACACACTACACATAATACACTACATTACACTACACGTAATACACTATACGCCACTATATATAATACACAACATTACACTATACACATTACACAACACTACACAATAATACACTACAATGCACTACACACAATATACTATACTACACATAATACACTACATTACACTACACCAAATATACAACACTACACTATAATACACTACAATGCACTACACACAATACACTATACTACACTACACTACACTATACTACACTACACAATACACTATACAACACTACACACAATGCCTAATACAACACTATAATAATACACTACACTACACTACACTACACACAATATACAACACTACACTATAATATACTACACACAATACACTATACTACACTACACACAATACACAACACTACACTACACTACATATAATACGCAACACTACACTATAATATACTATACTATAATACACTACAATGCATTACACACAATACAATATACTACACTACACACAATACACTATACTACACTACACACAATACACAACACAACATTACATTAATACACTAAAAATAATACACTACATTACACTACACATAATATACTACATTACACTACACACAATACACAACACTACACACAATACACTAGACAACACTACACACAATACACTATATTACTATAGTGTTGTGTTATGCATTGTGTGTAGTGTTGTATAGTGTATTGTGTATAGTGTAGTATAGTGTATTGTGTGTAGTGCATTATAGTGTATTATAGTGTAGTGTTGTGTATTGTGTGTAGTGTAGTGTAGTGTTGTGTATTGTGTGTAGTGTAGTGTAGTGTTGTGTATTGTGTGTAGTGTTATGTAATATAATATATAGTGTAGTGAATTATACTGTAGTGTTGTGCATTGTGTGTAATGTATTGTGTTTAGTGTATTGTGTTTAGTATTGTGTATAGTGTATTGTGTGTAGTGCATTGTAGTGTATCATAGTGTAGTGTTATGTATTGTGTGTAGTGTAATGTAGTGTATTGTGTGTAGTGTAGTATAATATATTGTGTAGTGTATTATAGTGTATTGTAGTGTAGTGTATTGTGTGTAGTATAGTGTTGTGTATTGTGTGTAGTGCATTGTAGTGTATTATGTGTACTGTAATGTAGTGTATTATGTATAGTGTTTTGATGTAGTGTTGTGTTGTGTATTGTGTGTAGTATAGCATAGTATATTGTATGTAGTGCATTATAGTGTATTATAGTATAGTATAGTGTATTATTTGTGTGTGTATTGTAGTGTATAGTGCGTGTTGTGTCTTTGTAGTGTATTTTGTGTAGTGTAGTGTTGTGTATTATGTGTAGTGTAATGTAGTGTATTATGTGTAGTGTATTACTATATTGTTATGTTGTGCATTGTGTGTAGTGTAGTATATTGTATTGTGTGTAGTGCATTGTATTGTATTATAGTGTAGTGTAGTGTAGTGTAGTGTACTATGTTGTTGTGTATTGTGTGTAGTGTCGTGTAGTGTTGTTTATTGCGTGTAGTGCATTGTAGTATATTATAGTGTAGTGTTATGTATTGTGTGTAGTGTAGTGTAATTTATTGTCCAGTGTATTGTAGTGTGGTGTTGTGCATTGTGTGTAATGCATTGTGTGTAGTGTTGTGTATTGTGTGTAGTGTTGTGTGTGTGTGTGTGTGTGTGTGTGTGTCTAGTGTATTGTGTAGTGTTGTGTGTGTGTGGCGTGTAGTATATGTGTAGTGTAATGTAGTATTATTGTAGTGTTGTGTTGTGTATTGTGCGTAGTGTAGTATAGTGTATTGTGTGTAGTGTAGTATAGTGTAGTTAGTGTAGTATAGTATAGTGTATTGTGTGTAGTGCATTGTAGTGTATTGTAGTGTAGTGTTGTATATTGTGTGTAGTGTAGTGTAGTGTAGTGTAATGTAGTGTATTATTTGTAGTGTATTAATGTAGTGTATTAATGTAGTGTATTAATGTAGTGTTGTGTTGTGTATTGTGTGTAGTGTAGTGTATTGTATGTAGTGCATTGTAGTGCATTACAGTATAGTATAGTGTATTGTATGTAATGTAGTGTTGTGCATTGTGTGTAGTGTATTATAGTGTATTGTGTGTAGTGCATTGTAGTGTAATGTTATGTATTATATATAGTGTAGTACAGTGTATTATGTGTAGTGTAATGTGGTGTATTATGTGTAGTGTGTTATTATAGTGCATTGTGTGTAGTGTAGTATAATGTATTGTGTGTAGTGTAGTATAGTATAGTGTAGTTTAGTGTTGTGTAATGTGTGTAGTGTAGTATATTGTGTATAGTGCATTGTAGTGTATTGTTGTGTAGTGTTATATATTGTGTGTAGTGTAGTGTAGTATTTTGTGTGTAGTGTAGTGTAGTGTAGTGTATTATTTGTAGTGTATCAATGTAGTGTATTAATATAGTGTTGTGTTGTGTATTGTGTATAGTGTAGTGTAGTGTATTGTATGTAGTGCATTATAGTGCATTATAGTATAGTGTAGTATATTGTGTGTAATGTAGTGTTGTGTATTGTGTCTAGTGTAGTATAGAGTATTGTCTGTAGTGCATTGTAGTGTATTATAGGGTAGTGTTATGTATTGTTTGTAGTGTAGTGTATTATGTATACTGCAATGTAGTGTATTATGTGTAGTGTTATGTATTGTGTGTAGTGCATTGTAGTGTATTATAGTGTAATGTTATGTATTGTGTGTAGTGTAGTGTAGTGTATTATGTGTAGTGTAATGTAGTGTATTATGTGAAGTGTATTATTGTAGTGTTGTGTTGTGTATTATGTATGTAGTATAGTATAGTGTATTGTGTGTATTGTATTGTAGTGTATTATAGTGTCGTGTTGTGTATTGTGTGTAGTCTAATGTAGTATATTATGTGTAGTGCAATGTAGTGTTGTGTTATGCATTGTGTGTACTGTTGTATAGTGTATTGTGTATAGTGTAGTATAGTGTATTGTGTGTAATGCATTATAGTGTATTATAATGTAGTATATTATAGTGTACTGTTGCGTATTATATGTAGTGTTGTGTATTGTGTGTAGTGTAGTATAATATATTGTGTGTAGTGCATTGTAGTATATTATAGTGTAGTGTTATATATTGTGTGTAGTGCATTGTAGTGTATTGTATTGTGTGTAGTGTAGTGTATTACTATAGTGTTGTGTTATGCATTGTGTGTAGTGTTGTATAGTGTATTGTGTATAGTGTAGTATAGTGTATTGTGTGTAATGCATTGTAGTGTATTATAGTGTATTTATAGGTATGTAGTGTAGTGTAGTGTAGAGTGTATTGTGTGTAGTATAGTGTATTGTGTGTAGCGCATTGTAGTATATTATAGTATAT